>JARHVA010002335.1:920000-1195000 GCA_037957365.1 Torreya grandis
GGAAATTATCTTAGACATTTTGTCTGAGACAATTATCCTTAAAAAATGCCTAAAAGGATTGTTTTAGAGTAGGAATATTGAAGACAAATTATTACAAAGAAATGTTATGAAACAAAAGTCTTGAAGAACAAAGGTCAAATGAAAATATAAATTCTAAAAGTAGGAATGTTGAAGAAAAAATATCCAATAAGCAAAATCTCAAAGAAATTTTCCTAAACTGTATGTATGACAATCTTGTAGATATTTTTTGATAGGCATATAGATGTCAATTTTAAGGCATAGCAAGTAGTCATTGGGATTTAAATGTTTTAGGATGGTTATGTGAGCATTAAAATTAATCCCCATGAAGTAGTCATTTGATTTTAAAAGGAGGTATATCTAATAACATGAATTTTCTCAAGTGAAGATGATCTGATGGTGCATGATCAAAGTTAAATAAGTTTAAAGAACCTAAGACCACCATAGGTGTGATAAGTATCAAGATCATGAGGCATTATTAAGATTTTGAGCATGTTTTGAAGATCCAATGATGCAAGTGGATATTTGATAGTTTAATCAGGCTAAAGATCTAGTGATGTGATACCACACGGTGTGATGATATTCAAAGAAATAAAGACTATTTGTAAAGAATAACTCATGCTCAATCTCATGGATTGAAATTATATGATATGCATTTTATTAGGTGGAAATATATAATGGCATGATAACATAGTTTTAAATTTAATACAGGGTGATCACATTCCCATTGATTAATAGTATGTATTCAAGTCTACATAATCTAGTCTATACCATATATTAAGTCAAGACTTTTCAATAAAGACAAAAATGAATGTGGGACCACCACATAGTAGGAGCACATTAGCCTAATAGGACTAATAGAGAAAGATGCACAAATCCCATGGGGTTACCAAGTGGCATGACCTTGGGACCAAATATATCTAGTAGCTAATAATGTTTAGTATTTTATGTCAAGATTAATGGTTTATGTTGATCCATGCACACAAATCCAATGGTGTGAACCAACATGGACTTTTAAAAGGGTCCAGGTTGAATGTGATAGTGACATGTGTCACAACCACAATGATCCAAACATATATCTATGGTCTATGTTTGTTATTAAGAGTATATCTGATGGTGGAAGATGATCATGGGCATTTCAATGAGGATCAACTACATATGGAGATAACTAATGTTAAGGTTAGTGTAAATAAAAGATATTGGTAAACTAAGTGACATGGTGATGCCACATAGCCATGCATGACACATTCAAGTTAGCTATGTAATATAGTCAGCAAAGGATTCCACCACTAACAATAGCTTGGAAATTTATAAATTGAAAATTTGTGAGAGGGACTAAGATATACCCAAGTAAATCAAAAGTTGAAACTAATGCATTTTTACATTAAAAAATATGAAGGAAGACCTAAAAGGCTTGATGTGTAAAAGCAAAAATGCAAAAATGCAAAATGTTAAAAATAAGTTGGAGCCAAAAGTTAAAATTTAAAAGTGACTTAAGTCCTTTACATTACTTCATTTGTTGTACTTCTCCAAGTTACTCCATGATCAATAAATTATAGGATTAGAAATCCAAGGTGGAACACTCTAGATAATATCATTAAAAAGTCCATGGATATACAATATTCTCAAGAAATCATGGTAAAATTGGTTTGTTTCATGCCATGCATAAGAGGGAGGGCATCTGTCTAGAAGTTTCTAGTTGTGTAGGAAAGTGGTCAAGAGCATCCCTAGGTAGTTACACATAAATAAAAATTTTGTTAATCCCTCTACCATGATTATTATCCGTATAGCTCATGTGAAAGGCATCTCTTACCATGAGATCAAAGAGTTTGTTGCATATATTCATCATTATCTGTATAGGCAGTTAGAGTAATGATTTTTATTACCAATGAATGAAGATTTGAGGCATGGTAAGGGAATATTTTCCATCTAAAAGCATCTTGGTGGACTTTGAAGTTTGTTTTGAAAATTTGAAAGTTATGACCCACAGTTCTAGATTTGAAGATGTATAAAAAGATGGATTGTCCTCTATTCAAGTGCTGGTTGGCCATTGTGTTAGTTTTTATTGGTCATTATTTTAGGTGTCCATTTTCTCTAAGTCTAGGTTCTATAGAAATGTTTTTTGGGATCAATTGTTGTGTAGAGATTTTATCTCTCTTTTTAAGGTGGTTGTAGTTGTACAACCATAGTAAGCTTTAAGAGAATGATTATGTATCCTTTGTCAAAAGAGAAATCTCACCATATTTGTCCCCATGGTAATATTTTGAAAAATTGATATGTGTAATATTTATTTTCAAGTTAATGAAAATGCTTGTGGTTATTTGTTATTTCCTATTTATGAAGTGAAACAACATATTTTTCAAAAAAAATTGATTGGGAATTTGGGTTTGTGCTCATTATTGGTTGTCATTTTGAGCATAGATTTAGATTATAAACTCTTTCTACATTACTTCAAGATAGGTTTTTGAATAAATTATTAGGGAACCTTAGGTTTATAGATTTTATAGGGAAAACATTTGAAATATTAGTTTCAATGTATGCTCTAGTCTCTCAGGGATCATTAGGTATTTACCAGGGACTCTTACAAAGAGTTATAAGTATTTGAAGTTTAAAGGTTCTGTAATTTTTGTTTTCTATATTCTGACTATGTTGGCCATCAACATAATAACACTCCATTGGGGATGTGCCAAGATTTTTTATAGATATTTGACAATTTGACTTCTACTAAGTTATTGTAAGGAGTTATTAAAATTACATATTGAAAGGTGTTTTTTTCCCTTTGAAACATAAGATGTAAATTTTAGTGGATTTGATCTATATCTCATTAAGTTTCAACAAGTTTAAGTTTATCATATATCACAATAGTTTGTTAACTATTATATTCTTGAGTTGTGATTCTAGTGGCAAATCTAATTTTTAGCACTTAGTTTTAAGAAAGATCAGTGCTTATTCTAAATATTATATTTGTTTAGTTTTAACTTTAAGTATTTTATTGTTTGCAAATTTGGAAGGATTGAGATCATATTTCAAAGGTGAATCATTTAAGAAACTTGTACCATCCTTAAGTATTCCTTAAAGAAGAGAGAGACAAGTTTGGAAGCCTATTGAAGGGTAGAGCTCAACTGCTAAGGGTTGTTAATATTTTGATAATCTTCAAATCTTTTTTAACCCTCCCATTATTAAGGACTATCATATCTCCTCTACTAGTTCTAAAACATATAGTCCTTGTATTACCCAACTCCTTCTCAACCACCAAGTTTGATCCACCAAGTCCACCTCACTCACCCCATCATATGCCTTTGTGATTATTTAGTAAACCTCCAATTGAACCAATCATGAGGCATAAGGATCAAGATGAGAATGACCATCTTGCATTCTATGTTCCTAGATTCAAGCCTATCAACTTTAATGAAATGGAAGGCTATCCTAATGAAGTTCCAAATGAAGTAATAAAATTCTTCCCAAAATTCCAAGGGAATAATGTAGTGAGTGGTGATGAACACCTAAGGGATTTTTAAAATATCATTGAATATTTTAAGGTTAAGGATGAGGATGTGTACATCAAGCTATTTTTGTACACACTGGAGGAAGACACTCACGAGTGGTTCAACTCTCTTCCCCTTGGATGCATTGATTTATGGGAAGAGATGAAGAATGTCTTTAGAATTTATTATAGTGAAAAAGTTGATCTGAGGTTTCTTTTAACTAAATTTGAAAATATCAAAAATAATTATAATGAATGTGTATAGGAATTTAGTACTTGGTTTAACAAGGTTATGATTAAATTTCCCAAAAACATCAATCCCAGTGACATAACGTGCTTGATAAAATATTATGATGCCTTTGACAAGAATATTTCATATTACTTGTGGGATAAGGCTCCCAAAAACCTATGATTGGTGTTCAATGTGGCCATCTAGATTGAGAATAATATCAAGGTTATGGTATATCCACTAAATAATCAAGTTGATGTAAAATTGGTAAATCCAAAAAAGGCATAGTCTATAAAGACAACCAACCTTGAGTAAAATTTTAAAACTTTGGCCTCTGCTATCAAAGAAATGTCATTTAAGTTGGCTAGAGCTGATAAAGGGATCCAACATGTGTCTACCTATTAGGAGAGGGATCCTAATTCAAATCAAGCATAAGGAAGGCCTACTTTCCATAATTAGGATAATGATAGAGGGAAGAGACCTGCATGTGAAGAAATAATAGATAGAAACCAAAATAGAGGGGATGAAAAAGAAGTGCTTAATCCATTGCATGCCAAGGTAAATGTTATGAATTATAATTTAGACATTGATTAGTGTGACAATTGGTTCCTTCTACACCCTCCATGTGATACTACTAAACAAATTGATGAAGATTTAGATGAACCTAAATATGCATCATCTAAATATGAGATATGTATGTTTGATTTTCACAATCCACAAAGTGAATTGACTACCTCTATGAAATTGTTGAATGATACTATGGTTGATCAGTTTTAGAGCAAGGTTAAAATGGAGAGTGTCCCAAATTTTGACATTGCCTATGATGTTAATATGTCATAATCATATGAATTACCCATTCATGATTTTGATATCTTATGCTCTATTATGATTAAGAAATATAATGGGGAAATTCCATGAATTAAGGACAAGAAATTATTAATTAATGTAGTAACTACCCAAAAGAAGGAATATTACTTGAGAAGTAGGCAACCAGGGGCTACTTCTTAAGATACTACCCTTGAAAATCCAAAGGCGGTGAATATGAGCAAGGAAGAAAAGAAATATACAGTAGTCCTAGTAGCTTCCAAGATAACACCTATGTCTCAACCTGCTAAGCCTAGATATGTTCCTACTAAGAGCAACAAAATGCCCATATTATCTACTATCCATAAGGGTGTTAATGAGTTTTAACAAAATCCACCTTTGAAGGTGATATTAAAGATTCAAATTCACCTTGGCCTACTCCAAATTAGACCTTGAGTGACTATATTGTAGTTGATGGTGTTTTTACCCTTGCACTAAATATGCCTCTTCCTAGTACAACACGTGTGATATGGCCCAAGTTTTGAGTCAAATAAAAATCACCATGCCAATTATTGAATTATTAAGAATACCTGATCATAGGAAAAGTGCCTTTGAATATTTAAAATTTGGTAAGAAGTCATCTATAAATAAAAATAAGTTACCCCAAACACCCTCAAAAAGTGATGAAGAGTCATAAGAGGTTGTTGAACCAACTTCATAGGTCTATTTTGGGATTGTATTGGTAGAAAGTTTGCTAAATGTGGATCCATTTTACATAACCCTACTAATTAATTGTCTAATTGTTCACAACTACATGTTTGATTCTAGATGTTATTATAATGTGATTTCCTTTGGCATTTTAATTTCACTCAGAGTGAAACCTCTCATAAATATTATGTCAAAAACTCACAAGAGTTTCAAATGATTAGACAAGTCAAGGGATTAGTTGTATAGTTGTAAATTCATCTTGGTAAGTATATAAATATGGATGTGGTAGTTGTAGACTACCCACCTAAGTGGGGGATGTTGCTATCATAAAAATGGGCTTCTAGCATGGGTGGAACTATGTAGATGGACCTTTCTTATGCCACCATTACATTGGAGGGTAAGATTGTTAGAATTTATAGAGATCCAAAGATGATATATGTGATTGAAGATCCAAAATGTGATTGTAATGAAGTGTTGTACATGAATTTTGAGCTTGGAATTTTCTTTGGGAACATTGATACTAATGAATAACCTACTGTTATTGATGTTAAAGTTGACAAAGGTGCAGTTTGGAAGATGTGTTTCAATGGGGCTTGCTCTAATCATAGATATGTAGCTAGGTTTGTCTTTTATTCCCCCATTTCTAAATGTTTTATGTTTTATTTTTAGATTTATTTTGAGTGCATAAATAATACTACTGAGTATGAGGAACACTTTCTTGGTTTAAGGATTTCCCATGAACATGGAATTAAAATTTTGATTGTAAACGGTGATTCTAAGTTGGTGGTTAAGTATGTCTGTAATGCCTATGCCACCAAAAATAAAATGTTGAAAAAATATCATAATGTTCGTTGGTATTTACTTGAATTATTTGATGAATTCAACATTTGTTATTATGATATAAGTTTTAATGAAGAAGCTAACAAACATTCAACGTTAGGTGCTCATTTTGATATTACAAATATGAGCCCTCATTACTAGTACCAAGTAGAGTGCTTGTTCAAGCTTAAATCTTAGATAATTTTCATCATTGGTAGGTCTTTGATGATGATGAATGGATTAAGAGATTTTTTAATTATGAAGTTGAGTTCCATGATCAACTCATAGACTTGGAATATATGGTTCAAGTTTTTGGTGGGAAGGAAACCTTGTTTGGGAAGGACATTATTCAATTGAATAAAAACATGTTCCCAAGAGGATTGTTAAGTTTAGAAGACTATTTTTATGGAGTAGATAGAATCAAATCAAGAGATTCATTTATCTCAAAAGATTTGATTGAGTAAAACTTGGGTTTTCATGAAAATCCAAGAGAGGTTTGGTTGGGTACTCACCTAAATGTAGCTGAGAAGAAGGTTTACATATAACTACTAATGAGGTATCAATATTGTCTAGCATGGTCTTATTCTAAATTTGAAGCATATATAGAAGATTTATTTCATCATGTCATCCCATTTCATCTTGATAGCAATCCTTTCAAGTAGAAATAGATACCTATTAACCCCATCTTAGCCACCAAGATGAGGGATGAATTAAACAAGTTGAGGGATGGTGGAATCATTTATCCCATCAAGTACTCATCATGGGTTGAAAATTTAGTCCTGATGAGAGATAAAAATGGTGACATCCATGTGTGCATGGATTTTCACAATTTAAATAAAGCTTCTTTAAAAGATAATTATCCCCTACCCAATATCTAGGACCTAATACAAAGTGTTATTAAATTATAAATGTTTCCCATATTAAATGTATTCTCAAGGTACAACCAAGTTGTGGTGAAGGAATCCAACATATTAAATACTACAATCACTATGCCTTTGGGCATGTATCTGTATATGAGGATGCCTTTTAGGTTGATAAATATTGGTGTAAAATTTTAGTGGGCTATGGATGTTGATTTTGTATGGATAATTAATAATTTTATAACTATGTATTAGGATGCCATTATTGTGTACTTCAAGAATAGAGAAGAACATTTGGAGCATCTAGAAAAGGTATTGATTAAATGCAAGTAGTTTAGCATTTCACTTAATTTAAAGAAGTTCCACCTTGAAATACAAAAGCCCAACTTACTGGGACATACAGTGTCCAAGCATGGTGTCATGATAGATCTTAAAATGGTATAAGCCATTGACAAAGTGCCTATCCAATGGTCCAAGAAAGGAATTCAGTCTTTCTTTGGAAAAAATTAACTTTGTAAGGAGGTTTTTGTCTAATTTTATAGAGATTAATCTACATATTACTTATATGCTGAAGAAGGAACATACCATAAAATGGGAGGATAAGTATGTGTAATAATTCAATGACATCAAAGGATATTTAAATTTTACCCCTATTTTGGCCATCCCTGATTACATTAAGCCATTTTAGATATTCTCTTTTACATCATATGATATTGTTACTATTGTTCTCTTGAAAAAGAATGAATATGATCATGATTAGCCAATGTATTTATTTATAAACACTATAAAATGCCCTTAATTAAAGTATACTATCATGGAGAAATAAACTTTCACTCTCTTGAAAGACATCAAGACATTTAGGCCTTATATTTTGAGTTTAAGGATTGTTGCTTATGTCTCGCTTACAATGGTGAAGGACATCTTGACTTAGAATAAGATATCCAACAAGAGATGCAAGTGGGTCAACAAGTTACAAGATTATGACATGGATATTTAGACTACCAAATTATTAAGAGGGATGGGTCTACCCAAGCTTATAGTTGAGACTAATTTGCAAGTTGTTGAGGTAAACACTATTATTTTTAATGTTGATGATTCTTTGAGTCAATTTAACATGTCTCCATGGTATAGAGATATTGTTTATTACTTGTAAAATATGAGTTGTCCCCTAACTTGAATAAGAATCAAAGGAAAAATCTTAATCTTGTTTCTCAAAAATATCTCTTGACTGAGAATGGACTAACATGGAAGAATCTAGTTGGGGTTCTCTTAAGAGTGTGCTAGAAGAAAAAATTATTGACTTGATTGAAGACTTACATAGTGGAGTGTGTCATGTTAATTTTGTGCCTAAATTCATATCTCATAAAATTATAAGAGATGTTTATTAGTGGCCATCAATATTTAAAGATGTTTCTCATAAAGTAAGAAAATGTGAAAAATGTTAGTGCTTTGTTGGGAGGATGAAAGCTTCAAGTTATCTTGTTTTATAGCCCATGATGATTTAAGACCCATTCAAATAATGGAAAATGGATTTCATTGGAGAAAATAATAATTCATCAAGTGTCTGACATAGATGAATACTAGTTACAACTGAACACTTCACAAAATGGGTTGAAGTGGTCCCTACAAACAGAGCAACATACCAATTATTTATGGATTTTTTGTTAAATCAGATTATTTGTAGATTTGGTGTTCCTATCAAATTTGTTTCTAATAATTCCATGAGTTTCAAAGATAAAAATTTAATATAATTATGAATTTAATATGGGATCAAATTAACTCATACTTCCAACTACAATCCTCATGAGAATGGACAATTAAAATCAAGTAGCAAGAACTTGCTCGAGATCATTATACAAACATTGGAAGAAAATAAGAAGAATTGGGGTGAATAGATAAAGTTTTCTTTGTGGGATGATAATATCATTCCTAAAAGAGCTATAATAAAACTACATTTTAATATTATTTAAGGATCTCAAGCAATTGTGCCTATGATTTTATAGTTACCCATCTATCAACTCATGCAACAACTAGAGGATGATGAGTAGATCATCCACTATGAATGCATGATGAAATAGGTTATTGATCTTAATGAAATTCAAAGACAAGTTCATGAAAGACACCTCAAGTTGAAGAAAAAGTTGAAGAAGATATTTGATAAGAAGGTAACTCCAAGAACCTTTCAACTAGGTGATCTAGTTGTACTTTGGGACAACAGGCATGAGGAGAAAGGAAAGCATGGAAAATTTGATGCCTTATGGATGGGTCCCTATTATATTAATTGATAGATTAAGGAGAATATGTTATTCTTGAGATACCTATATGGTGAAATCCTAGAACTTCTATTCAATGGTAGATATCTGAAACACTTCCTAGACTGAGTTTATCTACAATTATGTACATAATTGTAGAGTTTTTTGTCCTTTATTTTTTTGTTGCTTTGTTTCTCATTTCCTTTAGGCCTTGTTTGTATATTTCATTTCCATTGTTTTTATTTTGTGTGTTCATTTTCAGATCCTCCTAGTCTATTTTTGTCAAGTCTCCCATTGTCTTATTAAGTCATCATGAGTTTTTGCTAAAATTTATAAGTTTTGATTTTATAACCCAATCAATTGGAATTTGGTCTTACATTTTAGGTTTATTTGAAAACCTGCAGGGGGTATGAATCTTTGATCAAGATCCATTTTTAGTGCCCAAAATTGCATTGAATCAATTGAGCCCCTGTCAAGTGTGAATTCTTATGTCTAACCTGAGTCAAGTTTAAGTCACCAAGTCATTAGCCCAAGTCCTATTTTTGAATGTTTAAAGGTCAAGTTTAATGTTAAATTGGATAAGTGTTGAATGGTATTTAATTATAATATGTGTAAATCCTTTAGAATATTTTAGACATTTTGTGTAAACACTTTGCCTGATGTAAGTAGGTCTTTGGGCTTTTTGTCTTGGACAAAAATTTTGAAGACTTATTTCTATCGAGAAAAGTGTTCACACAAAGTCCAAAGGAATCTTATGTCTTAGGCCTAAGTCTTATTTGTTTCAAACATTTTATCCATGGTAAAAATTCCTTAGGTCTATTTGTTTCAAACTTTTTATCCACATCAAAAATTATAAAGGGTACTTTTCCTTCAAGTATTTTGACCATAGAAAAAGCTCGACAAAAGTCATTTATTTTGGTAAAGTAACAAGTTTAAATCTTATATAAAAAATGTTAAGTTAAATTTATTTAGGGAGATTATTTTAGACAAAATGTTTGAAACAATTGTCTTGATGAAGACAAATATGCCCAACACCAAATTATTTTAGGAAAAGTTTAAGGTCCAAATTCCTTTGGTAAAAGTGTAAAGATCAATTCCTTCAGGGAAATTATTTAAAATAAAATGTCTAAGATAATTACCCTAACAAAGATAAAAATTCTAATGGTTGAATTATTGTAGGAATTTTGTCCACAAATTTTTTTTTGAAAGGGTTATTTGCTTCAGGCATCTTGCCCTTGAAAAAGGTCCAATAAAGTTCAAACCTCTCAAGAAAAGTGTGAAGTCAAAATTATTCAAGGAAATTATCTTGAACATTTATTTTGAGACAATTGTCCCAACAAAATGCCTAAAAGGATTTTTGTGGAGCAAGAGTTCTAAAGATTGATTATTGTGAAGAAATATTGTGGAATAAAAGTACTGAACACCAAGGGCTGAATGAAAACATAAAAGCTAAAAGTAGGAATGTCGAAGACAAAAGATTGGATAAGAAAAATCCCAAATAAATTTGACCAAATTATAGGTATGATGGTCTCATGGACATTTTTTGACATACACATGGATGTAAATTTAAAGTTATGATAAGTAGTTATTGGGATTCAAATGTTTTAGGATGGTTGTGTGAGTGTCAAAATTAGGCCCATGAATTAGTTATTTGATTTCAAAAGAAGACAGATCCTATGGCATGCATTTGATCAAGTAGGGATGATCTAATAGTACATGTTTAAAACTAAATAAGTCAGAGGAACCTAGGACTAGTGTAGGTGAAATAAGTGTCAAGCTCATAGGGTATAAATAAGATTTTGAGTATGTCTTAAAGATACAACAATGTGATCAAACATTTGATAGTTTATCCAGGCCATAGATCTAGCGAGGTGATGTTGCATGATGTAATGGTACTCAAAGAAATAGATACTATTTTCAAGGAAAAAATCATGCTAAATCTCATGGATAATAATCTAATGATGCATGTTTGATCAGGTGAAAATATCTAATGGTGCAAGATCATAGTTGAAAAGTTAATACATGGTCATAGGCTAAAGAATGAGCATGTTCCCAGAGATTGATGGTACATGCTCAAGTGTACATAATCTTATCTATGACATGTATTAAGTCAAGAATGTTTAAAAAATCCTAGAATGAACATGAGACAACCACTTGGTAAGAACACATTAGCCTGATAGGACTGATATATTAATATACAAAAATCCCATGGGGTACTAAGTGGCATGACGTTGGGACCAAAGCTAGATAGCACCTAATAACACTTGGTTTTTAAAATCAAGATCAATGGTTCATGTTGATCCATGCACATGGATCCAATAGTTTGAACCAAGGTGGAATTATTAAAGGGTCCAAGTTGAATGTGATAGTGACCTATATCATAACTACAATGATCTAGGCATAGATATATGTTTCATGTTTACTTAGATGAGTAGATATGATGGTGTAAGATGATAATCAACATTTTAATGAGGATTAACTATATATGGATAAAACTAATATTAAATTTAGTGTAAATCAAATATATTAGTAAACTGAGTGACATGTTAATGCCACATAGGCAAGCGTGACATGTTGAAGGACCCTATGCAATACAGTTAGAAAAGGCTTCCACTACTAATAAAAGCTTGGCAATTTACAAATATAAATTTTTTGAGAGGGACCAAGATTTACCCAAGTAAATAAAAATTTAAAAGTAATGCATTTTTAGATTAAAAATATGAAGGAAGACCTAAAATGATAGATGTGCAAAAGAAAAAATGTAAATATGTAAAATGTGAAAAACAAATTGGAGCCAAAAGATAAATGTAAAAATTAACCTAAGTATTTTGCATTATTTCATTTGTTGTGTTTGTCCAAGTTCCTCCATGAATGAGAAATTACAGGCTTACAATCCAAGGTGGGACACTCTAGAGAAGATCAATTAAAAGGTCATGGATCTAGAATATTCAAATGAAATCATGGAAAAATCAAGTTATTCCATGGCATGCATGAAAGGAAGGGCATATATCTATAAGTTTTTAGTTACGCAAGAAAGTGGTTGAGAACATCCCTAGGTAGTTGCATATAAAAACAAAGTTTGTCTTTCCTTTTTTGTCCATATTTGGCCCACATAGAAAGAATTAGAGTACTTTATTGATCAAAATGATTTGAACTAGATCTAGATGGAATAAATGGGAAAGGTGAGGATCATGAAGCTCACAAATATTTTGAAACACTTTGAGCTCACTTAAAGTTTAATTCATCAATTCTTAAGGATAGGTCTAAAATTTCAAACTCTATGGAGTGTCAAAAGTGCTTGTGAAAATTGTGAAAGCACATGTTATTCATTTGGTCCATTCATTCCATCTGGAGCATGTCTAGACTTTTGGCTTTGGTGGTAGGAAAGTTGAGTGACCATTTTTATGATGTTAGATCTCACAAGTGTGGTATTATCAAGAATAAAAAATCATATTGGTTTGTTTATTTTGTATTCTAGTTCATATGTACCAATTTTCATCTCATGCACTAGACCACAATGAGAGATATCCATGCACAAAGTTGGATCATAATGTATAATTTGCTAATTTTCTATACTTAGCCATTTTATACCAAACTATCATCAAGATGTCATGCAAGATCACATGAAACAGTCAACTTCAAATTGCTAGTGAATCAAAAGGGTTTCTTCCTTTTAGCATTGGGTCTATTCTCTAAAAGTTTGGTGTTTCCATGATATTTGTACTTCAAGTTATAAAGTTTAAAATTTCATCAAGAAATGATAGACATCCACATGAATTTCATTTTTAAGACCCATAAAGTGATTATTTGGATACAAAATCCTTAGTGGGAACTTGAGAAGGAATGTGTGGTTGACAAATGTCAAGCACTTGGGAGCTTGAGCAAGTCAAATGGTTAGAGAATCATAGAGACCAATAGAAGACTAAGATTGGGAAAGTGGGTTCCAAATATCTATGGTCCACATTTAATCAAATCTTAAAAGATAACAGAGTAAAATGAAGTTTAAAGGGTCAATAGTCTAAGGTAGTTTTGATAGCCAATAACAAGGGGATGAAACCAAAATGTTTGAAAAAATTTTATAAAGCAAAATGGACCCAAATCAACAAGTTTCAAAGGACTTACACTTAGGCCTAGCTTGAGTAAATGAAAATGGTAAAGGAAATCAGCTCGATGTAGAATCAAATAGGACCTAGCATTGAACATAGTGTCACTTATATGTAAAACTATGGGAAAAAGAATGTCCTTAGATTGGTTTCACCTATAGTTGTTTTAGTCCAAGATCTAAGGCACAAAGTAGATATATGATTAATGAGAAGATCATCCAAAGTCATGTCCTTGACGAAATACCATTATAAATAGACGTGACATGTCCTTGGTAATTTCAAGATATGGGGATTTTGTCCTCATAATGAAATCTAGTCTATGATCCAAAATAATAGGACTTGGGTATTTGGAAAGTAGTTTGATCATTAATATTTAGTAGGACCATGAGTTGCCACTTTTGAAAAACTCTTATCTTCTAGTGTAACTTGTTCAACCAGTGGAATGATCTTATATCTATCTAGGTAATCATGAATATCTTACTCATAACAACCCATTCTAATTAGACTAAAATCCTGGTGAAACATCTCTTGAAGATGATAGCTTATTTATTATCATGAACAACATGCTCTCTCTCTCTCTCTCTCTCTCTCTCTCTCTCTCTCTCTCTCTCTCTCTCTCTCTCTCTCTCTCTCTCTCTCTCTCTCTCTCTCTCTCTCTCTCTTCTTCCCCTTCCCTATATTATCCCTTTCTTTCCATTTTATAAAGGGTTTTTAGATTTTAGACTTTTATCTTTTTGGGAGATAGGGAACTCTTTGGGATATTATAAACTATGCTTATCCTGATTAGGCTTGATAATGTCAATAATTTATAAGAACTACCTCTTAATGCAATATGAGACTTTATTTACCTATCTCTTACCTTTGATTTGGTTTGATGAGTTGTGCATGATGGCATTGTGTGAAGGAGAATACTCCTTATCCATTGTCCTCATTTTTGACCTTATTTAGGGGGTTTTCAATGTTGCTTCTAAGTCTAGATTAGTGTTCCACTCTAAACCTCTTCTATGAAATACTTATACAATTATCCTGATTTTGAGGTTGTGTAAGGTAGTACAGTCTCCAAAAGATATATATTGGGTTCAAGCTTATGGGAGCTTCCCTTTTAAATTTGGTACATCACCTAGTCAAATTTCTTAGGATCCCTTATTATCTTTTTTAACCCTTTTCCCTATGAAGGATTAGGCTTATTTTTAATTTTAGGTGAGCATCAAAGAGGAAGCTAGCCTAATTTGAAGGTTTATCCCCAACATAGGTGATTGACATCCTAGGGTTGTCCTAGTTTTATAAGCTTGATTGGAGAGAGTTCAAACAACCCCCTCCAAGGGTGAAAATTTATCTTATAATAGTATCTATCATGATCAATGGGACCAAGGTCCAAAGAAATTGAAGTATTTTTGGTGTTGTCTTTCTACATATAAAATTTGGAGGCATTTTATAAACATCAATGGTGACTTTGATCATATATCAATTAGTTAAGAAACCTAACTAAGTACCTAATCATTATAATCTAGTATGAAAAAAATAGTCATATTTCGATTAGTATGCTTATTCTCTACCTTAACTTCACACTTATCAAGAATATAATGTTTTTGTGTTCACTTTAAGTGGCCCCTAAACAACATTTTAACCTTGTCATAACCTTTGTCCCTTTCCCCCCTATACCCTTCCCAACTCAAAAACAAGAATTTATCCCATCATGGATCTTCTCTAAAAACTTTGACCTTGGTTATGTTTTTACCTCATTTATAAATCCACCCTCTCTTATAATCATCCAAAAAGAAGCAAAAATGTCTATTCCATACTCATTTCCATCATGGAAATCAGTCCAAAAGGGCATAATAAAGGAGGAGGTGTCAGTTAAAGTATTCCAAGAGTCAATCCTAGTAGAGGAGGGGTTAGTTATTCCAAAAAGGAATCAAACAACCATAAATCAGTAAAATGAGCTTGGTGAACAAGAGTTTCAACTCTCTCTCTCTCTCTCTCTCTCTCTCTCTCTCTCTCTCTCTCTCTCTCTCTCTCTCTCTCTCTCTCTCTCTCTCTCTCTCTCTCTCTCTCTCTCCAGCTCAAGAGCCATTTAAAAGAGTATTCAGAGTACCTAGATATAAGGATACCCTCTTAAGTTTTAGGAAAGGTAAATTTATTCACCCTCTCAACATTTCCATTATAAAAGAGGGAATTGATGAGAAACAAGAAGACAATCTTCTTGAGCCTAGTATGGAAGTCAAGATCAACTCAGATAGTGAGAAACTTGAGGATTTATGGAAGAATTTGTGCTCATATTTATTGAGTAAAATGGAGTAGCTTAAGGCTAAAAAAATAATTAAAGGGGAGAATCTATAGGATAGATGGAGAACTAAAGGTCCATTCTACATAGATGAATAAGATTATTAGAAGTAGGTGCTTGAGGTTGGTCTACTTTAAGATGAGGTGTTAGTTGAGGATAACCCCAATACATTAGAGCTAGAATAAAGTAGATCAGACCTTGAGCAAGACATATGTGATGTCTTAGACCTTGTATGGTTAAATTATCCTTCATTTATAGTTGAATATCTAGATAAATTATTGATTTAAGTTGATGAAGGGGACATCTCAAGTGATAAAATGATGCAATTTGAGAAGCATACTAGTGAAGAGCCTAAACAATTATGGTAGTGGTTCAATGCCATAAAAAAATATTTTGAAGTAGTTAATAGACATGTCCTTCATCCAAAACATTATGAACATGCTGCTCTAAGAATAAATAGTCATATTTTACACAAGGACAAGGTGGAAGAACATGGTCTTTTTGAACTATCAATTGAACCAAGTGCAGTTACTCCCAAGAGCCTAAATGAAGTCTTCCTGCAAGACTTTCTAAAGAGTGGAAAGCAATGTAAATAAAGTACTCCTGTATTCCAACATGAAATAAGTTTGGAAGACTTGGATTAATATGTCTACATTTGAGACATGTTCATTCCACTCCATCCACTATAGATTACATTAGAGGTATTGTCCATCAAACTACCTAGTTCACCAATTTTGGTACCTCCAAAACTAGGTATTTTTAGCTTAGTTTACTACAAATGGATGATACTAGGGGTTTCCCTTTTGTTCTAGGTGGAAATTTTTTGTAAATGTATTTTAAATATTAGATTAATTTTTATGCCTCTCTATAGGTGACCTAATGCACTTTTTATTTAGTAGGCTAGTTGTTCTTTCTTTCTTACATTTGCCTATGTGTATTTGCCTTCATTTTTTTTGTCCTTATTTCAAGAATAAGTTCTATAAAGAAGTAATTTTTCATCATATTAATGATCAACCCAATTTTATAAAAGTAACTCCATACCCAATGGATTAGTTAGGATAAAATGAACTAGGTTCTTAAGTATAACAAGCATGCTTCTCTATGAATTACCAGAAATGTTGGCCGTATTTAGCCCACATAGAAAGATGGAAAGTCGTTCATTAATAAAAATGATCTAAACTAACTTTAGATGGGATGAATGGGAAAAATGAGGATTGTGAAGCTCACAAATCTTTTTAAATACTTTGATTTCACTTAAATTTAATTCATCAATTCCTAAGGATAGGTCTAAAACTATGAAGACTCTGTGGAGTGTCAGAAGTTCTCAAGAAAATCATGAGAGTGCATGATATTCATTTGGTTCATTCATTCCATCTGGAGCCTATGTAGATGTTTGGCTCCAATGGTAAAAAACTAAGTGACCATTTTTATGATGCTCGCCCTAACACATGTGTAATTCTCAAGAAGAAACAATCATATGGGTCTGTTCATTTTGGAGTCTAGTTTATATTCACCAAGTTTTAGCTCACACATTACACCATAATGATAGATATGCATGGGAAAAGTTGGATCCTGACACATAATTTGATAAGTTTACATACTTTTCCATTTTACACCAGACCATCATCAAGATGTCACATAGGATAATATGAACTAGTCAACTTCAACATTTTACAGAAGCATGTGGAAATTTCAAATGGCTAGAAAATCAAAAGGGCTTGTTCCTTTGAACATTGGGTATATTCTCTAAAATTTTGGTGTTCCCATGATCTTTGTACTTCAAGTTATAAAATTTTAAAGTTGCTCAAGAAATGATATACATCCATGTAAACATCATTTTTAAGACCCATAAAATGACCATTTGGATCCAAAATCCTTGGCAAAAACCTGAGAAGGAACACACAGTTGATAAGTGTCAAGCATGTAAGAGCTCAATCAAGTCAAATCGCTAGTGAATTTGAGATACCATTGAGAAATAGAGCTCAAGGTATTAGGTCCCAAAGATTTTTTATCTATTTTTAATTAGATATCAAAACCTGATAGAGTAAATAAAAGTCAAAAGGATCAATAGTCTGAGGTGGTTTTGATAGCCAATAACAAGGGGATGAAACTAGAATGTTTGATGAAAGTTGATAAATCAAAATGGACCCAAATTAATAAGAAATATTAAAGGACTTAGACTTAGGCCTAACCCAAGTCAATTTAAAAATTAAAGGAAAGGAGCTTGATGCTAAATCAGATAGGACTTAGCATTGAATATAGTGCCATATATATATATAAATATATATATATATATATATATATATATATATATATATATATATATATATATATATATATATATATATATATATATATATATAACTATGGGAAAACCAATGTCCTTAAATTGGTTTTCACACATAGTTATCTTAGTCTAGGATCCAAGGCATAGAAAAGATATATGATTAATGAGAAGATCATCCTAATTCATGTCCTTGGCAAATCACCATTTAGAATAGACATGACGTGTCCTTGGAAATTTAAAGATATGAAGATTTTGACCTCATAATAAAATCTAGTCTAAGATCTAAAGTAATAAGACTTGGGAATTTAGAAAGTAGTTGGAGCATTAATTTTCAGCAGGACCATGACTTGCCACTTTTGGATAACTCTTGTCTTCTAGTACAACTTGTTCAACTAGTGGAATGATTTCGACGCTATCGGGGCAAATCATGAATATCTTACTCATAATAACCTATTTTGATTAGACCAAAAGCCTAGTGAAATATATCTTAAAGTTGATAAATCATTGATTATCATGAACAATGTGCTCCATTTTCTCTCTCTCCTCTTCCTTTTATCCTATATTATCCCTTTCTTTTCATTTTGTAAAGGGTTCTTAGATTTTAGACTTTTTATCTTTCTAGGAGATAGGGAACTCTTTGGGATATTGCAAAGTATGCTCAACTTGATTAGGCTTGACCTTGTTAAGCATTTTTAAGAACTACCTCTTGATTTAATATGAGACTTTATTTGCCTATCTTTTGCCTTAGATCTAGTTTGATGAGTTTTGCATGATGGCATTATGTGAAATAGAATCTTCATCATCCATTATCCTCCTTTCTAACATTTTTTTGGGGGTTTTCAATGTTGCTTGTAGGTCTAGACCAATGTTCTACTCTAAACTTCTTCTATGAAGTACTTATGAAATTAGATTGACTTTGAGTTTGTGTAAGCTATTACTATATCCTATAAATCTAGTGTGGGTTTAATCTTATGGGAGCTTCAATTTTAAATTTGGTGCACTGCCTGGTTAACTTTATTAGGAGCCTTTATTATCTATCTAACCCTTTTCCCTATGAATCATTAGGCTTAGTTTTAGTTTAAGGTGAGAATAAAAGAGGAACCCAACCTAATTTAGAGGTTTAGCCCCAAAATAGGTTACCCATAGCTTGGGTTTGTCCTAATTTTACAATCTCAATTGGAGAGTCTGAATAACCCTCTCCAAGGGTGAAATTTAAAACTATAACAACCCTCTACAATGAATATTCTCCTTCTAGATAGTGTGAAAGGCATATCCTACCATGATGTCAAAGAGTTTATTACATATCTTCATCATTATTTGTAGAGGTAGTTAGAGCAATGTTTTTTCTTGCCAACAGACGAAAATTTAAGTGTGGCAAGGGAATATTTTTTAGCTAGAAGCATCTTGGTAGACTTGGAAGTTTGTTTAACACTTTTAAAAGTTGTAACCCATAAATTTTAGATCTAAAAATGTAAAAATAGAGGGATTTTCCTCTATTCATGGGTTTGTTGGCCATTGTGTTTGTTATTATTGGTTATTTTTTTAGGTGTCCATTTTCTCTAAGTCTTGGTTCTACAAAAAAAATTCTAGGAGCAATTTTTGTGTGTAGATTTTGTCTCCCTTACTAAGGTGGTTGTATTTATACAACCATTATCAAGCTTTGAGAGCATGTTTATGTTTCCCTTGTCAAAAGAGAAATCTCACCATGTTTGTCCCCATGATAGAATTTTGAAATACTGATGTGTGTAATATTTATTTTTAGGTTAATGAAAATTCTTGTGGTTATTTGTTGTTTCTTATTGATGAAGTGAAATGACATGTTTTGTGATAATTATTGATTAGACATTTGGATTTATGCTCACTAATGGTTTCCATTTTGAACATAAATTTAGATTATAAACTCTTTATACATTGCTTCAAGATAGGTTGTTAAATAACTTGTTAGGTCACCCTAGGTTTATGGATTTGAAAAGGAAAATCATTTGAAATATTAGTTTTAGTGTATGTTCTAGTATCCTTGGGATAATTCAGTATTTACCATTATCTTGCATTTGAAATTTTTTTGTATCTTTGCTAAGGAATATTGTCATGAAATACTACAGGAAGCCACCAACACACCACCATCCTTTTTAATTATCTAATCTTATTCTACCCTATCCTACCCTACAAATAATAAATCCCTTTACATATTATAAGTGTTATTTGCCCTAAAAATGCATAAGATCTTCTAATTTTAAAATGTGTTTGTAGTTTGTGCTTTAAATTCTAGCATTGTAGTCTTTTATTCAACCCCTTTTGTTGAAGATATTTTATAATAAAGGTTGAAATATATTTCCCATATATCTTCAATAGCTTGTATATGACTTAGAGCATTTGTTAATTATGTGTGACAACCCTTATCAGGTGAATTGTGTAAACTTGGTTATGACTTGGTCATATTTGTTCCTTATGCCAAAAATCCTCATGGAGGTTGAATTGTAGAATCTCTCCATGTGAAAAAGTTACCCCATAGGTCCTTTCACCTTTGTTCAAGAAGAGCTAAAAGTATTAGGGAGCTGACCATCCCCTTTGTAGGTGAATCTCAGTAATTTTTTGCATTCAGTCAATATTAATGCCAAAGCCTTCCATAGTGACAATGACCTACTAGTAGGTTTCTCATCATTATTTGCCATTTTAACTCAAGTGTGAAAGGTTGAGTGTATGAGGTTTATAATTGGGAACTAAAACTAGGAATAAAAGGTCTGGTGGGAAAATCCATTTCAAATAGGATACGAATTGAGGTTATATACATGCAATGTTTACTTATTGTATATGACTTTAAGGTTTTGTATTCATGATTACCTAGTTCTAGGTTGATATTTTCATGTAATTTTTTAAATGAGGAATTGAATCCAAAATGGGGTTAATGGGGTATATAAACCTATGTTTCATAACCTTCATGCCTTAAGGTAATGGGATTCTGATTTATAAGAAATAGTTGGTTGAATAAACTCTTAGGGATATTTTTTAACATTAGTTTCTTGACTTATTTTATGGAATAACTATATATCTACATAAATTACCAATGATTTAATTTATTAAATGGTATTAGTAATAGGTTTCAAAGTAGATTTTGAAATACAAATGTAAGGGTTTTATTTTTGAATAAATTAGGATATAGATAAATATGATAAGATATTAATAATTGGATTTATTTGTAATAATTATCACAAAAACTAAAGAATGATGTTATCCATTATGGTTTTTTATTTGAGATTAAATTGTTGTTTGGAGATGTACTCTTGTACACTAGTAATTTAATTCAAATATTTGAGGGTAATCCAATGAATGTAATTCATGAGACAATTATCTCAAGATGGAAAAACATTAGATTTTACCGATATTTCTTTAGTAATGTACTAGTAAGGTCTAATCTTTATCTTGAGGGTTATTGAGTTCTGTTAAGCAATTAAAAATGACTTGATGGTTATACAATTTCATTACATTGATTAAAATGTTTATTGTTTTAACAAAGAGTAACCATAGTGGTAGTGATCAATAATTTTTAGGTCTTGAACCTTGTTGTTTATTAGGAACATAGATTCAATGAGTTTAAAGTGATTTGAGCTTAATATGAACATAATATTGTGTATATTATAATGTCATCTAAGTATTTTTTATGTGTAAAACCTAAATGAATAATAAAATGAGCTATATGACCATGGAAATAGGCTATATCCATGAGATGTATAAAAACTCTAAGAGAGCCTCTTGGTTGTAATAAGGCTTTTATTAAGTTGGTTTCTATGAATTAATGAATTAACATGCATGTTTATCCTTAGTTTTAATTTATCAAGGTTATATGGATGCTTAATATTAATATATATATGGAATGAAATAAATATGGTAAAGTGATTAAGTGGAAATGGAATCAAGAAAATGTGATGACCTTAATATGAAATGTGAAGTGGTTCAATCAGGTATCATTGTGTGGTATGATTGTATTTCATGAATTCCTATATAAATATCTATTATGGATTATATATTATAGCTAACATGTGGGATGCCATGATTAATAAACTCATTAATATTCTTAATTTGATATTTACTTTGTAATAAATACTTGTATGTTATCTTGTACTTTTGGAAATGAGATGTTTAATTAAATTCCTATTATTTAGCTTTGGAAACTAATTTGACCATGCTATTATATGAGGAAATCTTAGAAATATTACATGTTTTTAGTATTAAGTATGCTCTAAACTTATGAAAATTTTGGAATCTTTATAAATTAGTATTATTTGATATCATTGGAAAAAATTTACTCACATGAAAGTGTTTTTAGGTCAGAACTTAGAGAAGTATAAAAGTACCCTTATACATATCGAGCTTAATATGTAGCAAGGGGTTTGGACTTTTTTTATAATGTATGATTAATAATTCTTATTCTTAGAGTATTTATAATTTTTTAAACCTCTTTCAACCTTTGTGAGAATATTTCCTTTATTATTGTCATTGTATTGTTGTATTTAAAATGTTTTTACATTACATTGGTATCAAATCCTAGTTTAAATCTCTAAAGAACTTTTAGTTAGTTGTAGAACCTTATCCTACCTTAATATCAAACTTGTGCAATACTCAATATGGTAATAAATATATTAATATGATGAATCATCACCAATGATAACCAGGGTGACCTAAATTTAACAAGGGGTGAAGGTAGAACTTAGAGTAGAGGTCATGGTGTAAATACCAAGGATAACCTAGTTAATTCTCCTCCTAATAATAATGTGCATAGTAATAATTAAGCTAATAATTAATTATATTGTGGTAAATATTATCACTTGGATTTTTACCCCTTGAGGAGATGTCTCATCTCTCCTTATCTAAGTGGAACAAATGAAACACCTCTAGGGTGTGGGTAGACTAAGTATGAGGTGAATCTCTAAATAGGGCTAGCTAACTTGATGTACCACTTATAGATCACTACTAAACCTATTATTTCAATGAAAAGGGAGATAAAACTAAAATTAAACTATCCTAATGGTGATTATACACTAAATTAATTTATAATTACCAACTAGTTTCATGTCACACATGAGACTAAGAGACTAATTAGGCATACACGTCTCTAATCTGAATCTTCTCACATTAGTGTTTCATTATGAGGTTATGATGAATTTTTAGTCTAAGACTATATAAGAGGAATATAATGGAAATATTATATATACTAACTCACTAAACCTTAACACTTCATAGAACACTTAACATGATCTATAAGAAGAAGCTTTCCAGCTATAAATAGGTGAGAGAATGAGAGAACAATGTTAAGAAAACAACAATAATCACTAATAAAGATAAATAATTTAAGTTAAAACACTATTAAATTTCATAAAATATGTAAAATTAGTATTCTTTATTTATCCATGGTATGAAAATGAGTAGGGCTTCACCATACCCAAGTGAAACATCCTTACAATAGCCAAAATGGCTAGTTCTTATAGATCTTGAGAGAGAAAAGAGAAGAAAGAAGTCTAAAGGTCACACAGACAAGTGTAAAGATAATAAAATGAGTTAAATGTATAAAATAGTGAATTATGAGATAGGCCATATAAGGTCTGATAAGATAAATGACTCTCCAAACTATGCAACTCATGAAATGTGGTGTAGGAGTTCTCATTCTACACAAGAAAACTTCCTTCATCATTTACCCCTATTAGAACATCCCAAAAATAAATATGTATATATCTCATGATTTAAATGAGAGCTAGGGGTTTATAAATTCTCTTTCATTAATTAGATATATTCTTAATCATCTGAATCCTTCTGAAAGTGAACCATCACTACCTGTAATAAAAAAACTCCCTATTTCACACATCTTGCACACTTGGATTCCAAAAAGTCTTAAATTTTTATATAAAATCCATAAAATTTGGTTAATTACATGTTTCAAATCCATCCATTTCCTTGTATTTCTTAGGTGCACCTTAAATAGGCTTCCACTTGAAGTTTTCACCCTTCTAACTATCTTGTTCATTATATTAGTTATAAATGGATGAGATGAGATTTATTGTTTATAAATATAGTAATTTTTATGAATAATTAAATGTAAATAGGTAGTTATCTTAAGTCTCAGTATTTACTCCCATGTGATTTGCATCTTTAGACTCCTCTTAGAACCTATAGAACAAATAAAACTATCAGAAATACCTTGTTTTTTACTCCATATATACAATTCCATATAGTAAAAAAGGATGTGAAGTATAATTAGAGAGTACACTACAACATAAAATAATAATTATTATCAAACTATTCCATTTATATTCACTAACTACTCCATCTTCTAAAATTAGTCACTAGCAAGGGTTTTGATGAATTTAAGCTTATTTTACCATCTTAGACATTATTCATAAATATTTGAAATTAAAATCTCAAAAAAATAAAAAAATATTGTTTTTAATGACCTTATACAACTCATCATATCCCCTTGAGTATCCATTCAAAGTGTTAAAGGAGATGTGAGCATCGCAAGTTGCTTACTCGAGCAATTCTTTCCATTTGCACATGCCATGATGTTGTCCAAAGCCAAAAGTGGATCTCCTTGTGGCTTATATACATAACAAGATTTTTAAAACATATTTTATTACCTGATATAAATTTACAAATTAATTATAATTCCCTCATATAGTTTGAAGTGAAAGTGAATTATCATTTGGGCTTTAGGCCAAAACCCTGCCTAAAGGCCTCACTGCAACTTTGGGGTTCTAGACCACCCTGTTGAGGTTATCACTTTTTTGAGATGTTTATAATTTTATCCTATGTGTAATATAAATTATAAAACCTTCTTCAAGGTATAATTATCCCCTTATCTCATCATTTTATCCCTACTTTCCAAAACTATAAAGTTTGCATACAAAGGGAAGTACCCTCTATTTGAGACAAAATAGAGAGTAATTCCCCTATTACCTCACACAAGTTACTTATTTGAGAGGATTATAAAAGTTATAATTATTTAATATAAAATTTTACAACCTTTTTTAACATCATTTTACCCTTTAATTCATCAAAGACCCAAGACAGACCCCTGGGAAGAAAGACTGTATGCAAGGTCTTACCATATGGACTGAACGATGCATCCTTAGGGTCCTATATCTACTTATTTTACACCATGAGATTATAATGGTAATATTATTATTATGATTATTTTTTTCCTATCTTCATTAATCCCTCCAACCTCTCACATATTCTTCATACTCCTTAGTCAAAACTAAGTGTCATTTCTTAACTATGTTTTATTCCTAGGCACCATACCTATAGGTGATATTACATGTTTTAGCTTGAGTAAAATTAATATAAACCTCATTATACTAAATTATAATAATTTTATAATTTTCTGGGTCCATTTTTATCATATTTATTCATTACCAACACTTACAACCTCAAACTCGCTAACTATTTGTCACAGTCAAACACATTCAATTATGTTGGTACAAATATGATCTTGTAAGTGACTTTATACTTGAAAATTGTATCATGTAATCCATATGAAAAATATTATATATTAGGATGAAATTTTATCTAAAAATTTTCTCTATTTTTTTATGTCTCCATACTTAAGATCAAACTATGGACTGTGAGAGTTTGTAACTAGTTGTAGGTCAACTTCTTAGGCAAGAGAACCCTGTAGGTGAGTATAGGACCCAAAACATAGTATATCACCTAATTTTGATAATAATTTAGATAATATATTATAATTTAAAATATTTTTAACCAATCAATAATTTTGGAATGGTTTAAACAACTAACTTTGAAAATAAGGTCATTTAGAGATTTAAATCTTGAAGATGAAAATGGAAGATTTCAGTGTTCAAATGAAAATTTTAAGGCCCCCAACAATAAATTTACACTAATAATTTGCCTTAAAATTTTTTAATAGTCCTTATATTATGTATATAATAAAATACATATTCACTTACATTTACCAAGAGTCTTGATAACCCAATCATATGATATTCATAAAATGGTGAAGTGTTATCTTTTTGTGTCTTAGGGATTTGGTCGCTAAACATAGTCTTCTCATCTTTGAAGGTGATTACACTTCCATTTTCCAAAATACCACTTAAAATGGGTATAAAATGATTAAAAACACATAATAAGACTCCAATTAAGTCTCCATCACTATTAATTACTTTAAAATGACTCTTTAACTCTATGTTAACACCACTTGTAGGTGGACATTTTCATGTTTAGGCAGTGAAGATGAATATGGATAATGTGCATTATTTTTGAAATTTTATGAGTTTTATACCATTATAAAATATTTAAAATATACCCTCTTCATAATAAATGACCTTTTAAAGCTCAGATACCTCCTTCTAACATGATTGGTCATTGTGAGGTACTTGTAGGTGCACTTTGAGTTGCATGTAAGCAGTGAGTGATGTTAGTATGAACAATGATATTAGGAGTCTAAAAATATTTAAAAATACATGATATTAAAAAGGTATAAAATTATATATTATTATATTAAATATCTTTTGTGAAGCTTCCACACCTCATTTCAACATTTGAAACCTTCTGTAGGCACCTGTAGTGGCATGCCAATGATAAAAAACTATGTGAGTGATTGAGTTGACTATCTCAGTCCCTATTTACGTCAATTAAAAGATATTATATTGATTTTTTCAAATTATAATATAATTATAAACACTTTTAGACCATAATTATGTCTCCATGGATGTTTTAAATACCTTAACCCATCTCTCTTAGTTGATTGTGCATGATAGTCATGGAGTAAACTGACTACATCTTACTTGTGAAATAAATTATATGGAATATTGATTTATAAGATGAGATTATAATAAAATAAAACCAACATTTGAAACATTAAAACAAACCATCACCATCCTTTGACATCATTACCAAGACATGAAGATGTTAGAAGTGGTGAAAAAAATCCTACAACACAAAAAGGTGTCTTCACTTGTAATCCAAGATATTTGGCTTATACAAATACCTTAAAATAATAATAAAAAATTTATCACACTATGTGAATATTCATATGTCTTATGGATTCAATTCCAATATTTGGATTGGGCACAACTTTCCAAACAAGAGAAAACCTATAGGGTATGGGAAATAGTTAATAGATAAACATAGTCAACTTGTTATAGATGATTCATAAATCATAGTTGACCAATATTTGAAATATTTTTATGAAAAATTATCTCTCTTATTTTAATTTCACCTTCTTAAGTTTTTTTACTTAACTTCTTCTACTCGCCATACCAAGCATAAACTCGCTAACTGGTTCTATGTGTCTACAAGGGAAAAGAAGGAGTAGAATGGTTTTTGGATATTTTTTTAACACTAAAAAAAAATGTAAATAATTAATATGATTTTTAGGAAGATTAATATCCATAACATGACCTTATCCCATGTGTCACTCTCCCTCATGGATTGTACAAGTGCCAAACTCCTCCCTTTTTAGTTGGTTTCTTGATTTTTAGTTAGATAACCTACAAGTTTCAAGTGGTACTAACATTATTGATAGGTAATCTGACCTCTTAGAAATTTTAAGGAAAAATAAGACACTTTTACACCTTTAAAACCATTCCACTAGTATATATGACCCCTAAATGGCTACTAAGTGACTCAAAATCACATATAGACTAATTAGACCATAACCAAGGCTAAAATGGCATTAAATTACATCAAATAGACTATAAGACAACCTATGAAAAAAATTATACCCATATAAACATATAAAGATAAATTTTTTACCTATAGCAGGCCCAATTGCCCAATTTGACCTAAAGGGTCAAATTTGGTCAACAAAATGGTGACTTATAGGGGTAGTATTCTTGTTATACCAAAGATCAGTAGCCTTATCATGTCCATGGGCTTAGTGAGTCATCTAAAGTCTAATAAAAAACAATAATACCTAACACTTTAAAATAAGGATTTGACCAAGATAATACAATTAATTACCTTAACCACACAAAACAAAAGACACACATAAAATAAAGTAAACACACTATTAAAACACACACATGTAGTCAAAACACTTAGGAAAAAAAAAGAAAACAACTATGGACAGCTAGAAATTAAGCATACTTCCTTTTTGGGATTAAAAGTAAATTTCCTTTAATCTTATTCTTCATGAGATGAATCATAGTGCCAAGCATGTTGCTCCTTGGATTGGATGCTTGGTAGATCAGACCTATTCCTTGGCACTTCACTTGATCTAATCTCAAGTTAATCATCCTTAGATAGGTCTCCAATGTAAATTTATTCATCTTTAATTTTTACACATACCTCATACTATTTCCCACTCTTCATCTCATGATAAATTTGTATCTTCTTGGTAGGCATGGCTTAAAGAGGAGTAGTTTCTTGTTCCTTGGAAGATTGAGGCCAATAGAATCTTGTTTTATCCTTCAAAAGCTTATGTGTTTCTCAAAAATAGTTGAGAGGATGATAACCCATTTTTATTATTTCAAACATATCATCATGGGATGCATATGCCTCTTGAAAAGACAAAGTTGAAAAGTTTCTTCTTTGCATACCCACTTGATTGTCAAGGTTTCCTTCTCCATTTTTTACTAGATCATAGTCTCCATAAAGAGGAGTATAACCTACTCCAATTATTGCAAAAAATTCATCCCAAAACTGGTTAGAGAATTTTTCTTTCCCATCTATGATATCTTGGATAGTGATGGAAGAACAAATGATGATTTCCTCTTCTTTGACACAAAGAACACATTTTTCAATCTCAACACAATCATAAGATTCAACTTAATAAATCACCTCTTATTCAACATTTTTAACCTCTTAAGGTATCTCAATTTATATCTCAACTATTATAACCTAACTTTTATTCTCAAGGGTTGCAATATCCTTAATTTCTTTCTCCTTCTTGGTGATGCCAATGCTAGGCATTTTGTAATCAAGTGACCTAGCCCAATGAGGCTATGAAGGAGCTATGTTTTATTAAAGAAAGAGTTAGAAATTATTATCAACAAATTCTCATATTTAGGTTCCCACACCACACATCCATCAAGGCAAAGTGTGATAGGGTGAGGACAAGATGAACTAGTTGGTGGAGGTAGAACATATAACTCAACCTTAGACTGAGAATGAATTATGGGAGATCCTTTTGGGAGTTATTGAGGAAGGGGAGGAAAACCTTGGGATAAAATTTAATTTTTTTATTACTTACATTTTAAAATAACTTTATTAAAATCTAATTTATCTTGAGTAATCTTTTGTGGAAGGTTAGATGGGGTATGTTTAGGCATAAGATCTTTTTTGGCTCTAAACCTTCCATCACACCTTGACTCAATAATTTCATTCTTAACTCTAACTCTTAAATTTTATTGGCTAAGTTCTCTTGTAAAAGTCTCTCTTGAAGTTGATATGTATATTCATGAGGATAAGGAGTATAAGAGGGTTGGTATGGAAAACAAGAGGTCTCTTGAGAAAGGGTGGGAGCAGCTTGCATAAAATCAAGCTCTTTCTCAACTTCACACACTTTATCTAGGATTTTATCCCCTTTCTTTTTCCATGATTCCACTACCTTATTATAGGTTCAGATTTTAGGATTAAAATTATCTTCTTGAGGTAGTGATGCAATTTTAGGAGTGGATGAAGTGTTCAAAAAACTTGGGATCTCGTTAGGCTTGGATTCTCCACCTTATCTCCAACATGGGATTTCATATCTAGAAGTCTCTTCTTGAGGTGGGGATGTAATGGGAGAGGGAAATGAGGGCTTAGATTCCACTTAATTTGATGATAAAATGGATTGATTCATCTACTTATTGGCTAACTCAATTTGCCTATCAAGGTTTGCTTTAAAAATAAAGTTCTTTCCAACTCTCTCTCTCTCTTCTAGTTGATTGGAAAAAAAGATGACTTTGATAAGGCAGATTAGGTTCATGAGTAAGGGTCAAGTATAACTGATGGAACTCCTATGAAGGTGGATATTATGGTTGATATATTTAGTGAGGTTGTTCCTCATGAATTCTTAGCTCATCTTGTAAGGATGAAACTAGACCACTCAAATCTAGCATCTCATTTATGAGCCTTCACCAATTTGCTCTCTCAATAAGTGCCCACTCTCTTTTATCCATCTATAATGCATCTCTCACATTATGAATGACACTACTAGGAACATATTGACCATGTCCCAATTGTGTGTCAAGATCCATGATGTACCTCCCATATCCCAAGATATTTTTCTTAAAAGTTGAAATGGACTGATTTTAGAAGTGACTAGGTTAACTACGAGGAGAAATATATTGAGAAGGATAGTTATAATATTGATAAAATTCATGAAAATGTTAATAAGTGTCATATTTTATCTAGTAAGGATCATGATAAGGCTAATAATAATCATACAAAGGGTGATACAAAATTCCATAAGCTTGGGATATCTCATCAACTTATGTAAAATAGTACTCAATACTAAAACTAGCCATATAACTTCATTGGGAAGCAAGAACACAATTAAAAATTACCAAAAATATTTAAAAGGAAAACCTGGGCTACTGAACTAGCTGATATAACTTTGGAGTCACTGTTGATGCTTGGATAGATGCCTCCAAAGGCTGATGTGTTGAAATACAACACCAAAAATCTTTCAACTTCTTTGACAATGAGTCCCACCAAGTGTGCAAAAAACTATTGTCCTTTGGATTTACACCCATTAAGGAGATGTCTCATCTCTCCTAATCTATGTGGCATAATTGAAACACCTTTATGCAATGGGTAGACTAAGAATGAGATGAATCTCTAGATAGTGCTAGCTCCCTTGATGTACCACTTATATATCACTACTAAACCTATGATTGAATGGAAAAGGGAGAGAAAACTGAAATTAAACTATCCTAAAGATGGTGATACACCAAATTAATTGATAACTACCAATAAATTGCATGTCACACATGAGACCAAGAGACTAACTAGGTATACACTTCTCTATTCTGAATCTTCTCACATCAGTGTTTCATTATGAGGATGGGATTAATGTTTAGGCTAGGAGGACTAGGAAAGAGACCTATAATGGTTATATTTAATTAATTAACTCACTCAACCTTGACACTTCATAGAACACTTCACATGAGCTACAAGAAGAATATTTCTAACTATAAATAGGTGAGAGAATGAGACAACAATGCTAAGGAAACAGTAGTCATCACTAATCAAGATCAATCATTCAAGTGAACACACTATTAAAATTCATAGAAAAGGTAAAATTAGTAGTCTTTATTTATCTAGGGTATTCAAATGAGTAAGGATTCACCATACTCAGGTGGAACATCTTTACAATAGCCAAAATGGCTAGTTCTTATATAACTTGAGAGAGAGAAGAGAATAACTAATTATAAAGGTCACAAGGACAAGAGTCAAGTTGAGAACAGGAGTTACATGTGTATAATAATGAAGTAGGATATAGGCCATTCAAGGTCTAATGGGAAAAATGGCTCTCTAAACTATGCAACTCATGAAATTTGGCATAAGGGTTTTCATTTCTCACAAGAAAACTATCTTCATCATTTACCCCTATTAGAAAATACCAAAACTGAATATGGATATATCTCATGATTTCACTAAGAGGGAGGGTTTCTAGACATGATATTCCATGCATTGGTTGCATTCTTAATCATCTAGATCCATCTAAAAGTGAACCATCACTACATATAGTCAAATAAACTCCCTTTTTCACACACCTTACACACTTTAATTCCAAAAAGGCATTATTTTTTAATAAACATATATAAAATTGGGTTAATGGCATGTGTTAAGGCCATCCATGGCCCTATATTTCTCAAGTGTATATTAAATAGGCTTCCACATGAAGTTTTCACCCTTCTCACTATCATGTTCATTGTGATAGTTCTGATTGGCTAAGATCAGAGATATTGTTAAGGCACCTAATATTTTTTAAGAATTAAATGTAAATGGTGAGTTATCTAAAGTCTCAATATTTCTTCCCATGTGATTGGCATCTTTAGACACTTCCTAGAACTTACAAAACACATAAATCTATCAAAAATAATCTATTTTTTACTCCATCTGTATAATTATGTGCAGTAAAAAAGGATGAAAAGGAGCCTAAGAGAGTAACATAAAACATCCAATCATAATTATATTCAAACTATTCCATTTATATTAACTAACTACTCCATCTTCTCAAACTAGTCACTAGCAAGGGTTTTGGTGAATTTAGGCATGTTTTACCCTCTTAACCATTATTCATAAATCTTTGATGTTAAAATCTCAACTAAATGCCACAAAATGTTTTTTCATGACCTTATCTAAGTCTAAATATCCCCTTGAGTCTCCATGAAAAGTGTCAAATAAGATGTGAGCATCCCAAGTTGCTTACTCGAGCATTTCTTTCCATTTGCATAGGCCATGATGTGGTCCAAAGCCAAAAGTGTATCTCCTTGTGTTTTATCTCCATACCAAGAGTTTATAAACATATTTTATTTACATATATACATTTCCAAATTAATTATAATTCCCTCTTATAGTTATAAGTGAAAGTGACTTCTCATTTGGGATTTAGGCCAAATCCTTGCCTAATAGGCCTGACTACAACTTTGGGGTCCTAAACCATCTTGTTGAGGTTATCCATTTTGTGATATGTTTCTAATTTTTTAATATTTTCCATAAAACTTCTCACACATTATTAAAGGTCTCATTATCACTTTGCTCATCCTTTTATCCATATTTTTCAAAACTTTAGAGTTTACGTACAAATGGAAGTACCCTCTATCTAAGACAAAATATAAGGTACTTCCCTTATTCCCATAGGAAATTTATTTGTTTTATAAGATTATACAATTTATAATTATGTCATATATAATTTTCCAACCTCTGGTAACATCATTTGATCTTCTAATTCCTTAAATACCTAAGCCATACCCCTAGGAAGGTTGACTGTATGCAAGGTCTTACCATATGGACTAAGTGATGCATCCTTAGGGTCCTCTCTCTACTTATTTTACACCATGATATTTTCATGGGATTATTATTATTATGATTATTATTATTATTATTATTATTATTGCTATTATTATAATTATTATTATTATTATTATTATTAATATTATTATTATTATTATTAAGTTTTTAAAAACTTCATTCATGCCTCCAACCTCTCACATATTCTTCATACTCCTTGCTTAGTGAAAATTGAGTGTCATTTCTTGACTATGTTTTCTTCCTAAGCATCATACTTATTAGTGATCCTACATGTTTTAGAATGAGGAAAATGTATACAAACCTCATTATATTACCTTTGGATAATTTTATAATTTTTTTCCCATTTGTATCATCTTTGTGTAGTACTAACACTTATAACCTCAAACTTACTGTTTGTCATAGTCAACTATGTTCGAATAAATAGGATCTTGTAAGTGAATTTATCCTTAGAATATGAATCATGTAATCCATAGGAACCATATTATATCTTAGGAGGAAATGTGATTGAAAAATATTCTCTATGTTTGTAGGTCTCTATACTTAAGATCACATTATGGACTGTGAGACTTTACAACTAGTTATATGTCAACTTCTTAAGCAAGAAAAGCATGTAGGTCAGTATCAGACCCAAAACATAGTATATCACCTCTTTTTGATGATAATTTAGATCATATATTATCTTTTTAACTATTTTTAACCAATAAATCATGATGCCATGGTCTAATCTACCAAATTTGAAAACAAGGTCATTCAAAGATTCAAATCTTGTAGATGAAAATGGAAGATTTTAGTGTTTAAATAGCAACTTTGAAGCCCCCAATAATAAATTTACACTAATAATATTACTTAAATTTGTTTTATATTCCTTCTCATATGTATATAATAAAATACATAGTCACTTAGATGCACCAAGAGTCTTGATAACCTAGTCATATGATATTCACAAAATGGTAAAGTGCTTTATTTTTGTGTCTTAGGGATTTGACCCCTAAACATAATCTTCCCATTTTTGAAGGTGATATAAAATTAAATTTGACAAAATAACACTTAAAATGGGTCTAACATGATCAACACCACATAATAATACTCTAAGGAAGGTTCCATCCCAATTCAATGTTTCAAAATATCTACTTAGCTCTCTGTTAACACCACTTAGAGGTGGACATTATCATTTATAGGTAGTGATGATGAATGTGGACAATGTGAATTTTTTTTAAGTTTTATTAGTTTTATACCCTTCTAAAATATTTCAAATATACTCTATTCATAATAAATTACCTTTCTATCTCAAATACTTCCTTCCAACATGATTGGTGTTCATGAGGTATGTATAGGTGCACTTTGGGTTGCATGTAGGCATTGAGTGATATTAGTATGAGTAGTGATATCATGATTATGATATAATGACCAAATAAATTATATTAAAAATGGATAAAATGATATATGATGATATAAAATAGATTTATTTAAGCTTCCACAACTCGTTTCAACATTTGAAACCTTCTGCAGGCACATGTAGTGGTATGGCAATGGTAAAAAAAACTATGTGAGTGACTAAGTTGACTATCATAGTCCCTCTTTATGACAATTTAAAGAGATTATATTGATTTTTTCACATATTAATAAAATACTCAACAATTTTATAACATAATTACATCTCCATGGATGTGTTAAAGACCTTAACCCAGCTCTCTTAATTGATTGTGCATAACAGCCATGGAGTAAACTTATTGCATTTCACTTGTGACTAAAATTATATGGAATAATGATTAGGAGGATGAGATTATAATGAAATTATAAAAAAAATTTAAACATGAAAATAAACCATCACAATTATTTTACCAAATTAAAAATACATGAATATGTTGGAAGTGGTGGAAACCTACCTACAACACTGAAAGGTGTCTTCACTTGCAACCTAAGATATTTGGCTTATATTAACACCTTGAAACAATAAACCAAGAATTGAAATAATTAATTTAATATTTATATATCATATGTATTTAATTATTGTTGTTGGATTTTATTAAACTATCCAAACAAGAGAAAACCTATAGGGTATGTGAAATAGTGAGCATAAAAACATAGTCAACTTGTTAGAGATGATTCATAAATCATAGTTGACCAATATTTGATTTTTTTTTATTTAAGTGTATCTTTATAACTTTAATTTCACCTTAAAAAGGCGTTTGACCTATAACTTCTCTAATTGGCCATACCAAGCATAAATCTACTGACTAGTTTTATGTGTTTAGAAGGGCGAAGGAGTAGAATGTTTTTGGACAATTTTTCACACATCCAAAGCATTTAAAAAACTAAGATAATTTTTATGAATATGAGGATCCATAAAATGACCTTATCACACATTTCACTCTCTCTCTCATGGTCTGTACAAGTGTCGAACTCATTTTTTAGTTGGTTTCTTGATTTTCAATTAGATAACCTACAAGTTTCATGTGGGACTAACATTCCTAGTATGGAATATGACTTATTTTATGTTTTAATTAAAAATAATACCCTTTGACAACTTGATAACCATGCCATTTGCATATATGACCCCTAAAATGGCTACTAAGTGACTCAAAATGACATATAGACTAATTATACCATGACCAAGGTTAAAATGACATCAAATTACATCAAAAAGACTAGAACACACCCTACGACAAAATATTAGACCCATATAAACATATAAAGATCAAGTTTTTACCTATAGGAAGACCAATTCGATCTACAAGGTCAAATTTGGTCAACAATAACATTTATGGGTAAGTTCTAAGTGGGTTTTTTACATCCTTAAATTCCATTCAAGGAAAACATGACACCCAAGAGAATAGGCTCAAAAATATTGAGGGTATTCATAGGAAAATATTCTTAGGAAATAAAATGATCAAGAGAACCTATACATCATGAAATTCCATCGATATTAGTTGACCCATTCATTAAATAATTTAAGAAACTTCCTCTAATAAAATTTTAAGGGAATAAACTAGTGATATGATGAATGCATGATTAGTGCATGTATAAAAATATTTTAATATGAACCTTCTAATGTGAAAGTAAGGGTGGAATCTTATCAATTGGTATGTTTTTCAACCCTAAAATGGAATCATCTATATGCTTTGGAATGTTACCAACCCATGATTCTTTATTTTGATAAATTCTAAAGGTAGTTCCATAAGATTTACTTGAGTACCAATTTTAAAGAACATAAAATTATTTATTTTCATTTATTAAAACCAGATAACATGACAATCATAGAATATGAAAATAAATTTCTAAACTTTATAAATCATGTGAACTACATGCATGATGAAGAAACTAGGGTGACTAAATTCAAACTATGTCTAAAATAAGTATTGATGCATTATGTCAATATGAAAAGTACTAAAACATTAGCGGTTGCCATTGAATCTGCCCATAGGGCTAAAGAGAAGGAAAAAGCCTGGTAAAAGGCTAGTGAAGACTTTAAAACTAAGATATTAAAGATTAAGCCTAAAAATATATCCCTCTAACCAAAAAAATATTTAAGATACCAAATAATGATGACTTATTTAATATAATTACTAGTGGTTTTGGCAAATTTTAGGGGTAGAATAAAATATTTAAAGCCAAAAACTCTACTAAATCTATGTCAAATGACAAAAATCAAACTCAAAACAAGAAATGTGGGTATGGAGCATGGGATAATTATATTCCTATTTAACCTATTAGGACTATCTAATGTTTGGAATGTGTTAATAACCACTATCATAAGGAGTATCCTAATCTAAAACCTAGACAATCAACCAACCACTGGGTATATTGGCTATGGATAATTAGAATGTTAATTTTCAAGTAATTCTTATTGAAATTAGAGTATATTATATGCTATTAACATTTATTATCTAGTTTAGTATGGTGATAAATATAGTTTTTATTTACCTAATATATAATTAAATGTAATTCTAAACATTTTAGAGTCAAAAAAGGATTGAGGTCGAGTTTGAAATAAATGAAAGGGTACCAATTTGTGATTGCCTAGAAAGGGTTGAGCTAGGCATGGGTGATTTTAAGACCAAACTAAATATTCCTTTAGGTTATTTCAAATACTATGACCTTATCCTTAGAATGGATTGGTTACAAATTATTCATGTAACATTAGATTCCTTTGATAAAATAGTGAAATACACTGATGATTCTAGTAGAATCAGAGAAGTACAAGGCATTCCAAATCCTAAGGTATGTAATTTAATTTTAACCTTATAGTTTAAGAAGGTAGTGTGTATAGGCTACAAAATTTATGTAGTTAAAATTCATAAATCAATTAAAAAATTGGAATACGCCTTCCAAAAATTTCCTCTCTTAAGGGAATTAAAGGATGTATTTCCAAAAACATTACTTGAGCTTCCACCCAAAAGGGAGTTTGATTTTCAATCGATATCATGCATGGGGTTCCACCAGTATCTAAAGTTCATTATATAATGAAGCAGATAATTTTAAATAAGTTAAGGCTAAAATACAAGAATTAATGTAAAATGGAAGTATAATACCAAGTGTATCTCTTTGGGATGCTCTTATTGTCTTTGCTATAAGAAAGATGACACCTTAAGACTTTGTGTTGGCTATAGAATGCATAACAACATGATGATCAAGGATTTATATCAATTTCCAAGGATAGATTATTTATTTTATTAGATGAAGGGAGTTTTTGTTTTCTCTAATATTGATTTAAGATCATGCTACCATCATCTAAGAATCAAGGAGAAAGGCATTCATAAAATAGATTTTGAACTTGCTATGGTCACTACAAGTTTATGGTAATGAATTTTGGGATCGCTAATGATCTTGTAGCTTTTATGAACTTGATGAATAGTTTTTTAGGTATTTTATAGATAATTTATTAATATTTTTCCTTGATGATATTTTAATTTACTCTAGAAACACAACTAGGCATGAACAACATTTGAAGTTATTTTTGTAGAGATGAAGATAGTATAAGTTATTTATAAAGTTGCTAAAATTTACTTTATTTGGGCCTAAGGTATATTATCTTAGACATATAATTTATAAAAAAGGTATTATTTTCTATCCATCTAAGATAAAATTAATACATGAGTGTCTTGTTCCTACTATAGTGCATGAAGTACATAATTTTATGGGCTTGACAAGTTATTACGATGGGTTTGTGGAAACATTTTCTATAATAACTAACCTCAAAACTTAGTTATAGTGCAAATTTAAGAAATTTGTGTGGTCACACCTATGTGAAGAGGAATTTAAAAATCTTAAGATGATATTTACTAAAACACCCATACTTATTGTACTTGATCCAAATAATAATTTTGAGGTTTAGGTAGATGTTTCGAAGGAAGGATTAGGTGGTATTTTATCCCAAGATGGAAAAGTGGTGACTTATGAGTCTGAAAGATCAAGGAGAATGAAAATAACTATTAAATTCATGATATGGACCTTGTTATAATATTTCATGCATTGAAATAGTGGAAGCATGTTTTAATGGGAAAACATTTCAAGGTGAAATTTGATCACCACATCTTGGAGCATTTATTTTCCCAGGAGGATTTGAATACATGCTAGTGTAGATGGATATATTTTTTTATCAACTTTGACATGGAAATCACATATGTCAAAGCTGATTAAAATAATTTTTTTTAACTCATTTGATGAAAGTACCTTTCTACCATTTTTATTATCAAGTCTAATTTTAGATATGTTGTATTAAAATAACACCTTATGGATAAATATTGTGATAAGGTAAGAATAGCTTTGGCTAACAAAAATGCACAAAAAAAATTTATGATTTTTTAATGGAAAATAATGGCATGTTAAGGCATAAAATAAATTTTAGGTGCCATAAAGTAGATAATTACATATTCAATTTCTAAAATAATTGTAGATAACACCTCATTATGCTCATTTTGGTGTCAATAAGATAGCACATAAATTAATAATTTGATATATTTGTCCTAGAATGAAACATGATGTGGCTACCATAATGGCCAAATTTTTGGAATGCTAATGAGTTAAGGTTGAACATTATCATCTTAGAGGTTTTTTACACCTACATAAATTACCAAAGGATAAGTTGGTTGTATTATCACTTTAGTTTATATTTTAGTTGATTAAATTTTTCAAATATAAATGATTGATATGGGGTGTGTTAGTATTTAAAAACTTTATTTAACAATCTTAATTAAGAAATCATAAATCATTTAAACAAACATGTACATCTTAGCAAACATAAGCACCAATCCATAAGACCATGAAACATATGAACATAATATATGTGGGAAACCCTATAGAAAAGGAAAACCCAATGATGATGCAATTGGAATATAGTCCTATAAGACAAATACCAACTTTTGTGAAGTACCCACTTCATATGGAGAACCAACCCCAACTAGCTAAGCACCAACTCAACTAGGCTTTATCAAGCACCAACTTGTAAGGAGACACAAACCTCATAGATAAATAATCACCAGATTAACCACCCAAGACACTTGATCAACTTCATAAACCCTTGTTTCTTATACATTATATGATTATTTTCTTCTTTGGCTCTTCACACACTTATATCCCTCTCAAATTGGCCTCTAGCCTTCTTTACTCAACAAGCCTTCTTATTGACTTGATAAGGTAATATGAACCTGATAATCACATGTATAAATATTTTATGATATTAATGACACCTATTTTATGGTATAAAAGACTTTTAATACTCTATTTCATTCCCTTATTCTCCATATACACAAATAGGCCTAAAACTGACTAGTATTTGTACACGTCACTTGATCATATCCTTCTTAGTTTGATACATACTTAAAAACAATTATTTTTTACATGTAAAATGTCTTATAATACCATAAAAATATGATTAAATGATAATTTTATCACACAAAGGTTGGTCATAGCTCAATTATCCTTTACTACTCTTGTAGGTCTTATGGAGACCTAGTAGGTCTTCTTAGAAACACATTACCCTTTATTCTTCTTGAAACACTTAAAAAATCAAAAAACATTAGGTGAAATTAAAATCAAACTCAAATTTACCCTATAAAACTTAACTTTAGGTATCAAAACCTTTTAGGTTCAACCATCACTTAAACCTTTTCTCAAAACACTATTCAAAATAGGCTTGTGCATACACAAAAAATATGTCTTGAACAACTAAATCATAAACACACTTTTTATTACCAAAAATGGAAAATTATCACATATAAAAAAACATCGTGACTTCAGGGTCATCAAAAAATTCATCATATGCTTCAACTCAGGGTATATAGTCTCAAACTCTTCTCTATAAGATGCGTACTCTGAACTGCCAACTGGCTTCAAAACATAATCAAAGAAACATGAAATTATGAAACATGATTGAAAATAATAAATGGATTTAAATTAATTAATATTATATTATAATATAATTATAACAAAATAAAATAAATATATCATAATATCTAATGGAAACTATTAGTCTTATAGATTAATCTGTTGACATTCTCTTTGACAGACTTCACTCAACCAAACAAGCCATTTTGGATACAATTATCCAACCTATTAAAATTAATTAAAATATTATGAAAATAATTTTTATATAATTAATTTAAAAAAAATAATTATGTGCATTATATATATTAATTCATGGCATATATTCTCAAACTCATCTCTACAATTTACTTACCCAAAACTACTAGTTTGCCTTGAAACATAGTCATGGTGATAACTAATTTCAACACCTATGTATAAACTTTAAGAGAATTAAAATTCATGTGGATTATATTATATTATAATCATACTAATATAAAATCTATATATAACATGTTCATATGGAATTATTGGTCTTAAAAACCAATCTCACAACCTTGCACCTTCACTATCTTATCTACAATGGACAAGTCAAATTATGAGAAAAAATTTCATCATATCCATTGAAATAAAAAATTTATATCCAACATGAACATGTATTAAATGTATTGAAAAACATATAAATACACTTGGATTCATCCCTAGTCCATGGAAACATGTCCTCAATCAAATTCTCACATCTATCTAGTTTTCTCACTATCTACACCATTAGGCCTATTAGAAATAGGCTATCTTGAATTATAAAAAAATATTAATGGAAAAAAACTAAAAGTCTCAAAATTTGTCATTCATCCATTTAGTATTTTTGATTTCGTAAACTTTTATAGTTACATTAAATTTATGAAAAACTATCACTTTCTTATAGGATTTACTTACTCACCTACAAGACTAATCATACTTGGATATAACTAAGAGAGTTGACTACAACATTGAATTAATTTCCAATCCATGCCAATCATTATAGCCATGATTTTATCAACTTATTTCATATCATGTCATTATTATATTTATTTAAGGGTTTAAACCATCTTATAATCTTAATAATCATTCATAAAATGTAGCCCTTTATTCTAGAAACCAATGCTTGGATATTTGAGATATGACCCTTCCCCATATTCCATGAACATATTATTTTTTCATGTATATGTTTCACATGCCAATGAACACTTAAAAAACCTTCTCAAGTAGATAACACTTCATCATGTGTACTTTATAGACCTTAAAACATTTTTTTAACATTTTTCTTCCAAACCATAACTTATAACTTTAGGTAAATTTTTAAAACAATTTGACTCACCTTTGTCAATGATCACTTTATCACCCATGTCTTGGAAACTAATCCTAATACCCCATATGGCCACCATATCTCTCTCTTTTTGTTTTCTAGGCCTTAAAACTCACCTTATAGGCATTGTCCAATCTCTTATCACCTCATGTACATTCCATGAAATCTCCTATCATGATTAACTACTATCAAACATTCTTCATATGTCTGGTCAATAGATCATGAAGCCTTATTAAGCCAAATAGGGTCTAGAACTAGTCTAGTTGTAGACTTAGACTGAAGTACTTATCCCCATAGGCTTCACCTCAAAACTCTCATGAGTAATCCAATTCTTCATAAGCATGCTCAAACTACCTCATACAATAATTATTCTTTGAAGATTCAATAAAAAAATCTTTGTAGCTTAATTGGATCATCTTTAGATCTACTTATGTAGATCTTCAAAGCTTAACCAAGGATATTTTTAGCTCAATCAAAGCATCTCTAGATCTATATACATATATCTTTGGAGATAAAATAACTAGATTCATAGCTCATTGTGTTATATTTTGAGTCTTTAAAAATTTTTATGACTTCTCAAGCCTCAAATTATTTCTCTATACAGAGAAATTATATTTCCTTCAAAATAACTCAAATATTACTTGACCAAACACCTTAAAAATAACCTTTGACATCTTGACAACATCAATGCTAATACTCAACAATCAATGACAATTCTCAAAAATATCCCCCTTTGTCATTAAAGGCAAACATACTCAAAAAATAATGGCAACCATCTCCCAAATCTGGGTCTTTCTTTTTCTCACCCTTTCTAACCTTTCTCCCTCTTTGAAATAAATGACAAAGGGTCACCTAAAATAACTAGAATCACAATTTCTCTCCCCTGAGTTGATAATATCTCTTAAAGAAACTAGAAGTCACATAATCTTTAGAAACTTTGGTAACCATTCTCAAAAACTTCTCTGAATCAGGTCACTTATGCCAACTCTATTATTATATCAAAGACAACCATTCTCTTGACACATAACTAAGAGATACTAAGCTCCCCATTAATTCATGCATACTTCCTCTAGATGAACTCTTAATTTATACACCTTGATGCCATAGAGATGAATAATGTCTAACTCATCTTCTTAATTTTGCATACCTTTCCTATACTACATACCTAATCTTGAAGCTAATGAGAATGATTAGCTCCCCCTTAGTACTTGACTTTTAAATTATTTTTATGTGTATAAATTACACCCAATTCCTTTCTTAAGTTTTCAAAATTTAATATTAGAAGTGGTTTGGCTAGGATGTCTGCAATCTAATTCTATGAAGAAACATATTCAAGTTTGACACTTTTTTCACTTACCTATTATCTTAGAAAATGATAACTGATGTGAATATGTTTGGTCTTTGATTGCATGATAGGGTTCTTTGATATGATTATATCACTTGTATTTTCATAATAAAAAGGTCTAAGACCAACATAATCCAAATTTTAGTCTTTTAGGTTCTATCTCATCCATAGGACTTGAGTACAATATGAAGCTTCTATAATGTACTCAACCTCACAAGTAGATAAGGCAATTGATGGTTACTTCTTGTTTATCCATGAAACTAGGCACCCATGTAGGAAGAAGGCTTTTCCATTGATACTCTTCCTATCATCTATACTTCTTACCTAATCTACATATGTGTAGGCTGTCAAATTTAACCCCTTACTTCTTAGATACCACAATCCATACACCATAGTCCCTTTGAAATACCTGAGTATCTTTTTTACTTATTGAAGATGATTCTCCTTTGGATATTCTTGAAACCTTCCCACAAGACATATTTCTTGCATGATGTTAGGTATAAAGGTAGTGGTATACAAAAAACTTCCAATCAATGACATATATGATGTCTAATTAACCTTTGAAGACTTATCTTACTTATATTACATCTTATGATCATGGGTGTAATAACTACATTGCAATCTTCCATCACAAGCTTCTTTAACATCTCTCTAATGTATCTATCTTGTGTGATGAATATATCTTTTTTATATTGAGTGCTTTTTAACCCAAGAAAGAATGATAGTTCTCCTAGCATGGACATCTAAAGTTTTTTCTTCATCACTTCTACAAAGGCCTTTGTCATGTTCTTATAATTTTCTCTAAAGATAATGTCATCCATATAGATAACTACTATCAGTTGATGGTCATCTTCTATCTTGATGTATAGATTACTATCTACAACTCCTCTTTTAAATCTTTGATCTAAAAATTACTTGTACAACCTAGCATACCAATATTTAGAATCTTGATTTAAACCATAGATATCCTTTCTTAGTCTACAAACATAGTATTTATCATCTGATAGTGAGAAATCTTTAGGTTGATCAATGTACACTTCTTATTCTACATTTCCACTCAAAAATGTTGATTTGACATCCATCTAGTACACCTTAAATCCATTGTATCCTTCATAGGCTAGAAATAATTTGATGGCCTCAAATTTTGATACTAGTACAAAGGTCTCCTCAAATTTTACCCCTTTAAATTGTACATAACCCTTACATACCAATCTATCCTTGTTCCTAGTAATTTCTCTATCTTCATTCCACTTGTTTCTAAACATCCATTTTTTGCCAATGACATTTTTGTTTATAGGCCCAAGAACTAGTTCCCAAGTATCATTCTTATCTCTTTGATATAACTCCTCATTCATATCACCTATAAAAAAAATTCTTGTCTTATATAAAAATCTTATGTTAAATGTTGGATAATAGAGAAACATTGTCTTGATTTAGATTACTTTCTAGTCCTCTCATTATTTGAATATATGCATTCTTATTACTAGTGATTTGAGATTTAAGATGATATTTTTGAATCTATATTGAGGGTCCTTTTGATTCCTACCTATATTCAACTTCTTCTTATTCCTCATCATCATTTAAGTCCAAATTCTATAAATTAATTTTTGAATGTGAGTGATATTTGCTTGTCTCATCAATATTCACATTGGTGCTTTCTACTTTTTTTATAGTATCTTGTTATAACATCTATAGGATGAGCTCATTGATGAGTTTCCTAAAAATATGACTTCATCAGATATGGAATCAAACATACTCAAGTCTTAATCATATATTTTAATAAAACATTTGATTCCAAACACTCTAAAGTGTTATGCATTTGTAGGTCTACCCTTCTATAGTTCATAAAGTGTCTTGTTGCCATTAGTCCTTATTTATCCTCTATTCAAAATGTAGATAATAACATTTAATACCTCTCTCTAATATCCATCAGATAATATATAATCATTCAACATAGTTATATCCATCTCTTGAACTATCCTATTCTTCCTTTTCACTACACCATTTGGTTGAGGTGTCCTAGTTGATGAGAATTGTCTCCTTATTCCATGAACCTCATAGAATTCATGAAACTCATTAGACCAAAAATATCCTCCTCTATTACATATTAGGTACTTGATCTTCCCATTATTCTCATTCTCAATAAGGGCCTTGAATTCCTTAAACTTTTCAAGGGCTTCTGATTTATCTTTCAAAAATGTAACCCAAATCATTATTATATAATCATCAATCGGTAACATGAATTAACTATCTCCTTTAATGATTTGAATTCTCTTAAGACCACATATATCAATATGGATTAAATCTAAGGGTTTTTTTGGTATATTACTTCTTATACTTGAACATTCTTTTAGTCTACTTACCATGTTGACATGCCTTATAAAGTATGTTTGTAAGTTTGATAATTTTAGGCATGTTTTTCATAGACTTCTTAGTGTAAATTTTAATCAGATTGTCAAAGTTTAGGTGACCTATCCTTATGAGCTATATCCAAATTTCATCCATCTTTATCATGAAACATGTCTCCTTCTTGATATCATTCAATAAATAGAGGTTGTTCTTAATCTTCTTAGCATTGGTAATTAGCCTTCCTTATTTATCTCTCATTATCTCACACCCTCTATCATGAAAGGTTAGTATGTGTCCTTGATTACACATTTGACTTACACTAAGTATGTTATGTTTAAAACCTTCCAAATACAACACATTTTGGGTCTTTTTCTTTCCATTATCCAAACTCAAAACACCCTTGCCAACTATATTCGTAGTTGTGTTTTCTCCAAACCTCACTATTCCTAAAACATTCTTATTCAATGAGATGAACTTATTTATATCTCCTATCATACGGACTGAGAAACCACTATCTATATACCATTTCATGCCTTCATATTAAATGTAAAAGGAAGTTTGAGCTAGTATGGAATCCTATTTGGTCTTTTATTCCTCTTTGGAAAATAGACCATGTTACCTCTTGAGCTCAATATGATCCATCCTAACTTGATTTGGCTTCAATATAAATGTTTGATCATTTTTGTGTATTCTAGGAACTTCATATGTATTTTTTAATCTTGTAGGCCTTCCAAATTTATTAGAATACAACCTTACAATGTGTCTTGTTTTATGGATGTTGTAGTAAAAAACATTCCTATAATAACCATGGTCTCAAGGTGGCTTATCCTTCATTACATTGGGTTACCTGATTGGTTTTTTTGTTTTAATATTATTGAATTGTTTTAAATTATCATTCTCTCTTTAAAAATTGCTCATTTTGTCTATTAGTTTTACATGATCAATATTCAATTGGTCATACTCAATTCCTTTATTTTTAATGTTGTGTTTACATCTTATAACTGACTATTGAGATAATTGATAGTCTTATTTTGATGATTCAAATTATCAAGGGTTATTATGAGCTTAGCTTCAATGTCAACTTCAAAATCTCCTTCTTCACCATCATAATATACTTATTCATCATACATGTTGTCCCTATTGATCACAAGAAATCTTATTCATCTTAGGATCACCTTAACATTATTAGACTTTGTCCAAAGGGACTAGGATATGATAAAAAATTTGGAAGCTAAGTGACTGAGAGGGGTGAATCAGTCTTTAGAAATTTTCTTTAATAATATACTTAAGAAATCGTAGAGCATTTAAATATGCATGTAAATATTATCAAGTGTATTCATCAATCTATAAGAGCATGAAACATATGAACATAGTATATATGTGAAAAAAACTCAAGGGGAATAAAACCCACTAATTATGTAAATGGACTCAATATTATAAGATAAACACCAAATCTAGTCAATCACCCACTTCACATGCAACACCATCCCCAACTAGTTAAGTACCAACTTAGCAAGGATTTAGCAAGAACCCACTTACAAAGAATAACCAAACCTCTAGATGATTCATAAATAAATAATCCATATGATAAAATTTATCACCTTAATAAACCCTTTTTTATTATAAAATAGATGATGATATTCTTCCTTAGCTATTCACACACTTATATCCCTCTCAAACTAGACTCTAGCCTTCTTCACTCATCTAGCCCTCTTCTTGAATTCATTAGGTAATTTGAACTTAATACCCATATTTAGACCTCATATATTATATTAATGAAACATATATAATGGTATAAAATATCTTATTCTACTTACAAATATTCTATTTCATTCAATTGTTCTCCACACACACAAATAGTCCTAAAACTACGTAGTATTTATACAAATCACTTGATCATATCCTTCTTAGTTAGATAAATTCTTAAAAATTCTTAGTTAGTCCATGTAATATGTAATAAAATACCATAAAAACATGAATCAATCATAATTTTATCACACAAAGGTCAGTGATATCTCAGTTATCCCTTACTCCTCTTTTAGGTCTTATGGAGAGCTAATAGGCCTTCTTAGCAACACATTACCCTTTGATCTTATTATAACACTTTAAAAATTCAAAAAAATCATGTAAAATTGATATTATACTAAAATAGACCCTATATAACTTTAATTTATGTCTAAAACACATTTTAGGTTCAACCATCACTTGAACCTTTTCTCAAAACATTGTTCATAATAGGCATGTGCATACACAAAAAATTTGTCTTAAACAACTAAAGCATAAACACACTTTTGCTGATAAAACATGGGGAAAAAAAAATATTAATAAAAATAATGACCTAATGGTCATAAAAAACTTCATCATATGATTTAACATGGGTTATATAGGCTCAAAGTCTTCTCTATAAAATGCATACTCTGAACTGCCAACTGGCTTCAAAACATAGTCAAGGAAACAAGAACTTATGACACCAAATTGAACATAATAAATAAATTAAAATTAACTAAAACTATATTATAAAATAATTATAATATAATAAAACTAATATATCATGATATATAATTGAAACTATTGGTCTTGTAGACCAATCTAATGAATCTCTCTCATAGACTTCACTTAACTAGACAAGCCATTTTGAATTCAATGTGCTAACCTCTTACACTGAATTCCAAGATTTTTTGAATCATTTATATATCATTAGTGTCCATAAAAACATCATTATTTTAATTATATACATCAATTCATGGCATGGATTCTCAAACTTATCCCTATAATTTGCTTACCTATAACTCCCAATTTGCCTTGAAACACAGTCATGGTGGTAATGAATTTTAACACCAGTGTAGACACTTTCAAATAATTATAATGATTTTTTGTGATATTATAATATCATTATATCAATATCAAATATATATATATATATATATATATATACACACACACACACACACACACACACACACACACACACACACACACACACACACACACACATGGTCATATGGAAATATTGGTCTTGAAGACCAATCTCACAACCTCACACCTTCATGATCTTATATGCACTAGATAGGTCAACTTATGAGAAAAATTTTAATCATATCCACTAAATTAAAAAAATTATATACAACATGAAAATGTATTAAGGGTATTGAAAAAAATATTTAGTCACTTGGATTCATCACTAATACATGACAACACATCCTCAATCAACTTCTCACTTATGTTTGGTTTTCTCATTATTTGCATCATTAGGCCTCTTATAAATATGTTATCTTATATTACCAAATTTTCACACTTAAGGAATATAAATTTTCCATAAAAATTCATGGAAAAAAAATATAATTCTCAAAAAATTTCCTTCATCCATTTAGCAATTTTGACTTGGTCAACTCTGACACCTACAGTAAATTTCTGAAAAACTAACACTTTCTTATAGGGTCTGATTACTCACCTAACAAATAAATTAAACCTATATATGACTAATATAGTTTAATAAAACATAAAATCACTTGTAAATCCATACCATATCATTTTGGCCACTTTTGATCATCTTCTTTCATTTTGAGTCACTATTAGAGTTCTTTAAGGGTTTAAACCATCTTACAGTCTTAAAAATAATTCATAAAGATTAACCTCTTATTATCTATGACCCTTCCAATTATTCCTTGAGCATATTATTTCCTCATGTATATTTTTCACATGCCAATGAGCACTTGAAAAACCTTTTCAGGTAGATAACTCTTTATCCTATGTACTTGAGAGACATTAAAACACTTTTTCAAGAGTTTTATTGCAAAATATCACCTAAAAATTCATGTAAACGATCAAAAATAATTTAATAACCTTTTTAAATTATCACCTTCTCACCCATGTCTTATAAACTAATATTAATACCCTATCTATTCACCATCTCTCTCTTTGCTTTTTAGGCCTTTACCTACAAGTCTTATTAGGCCTTGAAACTATCTTTCTATCCACTATCCAAGATATTATCACCTCATATACATGCCATGAAATATAATATAATTATTAACTACTATAAAAAATTCTCCATATGTATTTTCAATATCTCATGAAGCCTTATTAGGCCAAATAGGGTCTAGAACTAGTCTAGTTATAGACTTGAACTAAAGTACTTACCCCTATAGGATTCATATCAAAACTATCATAATTTTTAAAATGCTTAATAATAATGACAAAACAACCTAATAAAATAATTTTTATTTATATCTTTAACATAACATCTTTATATCTTACTTAGAGCATGCTTAGAGTTGCTTAAGTAGATCTTTAGAGCTCAACTATAGATCTTCGTAGCTCACTCAGAGCATATTCAGAGCTGAATACATAGATATTTTGGTATTGAATAAGTAAATTCATATATCATTGTGTTCTATGTTGAGTCTTCAAAACTATTGATTACTTATCAATCCTTCAAATTCTTTCTCAGGAGAGTCATTAGATTGCCTTCAAAATAATGCAAAGCTTACTTGACAAAGCACCTTCACAAGAAACTTTGACATTAATGACAACATAAATTATTATAATCAACAATAAATGACTATGATCAACATAAATCTCATATAAAACATGAAAAATCCTAGTTTTAATTGACAAATTAACCAAGGTAAGTCATTTCATAACTATAAACTTAATAGATGATGCTTCTATTTTTTCAACAAGATTTGTAAAATAATTTTTTTGGATAAATGGTATGCCATAATTAAGTATTTTATATCAAGAAAAATGATCATTTCAAGGTTTTGGAAAACTTTGACCACAACCTTTGGAACCTTCTTGAATTTCAATTCTATGTACCACCAAAAAAAGGATGGTCAAACTAAAAGATTAAATCAAGTAGTAGAAGACATTTTATGAATGTATGTCATGGAATAACAATCAAAATGAGAAGAGTGCATTCATTTGGTTAAATTTCTCATAATAATACTTATCACTATGTGATTAATATGGATTATTTTAAATCTATGTATGGGCATAAATGTAGGACTCCTCTTGTATGGGACAACTAGGAAAATAGGGTTGTTATAGGGCCTAATATTCTATAAGAGTATGAGAATAAGATTTCACTTATTAGGTAAAATCTAAAAGTAACCTTGGATAGACAAAAGGGTTATGCATATTTGAACATGACACCACATAATTAAATCTAGGTGATAAATTTTTTCAAAAAGATAAACATGTAAGTTATCTCTAAGATATGTTGGAATTTTTGATATTATTGAAAAGATAATTCATGTAACCTATTATCTATCCCTTCCTCCTTCTCTATCTAGGATTCATTATGTTTTTGCATGTTTCTTTTCTTGGAAATTATGTTTGTTATCCTACTCACATATTAGATCGGAAAAACCTCCAGGTTATAGAAGAAGATAAACTTTAGGTGGAACACATGAGAAATTTGGATCATCAAAAAATTAAATTGTGAAATATAAACATACATCAAATATTGATCTAATGGGACTTTCTCAGTGAACATAGTGCTACCTGGAAGGATTATGTTATTTTCAAATATAAATACCCTCATATATTTTCCTAGTCATTGGGATGGCTCATTTTTATGTGGGAAAGGATTTCATGACCTCATTTTGAACTCAGTTTATGTTTCTTATTATGGATATATTGGAATTTATTTTATTTAACTATATTATTATGATCATAATTAGTTAGATCAAATTTGATTGACTTAACACATTATGTTATATGTGGATATGACTCTAGAATATGTTATAACTATTTATTTTTAGTGGATTATTTAATGGTTATGTACTTGTGTTTATCTATAAAATTATCATATGGATACTATTGATTTCATCTTTTGGTGATTCTAGGGTTTACCTATGAGCTAGGTTAGATCAACAATATAGATAAACAAGGTTGTGACATGGTTGTAAATATATTTATGACATGAGAAATGAGTTTTGAAAGGATAATTATGCTTGTTTTAGTTGTTTATTTATTTATTTTTAATTCTTTTCCTATTATTAAGTTTTTATGTTCTTTATTTTATGTTAGTCTCATTTGATTATGGAAGTCAAGTAATCATATATTTAGTTTTATGATATTAAAATTTCCATGAGGGAGAGGCTATAGCTACATGGACACTATTAAAATAATTTTTATTTTATTATTTTAAGATAAGAAAGACTAGTTTGGTCATTTTTATTTCTATATAACTCTCTTAATTGGTCTCAACTTGATCTTGATTACTTGGTTGACTCTTTTCAAAGTTTTGAAGTTGTCTTCTTTGATGTCTTTGAATGTTTTGGACTTGCATGCATTCTAAGAATATATGTGGTAAAGTTTTGTATTTGTAAACTTGTTTTGATTAATTTAGATATGGTGGTATTGTTTTAAGGTTGTTATGCTTAAGCTTGTTGTCTTGATTCATTTCATGACCCAAGTAAAAATGCTTATGCCAAGTGGTTATGTGGCATGGTAATGTTCTTGTTGAAATTATTTTAATGGGCTTGGATTTGGATTGAGTGGTTTAATGTTGAATTAAGATTGGAATTGTGTATGTTGAATATTTTAATTGTAATCTATTGGAACCTTCTCATTTTTTTGTTTTGGAATGTTAGAATAGTGGACCGATAAAACCCTACTCACTAATAGATAGAAGGGAAGTTAGTCTACCTTTCCTTGGGTGTTTGGGAATTACTTGTTTAAGTGTGTTCATAGCATTTATTGGGGTCATTTTATTCACCATATGAAACTCAGAAATGTGGGAAATATGGAGTTAAGTTTACATTTCATCACTTCATGAATTTTAGGTGTGGACATTACTGTCAATATGTATAGGAAGGAATAAGGAAATGGGTGTGTTTTGTTGGTGTAGAATACACATGAGTATTACTTTTGGATTCTTGGTTTGGATATTTTAAGGTAACAAGGTCTATATTAATAGGATCAAGTAAGTAATGTTGTATTTATTTTATGGAATGTTTTAACCACGATGACATTGGGAATAATATGGAAAATAAGTTTATTTAAATGTTGTTACATTTGGTTACACATATTATCTTCAATGTTATTGTGAAATTAGTTTTTGATTATGGTCTTTTTATTTTTATGTATGGGTATGAATATGAGTTCAGATTTTGTATTAGATTAGAATCCTATAGTAGGGTTTTTACCTATAGGTTTCTCCCTCAAAATACAATATATTATGGTGGCATTTCAATGGGAAAATATTAGGTGTGTTAAGAGTTTTTATTTGTTTCCTCATGCTTAGTTGAGTTGTTTTAAAAGTTATTAATCTTTGAAAGCTCATTTAAATTGAATGATCATATCCTTCTAAGATATTTACCCATATCATTGATGGTTAGGTTGGTCTAAGGCCACCAATGGAGAGGTCATTGTGACTAGTAAGGTGGTTTTTATTTATCTTAAAGGATGGATTTGATATCAAATGCTTGATGTAAAAATAGAGTTGAACCTTGTGTTATTATTATTATATGTATCACATAACAAGGTTTTGTGTGGATTCTTGGTTGGAGAATCCATAATGAAATGACTCATTGAAATAATGCATGCTATATTTGTAGATATTTGATAATAATATCATTTGGTAATAATTATATTGGTTATGGAGTATTTTAAGGGATATACTATGTTGAAATGATTTTGAATGTGCTTGAATTTTATGTTTGACATTTTATCGTTATTGGAAAATATTATGGTTAACTTGTGTATTTTACTGACTATGTATTTTTATATGCATATGGAACCTGGGCTTGTTCATATTAAAACTTTACATTCTCTTTGGATTTTGTTCTTAGGTCTTAATACTTTGAACATGAATTATTTGGGCTAGAATGGGAACTCTATATGCATTATTTTGAAAAATATTCATTTTTGTTTTTTGTAACTATATTAGTGATTACCTCTCCTTTCAAATTTGACAATAGTGTAATATATCCATGTTAGATTAAATTTGTTAGAGATTGGAGTAGTATAATGTCTAATTGGGTAAGGTTTTTACTATAATTTCATGGTGTTATAAGTCAACTATAATGTCTTTATTTTAATCATGTGTTTCTAATTTGAAAAATATTATGTGGAATTTTGGGTAGTCAATTTATAAATATGATGATTGGTTTTCTATGTATCATAAAAGTATTATTTTAATGTTTACAATTATAATTATAATTAATAAGATAGTGGTATGACTTGAGTAACATCTCCTAGGAATAAAAGGTTGGGTGTAAATATGAATTGTTTGAATGTTCATTACAAATGGAATATGCATTGAGGTTATATTCACGTGGTTTTATCTTTTGTATATCACTATAAGGTGTTGTTTTTTTATTACCTAATTATGGAATGATATTTTAATGTAATTTAATAAATTTGGAATTGACTCCAAAAGAGGGTTGATGGTGTATAGAAACTTACATTTCCTAACATTAATTCCTCAAGATAATGGGATTCTTATTTGTAAGGAATAGTTGGTTGAATAAAATCTTATGGATATTTTGTGTAAATGTTATTTCATTTAACATTAGTTTCTTGACTTGGTTTATGGCATAACTATAGAGGTACACTAATTAATAGTGACTTCATTTATTAAATGGTATTCGGAATAACCCAAAAATAAAAGTATGAAATAAAAATGTAAGGGCTATATTTTTTGAATAAAATAGTAGATATATATATATATATATATGATAAGATATTGATAAAAATATTTATTTACAATAGTTATCAACAAACAAAAGAATGATGTTCTCCATTATGGTTTTTACTCTTAAATTAAATGGTTATTTAGAGATGTACTCCAATACACTAATAATTTAAGTCAAATATCTAATGGGATTCTAATGAATGTAATTCATGAAAGAGAGTTATCTCAAGATGGAAAAATGTTGGGTTCCACTCACATTTATTTGGTAATGGAATGGTAAGGTTTAATATTCATCTTAAGAGATATTGAGTTTTATTAAGTAACTAAAAATGACTTGATGGTTATATTTTTTCACTAAATTGATTAAAAATGTTATTTTGGTAACACAGACTAACCATATTCATAGTGATTTATAATGTTAAAGTCTGGGATCTTGTTGTTTATTAGGAACTTAGATGAAATAAGTTTGAAGTGAATTGAGATTAATATGAACATTTAATGATACAAATTATAATGTCATCTAAGTATAGTTTTTATGAAAAATGTTTCTAAATAAGCTAATGATCTATATGACCATCAAACTAGGCTATATCCATGAGATATATCAAAATTTGAGGAGAGCCTCTTCATTATAAATAAGCTTATTTTAAGTTGGTTTATATGAATTAATGACTTAACATGCATTTTTATCCTTAGTTGTACTTTATTGAGGTTATATGGATTCTTAATACACACACACACACACACACACACACACACACACACACACACACACACACACACACACACACACACACACACACACACACACACACACACACACACACACACACACACACACACACACACACACATATACATATACATACATATATATCTGTGTGTGTGTGTGTGTGTGTGTGTGTGTGTGTGTGTGTGTATATATATATATATATATATATACTGTAATAATTATGGTAAGGTGTTTTAGTTGAAATGGAATAAAAAAATGTGATGACCTTAATATTTAATGCAAAGTGGTTAGATCATGTAGCATTGTGTGGTATGAATGTATTACATAAATGCTTATATAAATATTTATTATGGATTATATCTTATAGCTAACATGAAGGATGCCATGATCAATAAATTCATTGATACTTTTTTTGTTGATCTTTACTTTATAATATATATTTGTATATTATCTTGTGATTTTATAAATAAGATGTTAAAGTAAATTCCTATTTTTCACCTTTGGAAACTAATTTGACCACATTTTTTTAGTAGGAATCTTAGGAATGTTCCATTTTTATCACATTGGTTATGTTATACAAGTCTACAAAGTATGGAATATTTATAAATGAGTCTTGTTCAATTAGTCTCATGAGAAAAGGTGACTCGCATGAATATATATTTAGGTCAAATTTTATAAGAATAAAAAATAATTTGTAAACACTCTGATCTTAATATATAGTGAGGGGTTTTTGTTTATTTTTAAAGGTCTAGTTAATAAGACCTATTGGTAAAGTATTTTAAATTTGTGAACACACTTCCAATCCTTATAAGAATAATCAATTTATTAGTGTAGTTGTACTACTATATTTTATTAAAAAATGGTTACATTAAACTTAACTAGATTTGTAACACCAATTATCTATTATGTTAAAACGGTCCATATTTTCTATCTATAGAGTTCACCAAATGGGCCTAAAATAATCATGTTATTATTAGATTTTACTCAAACTATTACCCATAAGGTATATTATTTGTAGAATAAAATAATAAAAATATGATAGATGCCATAAAAAATCAATAGAAGACAAACCAAGGGAATGACAACTAATTCTAAAGTATGCACTATGGGAAGATAATACTAGACACAAAAAAACTCTAAAAGCTTCACATTTGATATTGGCTAATGGATACAAAATAAATTTTCCCATTAGTATCAAGATGCCAACATATCAATTCATGAAAAAGTATATGGGGGATGATGATAGAATTTAGTCTAGATTTCTAGATGTAGTTATAATGGAGAATATACAAATGAACTCATTACATAATTTAAATAAGCATCATGATAATGTAAAAATATGATTTGATAAATATTTAAGATCAAAGTTTTCATAATCTCAAATCTAGTCCTCCTATGGGACAAAGCACATGAAAAGAAATGACAACATGATATGTTCACTCCATTATAAATTGGTGCATATCAGATCTCTAAAATGTTTGGTAATAATGTTTTTGACTAAAATATATATAAGGTAATGAATTTATGTTTCTATTCAATGGATAGTTCTTGAAATATTATTTCATGGTTGTTTAGACTAGGAACATCTTTGAATGATTATGATTTTTGATTTAATAAGTAGGAATATATTATATTTTACTACTTTCTTAGATTATATTTTATAACTTTATTATGTTAGATTTCCTCCCTTCTTATGTTATATTTTCCTTCTTTTTTTATATTAGTAAATAAGGTCATTTAGACCACTTGTAGACACATTGACAAAACTTATTCAGAAGAATGTTAATCACATCCAAAGGTATTCATGGGTTTACTTCTGAGGTATGTTGGATAACTGGATTAACGTATGCATCACATCTAAATGAAATTTTTTGTTTGAAATAATTATTTTTTTAGATGATTTGAATTTTCCTTAATATTTTCATGTAAATCATATAAAGACTTCTTGAATTAGAAGATTTGTTACACATTTACATGCTTAAGAATTTTTTGAGAGATAATAAATGTTGATAAATATATAATATGATCAAAATATTTGATTAAAAGTGGATTTCATTCCTATATACCCAACCAATGGTAGTTCCTAACCCCACTTCCATGAATTGTTTAAAAAATGACATGGAAGGAGGGTGATTCAGGTATCTTTATTGGAGCTATGGATTCCTACATATAAATAGATCAATGCTTACATTGGAATTAAAGGTATATCTATTGGGGATATAAACACCTAGTTTTCATTAAGGAAATGTTTAGTTTACCATAAATATGCTTAAAGTTAAAAAACATAAACAAGAGAAGTTAAGGAAAAGAGACCTCATCTTTTATCTAATCATTGTTAAAAATATCATAACAAGAGGAAAATAAACTTCACAAAATCACACATGATATAAAAACTAGATAAGGGTTGGTAGGTTTCATGATTATGTTAAAATCACTTTTAGTTCTCTAGTTTAATTTTATCCTTATAAAATTTGAAGTTAAAAATGATGATCAAACAATAAATTATGGGTTATAAAATACTCATGATTATTTCCCCACCAAGTCATCTTTTGTTGTGACCAACTCACCCATTTTCAAAAAATCAAATAGGGACCCATTTCATGATATGTATTATGTTTTTTACCTATCAAGACATAAATTTAAACTAATATGTTTCCATACTAAATCCAAAAATACTTTCATTCACTTTTTGTTTTGGCTTGAGATCAAAACATTAGTTTGGGTTTGTAATTTATTATTAAATTATTTGGATAACTAAATTAATCAATTATTTTATAAGTTTGTCAGTTTTAAATAATAACTTAGTATTAATGATTGCCATTTATTTTATTGAGTTTAAAAAATTATCAATGACTATTTAGACTCTAATATCCCAACTCAATGAGGTTCTACCATGTGTCATGATTTTGGCACATCTTAATCATTTCAGTATTATGAGTTCAAAAGTCTTATAACTAGTCGATTGCATGATATCATGTTGGGTATATTTATCTCATTTAATCATGGGTTTTTTTAAATAAGAGAGTTATAAAACTAATGAACCACTTGAAAATTTAATATCACACCATGTGTCTTCATTTTACTGCATCATACCTCTCATGTTAAAATTAAAAGATCATGGTAATCAATGATCATCAAAGTAAGTGAGATGATGCCAAGAGTCATAATCTCACTCGATCACTAGATTTATGACAAATGGGGAAAGTCCATAGAATGTGACTACTTGATAGAATGAAATCATGTTATTGTTTATATATCATTACATAAGAGTTAACATATGAAATATGTGATACATTATGTTGAGTTGAACATAGCCCATTTTCCTAAAAATACCTAAAAATGGGGACCCTATAAATTTGTTTATAATTTACCCTAGGACATACCTTACCATTTGTTCCACATGATAGAAAACCCTTTGTATGATTTTAAAGGTTTGAAATTCATGTTGGTTTGTGATAAATACTAATAAGTACCTTTTAAAAATGTTTCACTAATGTTTATGTCCATTAGTTTTCTAATGATCTAACTTGTTTAAGAGTGATAATTCAAGGGTTTGCAATTCAAAATCCAAGGTATGATCATTAAAATGTAGTCAAAGTTACTTAATTAAGTTTACAAAACCATGGTATTACTTTAGCTATATCAAAATCATAAATATGATACTATGATGTACCTTGATTTTATGTTTCAAATTAGGTTCTAACTCAGATTTCATACTCATATTTTATGAATTTAGACTTGTCCCTTCTCTTTTATCAGGTAATTTGCTAACATTTTGTATTTCTTTGCCTTTATAAAAAAACTTGATGCCAACTCAGCCTTGATCAACATGACTCAGCATCACATTAATTGGTCACTCAATCATATAAAGTTTGGGACTTAGTCAAATACACTTTAACCTTCAAAAAGGTCTGTGACCTAGTGACCTAGTTAGAGCATGCCATTTGTCACTCAGTCACCAAATTTCAAGTTCAAATAGAAGTTAAAAAGGCTATGCAATACAATAAAAATCTAATTATAACATGCCACTTGGCATTTAGTCATCGCCTTTTATTGATCCTCCTATTTTTTTAAGTCTCACAATGAAGTGACCTAGTGGGAATGTGCCACATGTCACTCAATCACTATATTTTAGCCTGAAAGAGAGTCATTACCCTATTAGGGCATGTTATGTGGTGATTAGTCATACCCTTCAAATATCCCAATTGATTTAAAAAGTCTTGAAAAAAATTGATCGAATAACATTATAACACTTGGCACCTAATCATGTCCCTCACACTCCCCATAGATAAGGTATAACATTCAATATCTCAAGGCTTGTAATTACACAAAAACATGCCACATGGAAACTAGTCACTTAAACTTTAGATAGTTAGATGCCATGTAGAAGCCACCTAATATTAGACCCAATTGTATAATCACATGTTGACCCTTTTACCCCATGGTAGAATGATCTAATAAAAGTACAACACATGGCCAAGTGCCACAATAGTTGGGTCCATAATATTTTCATATAATAAAATCATGAAACATCATGAGCCAATGATAACTTGACACTTAGCATACTGGTAGTTGTCCTAAAGCCACATTAGTCCAAAATAAAATTGGGTCAAGCCATGAAATATTAAAAGGAGAAGAAATCTAATTAGAAGGCACCACTTGGCATAATATTGCATAGCTCACTTGAGTGGCCCAATATTAAAAAAAAAAGGTTGGAGTGCATGAAAAGGCACCAAGTGTTGAACACATGCAAAGTATAACACCTAAATGGCACATTTCCATGAAGTGTTGGTAATTGGTACAAATTGAATATCGATGGGGTTCATTTTGGTAGTTATATAGCCAAGTCACCTCAAGGGAAAAGTTAAGCCTATGACAAAATTATGTGTGGACAAACTAATGGTAGTGACTAGATAATTCTCAAAAGTGAATTTTTAAATATGTTAGAACAAAATTAAAGAGCCACTTGAGCTTAAATTCAAAATAGATTAAAAATACTTGACATTTATGACTTGTATCTTTCAATTCAAACTACTAAGAAAATATAGAGTTTAAAGCTTACTATCTCATGAATTTATATTCACCCTTCTTATCTACTAGATAAATCTAAAGTGTTCTATAATATTTGTTAAAACTGTTGTACACTTTTTACTATTAAATCAATCCATAAGTACATTAATCATAATCTAGAAACCATGGGCAAAGTAGGAACATTCAGATCCACCAAGTCAGAACAAGTTATATTAATCTATTCATATGGAACAAATATCATCTTTTAGGACACTAGCTTCAATTCCATTACATTATCCACTAAAGATAATCATTAAAACGATTCATTATACCATGTAGAGAAGACTATAGACTAGGACAACGATGATGAGGAAGATCCTAATGTTGTAGAAGAAAGGTTAGACTATTTTGTGCTCAAGTCTATGGGATTACATAAGGCTACATTTAATATAGAGGTCCTCCCCTAAATATACATAGTCTAACAAATATTTATTCAATCTAGGTGTTTAAATAAAATGATTGAGTCTTTCAATTTAGGTAATGACATTGATTTCATATCCAAGTTATCTTTTCAAGCTTATTATGATTTGCCCAAGCCTTAAAGTGATTATAATTGATAAACGATTACCAAATGGTTAAAAACACACAACATCAATGAAGTTTTTAAAGGTTGGGTATAAAACTAGTAGAGGTTCATCTACAAATCCAAAATTAATCAGATCCCCATAACCCAATTTAATAAGTGAATAAGAATGGGGATCGATATGATGAATAGGCTACATGGGGATAAAGACACTAGTTATGTAGATGAGAAGTGTTTTCTACTTTTATTCATGATCATAAATGATGCCATGACTCACCCTCTAAGAGAGATCATTTCCTATAACTTGGTAGCCTAGATTAGGAAGACCATGGCCAGCCAAGGAGATATTTTCTATATGATGTCCTATTTGGTTGATGTCATTTTTTCTACTCTAAAATTATCCAAATTCACCAATTAAGATCCAAACTTGAAATGGATTGTGTTTCATGTCTTCTCAAAAGTGAGAATTTACAAATAAAAGTAGGATATGTGAGCCAGTGATGAGCATTTTTACCCAATTACATATAGGTAAATCCATGCGAGGACTATTCCCAAGATATCTAAATAAATTAGGGAAACAATCAACACATTGGGAGCCTACTCATATTATCTTAACTATATAGTAATAAGGGTGGTAGAAATCAAGACAACCCCCTTTAGGCTACCTAACATAATGCCATACAAGTTGGTCAAACAAGATATTGCCTTTTAGATAATTATAGGGTTAGATGGATTTTACTAAAAATAATAAGGAATGGGTCCATACTCAATTAACTAACATTGCCTAATTAAAGATTGAGAACAAGAAATCAGTTATGGATCCTGGTAATAAAAGGTCCACCTTTGGTTTGGAGGACACCAAAAGGGAATGGGACCCTACATATTTAATGTTCAATCATTATGTCAAGTATAAGGAAGCTCTGAGCATTATAAACCATCATGATCCTAAAGATGAAGACCAATTCTACATTAATGTAGATAATGATGATGATGAGGTGAAGTAGACAAAAAATGTTACTAATATCTCATAGGTGAAAAGGAGTTGGGATGATGTAGGGTTTTTCTAGGTTTTTGAATCTCTAGATACCAAGGAAGGAGAATCAACATCTTCACCCCACATTTATAGTGATGAAGATAAAAGGTCAACTGACCCATAAATTAGTCATAGAATATTGTAGGCATTATTTCCCACTTTTGATAAGAGAGGGGTTAATACAATAAATCATATTGGGTAGGCTTATACTTTAGGAGTCCCAACTAATAACCCATCCCAAGTACATATTTCTACTTCAGTATAAGCAAGACCACTAATGGGGGTAGTAGTTGCATCTTCTCTAACACCAATAAATTTAGCATTAAGGTTTCCTCCCTTGCTTCTTACCAGGGATGAACCAAGAATAATAGGTTAGGAGCATGTTCATTTCCTCAATAATTAACCCTTAATCATATTTGGTGAGCTCCTAACTCTAGACCATGTGAACCTTTTACCATACCATTCCCTCACTAGACTTGCCATTATGCCTATGACCATGCCATTGCCCACCATCAACTACTTTGTCATATCCTCCACTTCCAGGGTCTTGATAATGGATAATTTTCATCTAGTCATGCCCAATTATATTCTTAGACCTGGTCCACAACTACTTAAAAGGAAGCCTATTTTTGTCATCCCTTAAGTTCCCCTATTCATAACTACTACATTAGTTGGCACTAATTCCCATTCATTTTTAGGAATGACACTTCCTTCTTCTTCCCCCACCTCTAAATTTGTATTGGTCACTCTATAATTACCTCCCACACATATACTTTCCAATTATTGACCCCAACTCAGCCATTGCCTCCAACATCATAGCCTCTAAATGGTTATTCACATAAATCATAGATTAAGCAAATGCAGCTAACTACAATATAAAACCCATATTTGGTCATAATGGACCCTCCCCAGGTCACAATCAAAATTGACAAAAGGCTATGTTAATGAAGAGGGTGACCAAGAAGGATGTCACCTATTTAGAGTAAAAAATTATGTATGATTCAGAGGAGACCTTATTTGAGTTGACTAAGACAAAGAGAGTCAGCTCAAAAATAATATGAGGAGGACCCCCTCTCACCTCTACAAGCATATAGTGATGTAGTTGTTGGATTAATTAAAGGAGTGTAGTAGAAATCAATTGACTTGGAATAATATCACAAGGCCACATTACTAGAATAAACAATAACTAAGGTGAAATGGGATGTGGGAGAGATGTTTGACATGTTTTAGCTTGATACAAGGTAAAGGGAGATGAAATATACAATTTTATCCTCAAGGTAGAAACTATATATGGGGCATATTATAGTAAGATAATAAACTTGGTAAAGTCAATTAGGATGAATAAGTTTGAGGACTTAAATTTGATTCCCTCAGAGGACTTGAGCATTTTTTAGCTCTATGTAATTGGCAGAAGGAAAGCTCTAAATGATGTCCCTAGGCCAATCTCTTACCCAACAGGGTGATATAGTCATCACTTTATTGAAGGACTCTGAGATCATGCACCTTACCAATAAGGACAGATACATTGTTATCAAGGATGCCTTTAGGGCCTAGTTGCATAACTTTATTATCAATTTTAGGAACCAAGCCATAGACAAATGAGTAACCTTAAGATAGGAGATGGTATATTTGGCATCCTATGACAATTAGAGGATAAATAAGGTTGTAGCATTTAATGATGTAGTAGGACCTCTCCTAAGCAAACATAATGCAATGGTAGGGATCATAATTAAACTACTAAAGGATCCTATTATTGATCTAAAATTGATTGAAAGTGACTATAGGAGATAATCCAAATAATGAAGAGGGAAAATCAAATATGAAAAACAAATTATTACCACAAGATCCTCTACCTTCTTAGCCTCTCTTGGCATGTCTTCTTGTTAAGCTACCACTAACTCTCCTTCAACTACTAGAAGTTGACATCCATCCATTTCCACATTAGGATCTTCATCATTGACTACATTAGCATGATCTTAGCTCATCACTTCAAGAATGAGATAGCCATATATTGGGATTTCTCATAATAATAATCATGTCCTAATTCCCTTTAATTGCATTGTAAATGTTCCCCTATTTGAATAGGTAATATTATTTAGATTTAAGACATTAGGAAACTTGTCTACTAATAGGTGTCTCATATTTGGTTCTATTTTAATCATCTTAGGCATTTAATGATATATATATATATATATATATATATATATATATCATTAAATGCCTAAGATGATTAAAATAGAACCAAATATGAGACACCTATTAGTAGACAAGTTTCCTAATGTCTTAAATCTAAATAATATTACCTATTCAAATAGGGGAACATTTACAATGCAATTAAAGGGAATTAGGACATGATTAGAATAGAGATTTATTAGATTAATGTAAAGAGAAAGTAGAATTCCTACAGTTTACTCATTTTCATTATTTTTGTATGTTCTTGTTTGTCAAAGGTTTTCTATGATTAGAATATATATGGGTTTTCCCCCTTTCTTGTAATTTAGAATAGAGATTTATTAGATTAATGTAAAGAGAAAGTAGAATTCCTACAGTTTACTCATTTTCATTATTTTTGTATGTTCTTGTTTGTCAAAGGTTTTCTAAAAATAAATGATTTCATTTCTTCCATGGTTAAATTTTATAAGTAGTGTTCCAAGTGCATCTTCCTAGTTTGTGCTTTTAGATATTCTAGAAAAAATTGTTGAGTGTGCTTTGTTTTCTTTCTATTCTGAAAATGAATGTGATGAAAATAATTTATTGTAGATAGACATTTTAAAGCATAATTTTTATACATATGCATTACCTTTACCCTATAATACTCACTACACTTGTTTAACACTACGATCTCATAGATGTTAGTTTGTTTAAATTATTGTCAAAAAAAACTAAAGGAGATCTATCAGTCTTTGTTGTTGAAAAGAAAATTTCCTTTTTTGCTCTACCTTGCTTCCCTTTTTTATTTCTTTTAACATGAAACATTATAAATTAAATCTTAAATTGAATATCCACTTGTTTATTTAAAGGCTGGGTATAAATTGGCAAAATACAATAACAATTCTACATCATAGCAATATAAATAAATTTCAAATATATTATGTCACTATTGAGTTCATGTTGTCCCTATAGTAGGGTCTACTTGCAGACTAAAGGTGGTGACCACATAATCATCTAGTTGACTTGAAAAAAGCCCTCAGGTCTTCCATACATATACTAAACACTAAGAAGTATTGTTCTATTATTCCTATTATATCCTTGGCATAGATATACATCAAGTGGATAAATATGGCACTAGAAGGAGTGCCCCTTTATTTTTTTAAGTATAAGTTGTAGTGTGTTACATTTGAAATATATAATAGTCTCTCTAAATACACAAATATTAGGATGAACACTACATTTTCTTCTCATTTTTTGTAATATCTTTGTAACCTTTTAAATATCCTTGTGGAAAGTGTTTACTCAAAAATATCCTTTAATATTGGCTCAAATCTAAAGATATTTTGGCATTACCCCTGTGATCTATTTCAATTTCATCTAAGGACATTAATGATATGTATGTAATTAAATTATTTGAGTATATAAATATCTATTTCATCTATATTTACAAAGTTTTGCTTGATTTTAACTAAGATTTGATTGATCTATCATAAATAAGTGTAAAGATTAGTGTCTAAGAAGGTTATCTGATGAAATATCACTGAGACAAGGCTTTATAAGTCTAAATTGAGTATGATCATGTAAAATTAAAGAATTATTTTCAAATTTTTCATTTTAAGATACTTTGATAATCTTGATACACTAAAGTTTGCTTGAAATAATTTGTCTAACATTGAACTTTTTAGGGTAGCCTAGTTTCTAATAGAATTTGTGTAGGTCTAAATTTTCAAAGGATTCATATTAGCAAAGGTAAAATAAGACCACTCTACTTAATTATGGACCCTTATGTGGGGGAGGTTCCTTTGTGTTAATTTATATAATCTTTACATTCTTTTTAAAATTTTAAGGAGCCTTTGTAGTATTAAAAGCTTTTGACATAGATCCTTTGCTTAACATCCTAGAGTTGCCTAGGATCCAAACTAGATCTCATTCTAAGACTAGAGTTACCATTGTTTTTTTAGAAACCCATCATAAGGATAGAGTTGATAAAGGGAGATGTAAGAGATCTAAATCATGCCCTACCTCTCTAATCAACTAACATCCACTTTCTCTATTATACATCTGACTAATTATGGCATGGTTAGGATGATCTTCTATAAATGTGCCCATCACAATGCATGATTTGCCCAAGAATCTAGAGAAATACTTCCCTCTCTTTAATCCATCTGGGGGTATAACTATTAAGGAGAATATAAAGTCTTTTAAGGTAGCTATCAGGTTTTTGAATGTCATCCCTAAAGATGTATCCTATAGACTTTTCCCATTCATCTTTAGGGAAACAACCTATGATTGGTTCCTTAATTTAACAGAGGATTCCATCACATTATAGAACTAGTTCAATGATAGCTTTATCACATAATTTGTAAGGGTCATTTATCCTCAGATATTTTAACAATAATTCACCATCCTAAAGTAAGACTTGAATGATCCCATAAGATATTTTAACACTAAATCTCACCACAACTTCCTACTAACTTGTAGATGACCTTAGATTTTAAATCTAAAAAAATATCTTGGACCCCATGACTGATGACTTCCTATACAAGGATATAAACATCAATATATTATCACATACAGATGAAGAGGATATGCACATTGATAATAAAATGCACACATAGAGGCATCCTACCTTATCCATCACAAACATTAACCCAACTTTACTTGATCTAAATTTAGTCTAAAATGTAAACCAAAATATGCCTAAATTAAATCAGATTCCTAGCCTCAATTTATTTCCATTAAGCCATGCAGCTCCTAGATAACAACAAGGATTATTCAATGAGTCTAAGCTAGGGCTCATCCCCAAAAAAAAAAAATTGGTCCCTATTAACAAATATAAAACCCAAAGCATTTTACAAAATATAGTTTAGAACACTAATCTTGAATCCTCAAAGGGAGACCTACAAGCAATTCAAAGGATGGTTTAAAAACTAGGTAGTGGTTTTCTAAATTTGTGAAGGCAAATGAGAAATATAGGGGAATGTTCTAACAAAAACCAAACATTTCAAAAGTATAAGATACCTTTTAATAGGTCTAAATATAATAATAAAAATAATGAACCCATTACTAGTAAGATGTCTAACATAAATATCTACGAGTTGGCATTACTTAATTATTATAGGGCCCATAACATCACTTGACATGGAAGGGTAGACTACCTAAAATTTTGGAAGGATTTTGAGATGTTCTAAGGTGAGTTGGAAAGTTAAAATGTTGTATCTAGAAATCAAGATAATAATAGTAATTCAAGAAACATAAGATCACCTGATAGTGGGTCCAACTCTAGTAAAATAGTCCACATGGTCAAAACTTACTAGTTTCCTAACCAAGAGGGAAATAATCCTAAGAGTAGCATGGATTATATTCAATCTTTCCAAAAATAATATATGATTAATTATGCCTTGAGAAATAGGGTCCAAAATTAAACTAGAATAACTTTCGTTCTGCTTTAAAAAGTTGATACTCCCCTAGATCATAGAACCAACAACAATCCTACTCCTCCAAATGGAAAGGATACTAAATCAATTGTAGAGTTGGATACAATTGGATCCAAATTTAGGTACAACATTATGTAATGTATGAATAAAATCAAAGATTACATTAATTTGTATGAGCTTGACCAAATCATTTAGCAGCATGATTTGCTACTATAATCGTTAACTAAGAATTAAGACAAAGGTGAAGACAAATCTATGAATGTGAATGTAGTAAGTTATAAAAGTAAATTTGAGGTTCCTTAATTAATATTAACATTTAGAATATTTATGAGGAATGTGCATAATTATTTTCTCAAATCTATAGCATCTGATAATATAATTCCTATAATTATTTGTGAAAAGTTTGGACTGAATCCAATTAAGTCTGATAGAGTTATTGTCTAGTTAGACAAGTCAAAATTTAAGGTGGTAAGAGAACTATTGAATGTTCATTTGTAGATGGATCACAAACCCCATATGCAATAGTTGATCAACATTTAGCTCATCAAGATGGTAGAACTAGACATGATGTTATTGACGAAAGATTAGATAAAATACTTGAATGGATACAGGGGCATGCCTAATTAGATGTGAATCAAGTGAGAGATAAAGATGATGTTCATGATCATGGAGTAAAATTCCAATAATGAAAAGGTAAACTTATAGACTACTAGCTTGGGTACACATGCTTTTGATACTAATGATTTGAGTGAAATTAACTTGATGACCAAGGATGAAGGGTTTTAGACAATGTACTTCAATAGTGAAAGAGACAAGTAAGGATTAGGGGTAGGTATTTTATTGATGAATTTAGTTGGTAATTAATATGTATAATATTATAGAATCTAATTTACATTCACTATTAACCTTGAAGAATGACGAGACCTGATCTTAGGAATCTAATTTACAATCAAACACAATCTAAGGAAGTTATTATTACAGGGTGATTTAGAGTTAGTCATCAAGAAGGTACATAGTCAAGACCAATGAAAACTTTCTTATCTAAATAAATATAAATTTATATCATGGGATATAATCAAAATATTTAAAGAATTTAACATTACATCTATACTCATGGATCAAAATTAGCTACTAGATGTGTTATCGTCAGCAACAAAAAATTTACTCCCACCTTAATCCCTCTAATTACAAAATTTTAGAGTTGAGATGGTATCTTTCCCTTCTATATCATAAAACATTAATCACTTCTACGTTTTTAATGATGATAATCAAATCATTGAATTTATTACTAGTTATAGAGTCTTTGAGTCACATGTAATCAATGAGCAAGATGTAAGAGTCTGTAGAAGAGGTCAAAGATAGTGATGATGGCTTAATCCAACTTAAGAAGAATAGAATTCCTAATGTCATGGTATCCCTAATTAAAATATTAAAATAAGACAAGATAATGAGTGAAGCCAAAGTACCTAAGGTGATGGGTAAAGATTAAAATCAAATTAATTTGGGTACACTGAGCAATCCTTAGAACATCAATATTAGACTTGTGTACACCAATGAATAAGTAGTTGAAGATACTAAGATATTTTCAATGTTTAAGGACATCCTTACATGGTTTTACAAATATCTCAAAGTCTTCGACACCCAAGTCATCACTTATATGATCCCTTTAAAGGCAGTATGTAAACATTTTTAACAAAGGAAAAGACCCATCAAACCAATTCTATAATCTCTAATATAGAAAGAGGTAAAGAAATTATTGGAAGCAAGGATAGTATTCTCAATTAGACTCCACATGGGTGGCTAATCTGGTCTAAGTCAAAAATAAAAATAGTGAGATTAGACTATATGTATACTTTCATAATCTTGATAGATCCTCATAAAAGGATAATTACATGTTTCCCTCTTTGGATGAAGTAATTTAGATAGTTATCATCTCTTAGATGATGTCCTTTCTAGATATCTTCTCAAGTTATAACCAAGTTTTGGTCATCAAATAAGATAGAATGAATACTACCTTCATGACCAAGTGGGTAATGTTTGCAAATAGAAGGATGCCTTTCAATCTCATTAACACTAGAGATACCTTTAAATATGCCATATACCATGCATTATAAGGATTGATTTGCAGGTTCATCACTATCTACTTTGATGGCTTGACTGGGTAATGTTTGCAAATAGAAGGATGCCTTTCAATCTCATTAACACTAGAGATACCTTTAAATATGCCATATACCATGCATTATAAGGATTGATTTGCAGGTTCATCACTATCTACTTTGATGGCTTGACTATTTTCTCTAAAACTAGGAAGGACCACATGATGCATCTTCAACAAGTTTTAAATAAATGTAGGACCTTTGGTATCTCTTTGAACCCTAAGAAGTGTATCTTTTGCATAACTAAAGGTAAGATTTTAAAACATTTAATCAAAAAGTATTGTATAGATATTTAACTTGAAAAGATTAATGTTCTTTTCCAATTTGATTTTCATAACAATAAAAAAGAATTATAATCATTTCATAGAAAAATTAACTTTGTACATAAATTCATTTCATAATTTTCCAATATTGTTATGCCTTTGAATACCATGTTGAAGAAGGACATGAAGATTTTTTGGATGTATATGGCTAAGAAATATTTCTAAGACATCAAATAATCCATAGTATAGGCACTTATGCTAATTGACCTAGATTTCAGTAAATATTTCTATTTTTATTCTTTTGCTTCTGACCACATGATTATTGTTGTCTTAACATAGAAGGTAGATGACAAAGAAAATCCATGTGCCTTAATGAGTATGAACTTGAAAGATGAAAAACTAAGGTACCTATTAGCTAAAAGTGGCTTACATATGAAACTTTTGAATAGATAGATAAGGCCACTCTCCTAGACCATTTTGTAACCTCTTACCCACATGACTAGTCTCTTTTTAGTCCTGACTTCATGATGCAGTGTATTATCTTGAAAGGTCTTGGTATGGTGTGAGGATATAAATATAGTCATTATGTAGTGTATGATTCAATGGTGGAAAGAGAAAACAAACCTCATGACCCTACCTCATTTCCTTTTCAAGATTTTGAAATACTTTAAGAAAGTTTTAAGGTGAATTTGGAGATTTTGAGGAAAAGGCCTAAAAATAGGTCTTGAACTGTAAATGAAGAATCAAGCTAGTTTATAAGGTGTTTGAGAATTCAGGGCTAGAAAGGAGGTTCTAAAAAAATTTATATATTCTAAGGGGTCAAAAATAAGGTCTAACGAAATTAATTCTCCTAAAAGACCCGCAAAAGTGCATTAAATGACTTAAGAGTCTTCAAAATATAAATTCTAAGTGAAAAAGTAACTTTTTGGAGAATTAAAATTGGTTTTAAATTCTTCCCACCTATTTATTCCATTTTTTTACCTATTTAAACATGCTCAATGACATTTCAAGTCATTTGGAGTGGAGGAGAGGAGTTTGGGAGCAAAAAGATGCATTTTGGAGCCTTTTAGAGCTTTGGTTGAATAGGTTTTTGAAGGTTTTGATTAATATATGGAATAAAATATCATATTAATACATCCATTATGTCCCTAATATCCTCTTAGAGTCCTCTAAAATCACATTCAAGTACAATAACTAGTAGAGGTAAGGAAAACCTGCTAGCTACAAACTATCCATGAAATAGGTTTTCTGCCATTAATGAAGGTAAAATAATTTAAGAAGGTTTCAAAAAGGAATTAAAGGTAATATAAATAATAATAAATTTTATTAAGTTTTTTAATTCATAGGTTATATTTTTTTCTTCACGGTAAGGAAAAACTATTCTGGGCAGTCTTGGACAGCTCTAGGAGAGCCTCAAGTTTTCACTTGGTATGGTTAGGAGAGAGATATTTGGCCATAATATTTTGTGAATTTATAGGGACCATAATTAAATTAAAATTTATGTAATTTTTTTTCTGGTTCATCTCCACATATTTATGAATAATCAATAACAATGTAGGGGTGTCTAGATGGCCTAGTCATCTAGACAGGGTCTAGGTTTTCTTTTGTTTCTTAGCTTAAAAATTCAAAAAGGAAGAATGGTTTTATGGGAGTTATTTCAGGATTAAATATCACCTATTAGAATTTTTTCATCATATAACTCCTTATAGGAAGGTATTTATGGCATAAAACTTGTTTCCTATGTTGTCTTTGTGAAGGGTACTTTTGATCAATTTTGGAACCTAGGTTAGAAGGCTAATGGACATATCACCTTCGTATGACACATAAAATTACTTAACTGATATTTTATAATAAATCCTTATTATTTCATAAAATCCTTGATAATTCAAATGATGAATAGTCTTATATGGCAAATCACCATTTACAATAATCTTAGTCCTATCTCAAAGTGAAATGAAATAATGAGTATTTTTAAGATGTTCATTTGAGTGGAATTCATAAGAACCAAGTGATGATGGAATAATAATTTTAAAATAACCAATGAATATAGAGATATTAAATCATATAAATCTTGTCTTAATCAAGAAGAAACTTTCAAAACCCTTATTAGCATATATTAAGGTATATTAGCATGTGTTAAGGTTGTAGAAAAATCCTAGGTTTCATTTTAACACCATATACCTCCTCCAATGACCTTCAAAGTTGTGTGAATATTTGTTTCATGTGTATATGATTCCTCTATGGTCTTCATGATTGCTTGGTGATAGGTCTTAATGTTCTTTTTACCTCCATGTTGTTTCTTTCCGTATCACTATTTTTCTCTACCATTATCACTATAATAAGGATTTATTTTCACCCTCCTTAAAAGTTCCCATCATCCTTTTCCATCACTTCACCTTTCATTCATCTCCATCACATCATTTCACTATCATAAATAATCAAGAGGAATTATAAAAGTATGAATATGAAGATATGAAAAATTGAGGCCACTGTTAAATAGTCAAAAATGATCACTTATAGCCAACAAGGTACAATCATGGGTCTATCATCAAGAATAATGATTGGGAAGGGCAGGCTAGAATAGGTATCATTAAATGTATATGGTAAATCACCCCATAAAGTGGTATTAGTTTGAATAATATGAGTAATATCAATGAGTGGTGATATTCTCAAGGTCAATTTCAATCTTTATCCATACACCAAAATCATAGTAAAACCATACTACAGTCGAAATTGAAGGACATAGTCTTATTTGAAGGTTGATCATCATGACATGATTGTGTGGGTGGATTTGGTAGGAATTTTAAGGTTTTTAAACTTAGTATTAAATTAAATAATTATTAATTAATAAATAGGTATAAAACTAAGAATTAATTTCCTTTTGAGGCACCTACAGGCCTATGTTCATGTCATAGCTTATAATAGACATATATCTTGTTACTCTTAGGACTCTTATAGGTTATTACTCTTATAGGTTATTAGGACTAAGTGGAAAATAAGATTAATAACTAAAAAATAGTATTTTAAAACTTAACATAGATATAAATAAGGATATATGTCAAGTTTAAATAAGGTTAAAGAAGTACCAATGTACACCTATAGCTAACTTTGAAGATAACCTATCTCCAAGAAGGTGGATTATGATCTTAAGGAGAATTTAAGGACATAAAACTTCAATGGAGAGTATTGAAATTTTTAATATATAATTTTATGATAGTAAAATACTTTTAACCTCATACCTATTATTCAAACTGCCAAAGCATCATCAAATCATATCTTTATTTGTATAATCCTAAATAGTCAAGCATAGTCAAGTATGAATAGTTGTTGAGAGAGGTTTATTTTCAAGAAATGAGTATAGAAGGATGAATATATATGTTATAGGAACATGTAAATAATAATTTTATAAAAATAATATTTTTAATAGGAAATAAACTCAAATTTGGTCATCTTCTCATAGTAATCTCCACCTATAACTGGCTCTAAGCACTTATCAAACATATTGATAGTAAAAAAAGAAAGGGGTATTATAATGATCATTGGTTTCATAAGTATTATATCATGATGAAGGTATCATGGAATGTTATAATAATATTTTTAAATCTATAAACTTCTAATGAAACAAGGACTCAGGCTTCTTTCTTGAAACACACACCTATAACCATCCTTTTGGGAGGCTAAGACAGTGGTTTTAGTATGGAATCAATGTGGATTTATTGTTTTTTAAAAGAGTTGATTGAAAATTCAATAAGGAAATAAATTTATTGAGTTAATATCAAGTAATTTTTCCCATTCAAGCCTCATATCCCTCAAAAACTCAGGCTAATGAATACCTACATCCATCTTTTGGCTTAGATAGTGGTACCAAGTGTGAAATGGATTCAAGGTTGTTTGGAAAGAGAGTAATATTTATTGAGGGTTTGTGAAAAATGTGATAGAAATTAAAATATTTAAAACCAATAAAGGAATTATTTTTAATCTATAGGATATCTATTTATAGGGTTTGGAGATGGACAATGAAGGAAAGACTCTTGGTTTAAAAGATTTTATACATTAAATGATGATTGTGTAGCTTGTTTTGTGAAAAAGATGGTGATGGAATAAATTTTAAAATACTATTGAGACTTTATTTATGTTATATATTTTTATTAAAATGTTTTTTTTATATTTTACTTTCTTATATTCACGTCATTTTGTATCAAACATATTACAGTCCTGTAGAAAGCATTCATTTCTTGCATAGACAAGTGAGATCTTCTTAGAAAAGTGGAAAAGAGGATTGGAGAAGGTTTTATACAGATTGGATAGGTATTTTTTGGTTGATAAAGATCTAAAAAAACTTTTAAAATATTAAAAAACACCATATAGAGATCAAAAAAAAATTATTTTCACTCTTGACCCTGTGTGCAATGCAGAAACCCTGAGTTAGGGTTTATGAAGGAAAAGACATTTATAGGGAATTTCAGCAAGTAAAAAAGGAAAAATATTTTTAATATTTATTAAATTAGGGTCATTCAATATATTAAAAAGGTTTAAATGTTTTATTATGAGGTAAAATACAAATATGGGGACTTGAGATAAACTAGCCTATAAAGAGACCTAATTAGGGAGTCCTATTGCTAGAAAGAAGGTCTAAAGAGAGAGTTTGATGAATAAAATTTGTACAAAGGTTTATATTTATATAGGGTATCTTTATTTAGTGTCATATTTTTTTATATATCCCTATTTTTAAAATACAATCCAAAAAACCAAGAAAAAGGGCTATAAGAGTGGTCTTAAGCTCTAAGAGAAGTTTATTCAATTGGCAGAGTTAAGACTTTTAACATATACATAAAAATAATGAAGTAAAACCAATATTATTATTATTTTTACATATATATGTATTTCTAAAATTAATATTTTAAATAAAATCTACACCTAAAACCTTATTTAAGGGCAGGCCTATAGCCATTTGTAAGGGTTTTCAAGCAGAGTGGTTTAGAGAGGTGTTTCACATTCAAGAAGATACTTAAGGAGGAATGAAAATTATATAAGAGAATAAAATATTAAAAATTATTCTCAAGGACATGATACATATTTATTTTCACCCCAAAAAGTACACTTACAACCATACAAGGGTTGTTGGTACATAGTCACATTTTCACTCTATTGAAGACTAGGATAAAGTGATCAAAAGAAAAATTAATGGTATGAAAGGTTCATAGAAAAATTATTATAAATGAGGTAAAAGGATAATGATAGATTTACCAATCACCTTGATCTATAGTCATACACATTATAAAGCATACCTATAGCCATGTTAAACGTAGGCATCCTTCAAGCTAGTTCATGAATATTGACAGTTAGTGTTCGATATAGGAAATATCTAATGTAAAAAAGATGTTTCAAGAAAATTATGATAATAAGATAAATATATCATGGGGATCTAGGTACTACCTATATTCAAGGTCAACATGACACTCACCTATAGTCACAAATGGCATTATCCTCTCACAATCATAAATGAGCTAGTTATAATATAAGATACCTTTCAAATAAAGGTTGAATATATGAGATCTTGATAAATTAAAATTGATAAAGGTACACCTTAAAAATATTTAAAAATAATTATGAAAATTCCAAGCATGAATCAAGGTGAAGGTATAACAAGTTGTATGGAATTTGACTATATAGAGGTTTAAAGACACAACTTGAGAGTCAAGAGACTATGAAAGATTATGAGAGGTGGGTTTCAAGTGGTTTAAGTGGTATATTAAAAACCAAGTAATTATGAGATGATCACTATACACTTATTCACTTCAATAACACACACTTACTACATTATTGGTGTAAGTAAATAGGCTTCTTGAAGGATATAAGGTCATACATAGGTAGCATGAGGTTTTAGGTTGAGAAATAAAGGGTGAAATAATTTAAAGAAGGATTTTAATGGAATTTTAAAAGAATATACATCATTTTATAACTCAATCCAAGGTGTAGAAAAACAAAAACATAGTCATAGTCCTAGTGAGGCTAGACCAAGCAGGCAACTCAAACTAGCTTTTAGTAAAGAGAGGCTCAAGGCCAAAATATACATCCTCAAATCATGAAACTTGGTAGGATTAATACTCATGAGATACTATACCTAGTAATAATATTTTAAAGGTAATTTTACAAGTGTAAATGCTAATTTTTTTTACACATTCAACCTCATGTCTAATCACATTGAACATTACAACCCTGTCTTAGAAGAATTGGTTTTTGGGGCATCTATAGGTTAAGTCAAAATAGAAAATTTTGTAAGAATGGTATAAATGACAAAATAATTATTAAAATGATATTTTTAAGGTCATAAATAGGGTACAATTACTCTATATTCTTACATATACCTCTTGTAGTTAGCAGACAGCCATTAGAGACCAATTGAAGCTTTTTCAAGTTTGAGTGACAATAAGGAGTTTAAGTCATAAAAAGGTATTAAAATAGTGAAATATTATCTTGGTAACCTAATATGATATATTTATTTGATCACATTTAAGGTGTCAATAAAAAATTTCCTTGAGGGTGGGTTTTGGCATGAAAGAAGCAAACATGTAGCTTAGGGTAATGTTTGATAAAATTTATCTACAAGCCAAAATATGCATCCTCCAATCATGAAACTTGGTAGGATTGGTCATCATGACTTAATATACCTAGTAATAATATTAATAATTTGATTTGACAAGTGGAAGTTCCCACTATTTTTACATATTCATCTACCTCTCTAATCATAATCAAAATCCAAGCAAGCATACTTTTCGAGGTATGTGCAGGAGATAGAGGATCTCATATTAATTAAAGTGTTTGATAACCATAAGTTATTTTTAAATATTAAATATCCTCTTGCAAGGTTACCATATTAATTTTTCAATGTAAACCATGCCTTTGAGGGATAAATCAAGAAATTAAGATGTAGTCATAAAATATGAAATTGTATAACTTTAGTATTAATAAGACACATAATCCATAGGTCTTCATATTGGTTCACATAACCCTTATAGGCTACTTCTTTCAATGATTCCTAGTCATCCAAAGATTTCTAGACTTAGGCCTATCATACTGAGGTAACCCTTTGAGGCCTAGATCCATCCCCATAAGTATTATGCCCTTAGGACAACAATGCCCAAATAAGACAAGAGCATTAAAACCTAGGGTATCCTATTTTCAGCATTGTTATCCAAGTTCACTTTAGCTTCCAATGGTTAGATTTTTATAGTTCTTTATATTTTTCCTTGTCATGCACACATGAATTCATATAACCCATGATTATTATTTTCCATATAAAATGCCATTAAAGTCCATTTAGAAGGGTTGACACTCATTTTTAAGAGAGATGCAAGAATACAAGAAAGTACACTTGAGAATTCTTCCCTATTCTTTGCACATAACCTTCCAACATTGTTTCAAGCCTACTCAAGTCAGTCCACCAATCCCTAGATAGCTAAATCACATATAATTTTCCATTCTAGTTGTAATTACAATACACAAATTTCACCAAACACTTAAATGGAAGAACTACATTAGCTTGATCCCTCTTTGAAGTATTGGTATGTAGGCAGCGTGACCACACATAGGGTGTGAAGTGCTTCTAATTCATCCTTTACACACTAACCCCTTCTCTACCTTTCCTAAGTTTGCATTCAAGTTCAAGAACACAAATATCCTAAGGGTTTTGAATATTAAAATAGACATACAGTGACCTTCGTCAGGTCTTAGACCCTAAAATTTTGAAGATAAGATAACACAGGCATTTTGAATAGAACCTAGAAAGCTTTTAGCCTTAGGAAAACATCATAATAGGAATATAACATTATAAAATAGGATTTCCTATTTTTGGTAGTCCTCTCCAATTAGGAAACAAAGTTAAGAGGCCTATTTCTAACTATTTCTCAGTCCCACTCCTCTAGTATCAAACCTTGTCTTAGTCCAGATCAACCAAAATAAGCTAAGTTTAAATCTCTCCCACTTCCTACTATATTTAGAAAAAGTAAAAGTAAAATATATTTACACAAATCAGTAGGTTAGTTATTCATATTTATTTATTAATTTATATTGCTCATCCCTTTTATTATTTAGGAATATAACTCCAATATTTTCAAAACAATAAAACAGATGGTGAACTCGACTTCAAATTTTTAAACAAAAACCCTAGAAACAATAGGGCTAATTATTTATTATTTTTTTCAATATCTTCTTAATTTTTATTAAATTAAAAAATAATAAAACTATAAATTAATTGAAATATTTTCAATAAATTCACCCAAACCCTAGTTTTCACATACTGGGTTCTATTTGCATACAACCACTTTTAAACCACGAGGAAAAATATATTGAAAATTTTAGAAATATTTTCAGATTTTTACAAAAATTTTAAAGCAAAATTCTACAATTTTTTTCTAAATTCTAAAATTATTTCACTAATTTTGAAAAAAATGATTCCAAACCCTGGTTGCATCAACTAGTTTCGAGTTATTTTTTCAAGTTTTTCCAATCATTTTTTGCATTTTTAGTTAAAAATCAAACTCAAAAAATCAATTTCAAATTCAAAAGTTCATAGTATTTTGCAAATAATATTTCTAAAAAAACCCTAGTTGCATGCAGTAGCTCCTTTCTACTTTTTGAGGTATCACCTTACATTTATAACTAGTTTGAAAAAATGATGCTTAGTTATTTCCAAAATTTTCTTACATTTATTACAAATAACAAAGAAACCATAATGGGCCCTATTATGTACATGAATGATGAAGTTTATCATATGTTATTAAAAATTTTCATTATCTACATTTCATGCTTATTTATCATTACATGGGATGATGTTAAGTAATTTGTTCTTAAACTTATTAATCCATCTCTTGCATCACCTCCTTTGGAGCCTCTCCCATGTATCAAGTCATGTTTCATGGTCCATCCTACTCTTCCTTAGGTCACTAACCATCGTTATAGATCCTAATTGACACCTTTTATTCCTCCACATCCTCAATCGATAGATTATCTTCACTCTCTTCCTATAACAACTCCAACTCCTATATGAATAGTAGATAATGTAGTTAGAGATATTAATCAACATGAAGCTATGCCTCCTCTTCCTACCTAGGATCCTATCACCTTGCTATTCCAACCCATCCTAGGCTTAACCAACTAACATAGGTTGATTCACACAAGGCATATGACATTGTTGATTAGTTGAGAAACACTCTAGCTAAAATTTCCATGTTAGAACTACATCAAAAAAATAATGTATTCAAGAACATTCCTTATCAAGAACTCACTCAGACATCTATGACTCTTGATTTGAAGCCTTCTTATTTTGTATTAGTGGTCAATACTCTAAAAAAATGTAAAAGATGAAATTTATTTTGATAGTGAGAACATGCCTTCTTAGATGACTATTGATTAAAAAAGATCCACTATTCATACAAGTACAAGTCAAAATCCATGTAGTCAAGAGAGTTCTCATTGATATTGGTTCTAGAATAAATTTATGTAATATCACATTCTTACAAGACATGGGTATAGATTTGGCATCAATGCAAAAAAAATATAAGAATATTCAAGGGTTTGATGATATACCATGATATACTTTGGGTACCATTACTTTGGATATCATGGTGGGACCAAAAACCCTCTCCACATAGTTCTCGGTCATGTCAGGTCCTCTCCACTATAAACTTTTACTTGGACAACCTTTTATACATACCATGGGTGTTATTCCTTCTACTCTCCATCGATGTATTAAATTTTTCCATGAGGGATATTTATACACATGTCTGATAGACAACCAACCATTCAGATATTTTAACTTATAGAGTCATCTTTAATATTCTCATTGAATGGGATACCATATATCATAGTATAGCCTCCACTTTATAGCATTTCTCTTTATTAGATACATACATCTAAAGTTAGAGAGACTAGCACTTCTCACACTACTTCACTTATAGTTGCACTGTCGACACCAACTCTTTCACCAACTACAATAGCTTCTACCATTGTAACTACTCCATCATTCATAGTTTAGACATCGATTACACATCCACCATCACCAACAATAGCACCAATAATTCCAATTGATTCCAAGTTACTCCACTAGTTACATATATTTTGGTAGCAATACCATCTTCTATTACTATAGCTAATGAGACTCCTATATCATATTTATCCCTTGTGGTAAATTTATAGTTACCATATATACATGATGTTGATACAAATTCATAAGATTCTTCAAATAATGATACAAAACCCACACTCGGAGATGATTATTTGTGTGGGTTGATATTTACACCAGTTATCCCAAAAGAGTATTGAGATGAATCTAGAGCTCTCATACCACATCTTATAGTGCTTTTAGTATCTCACACTACACTCTCAAGATATCCTCTACATTCATGACCATAATCATATCACTTGGCACATACAATTCACATGGTTACCTCTATGGATATAGAGTCAATTATTCAAATTTAGGCAAACAAAAAATGGCATCAACCATAGTTTACGTTACAAATATTACTTGATCATGGATTGATCACATTACCTATAGTATGACATAGATCTATCAATATATTATCACATTAGGATGGTCCCCTATTGTATACCTTTTATAGGATTGTAATCCATGATAAAAACTCATGCATACCCTTAAATAAAAGATTGAATAAATTATAGGATTAAAGTATTATTCAAATTATAGAACCACTAGCACCACCAACTCCACCACTTCCATTGAAGTCACTTATCGATAGGGCTAAACATCCAAGAATAAAATCAACATCTCCACCCCAGAGTAACCCTCAATTTGACTTTGACATTATGACATCACAAACACAACATTTGTAGCTTATGATGATGATCTTGATGTATTTGATGATGGTCAAAATCCTTTCCTCCATTTTCATCCCCATTAGGCTCCATCTTTAGATCCCTTCCCACCACTAGCCTAGTATTTTATATTATGATATATATGCTTGTACATTATTTATTTATATCATTGATTGTACCTATTATCTCCTCCTTGATTGCACATAGTTTAAATATTATCAAAAATACAAAAACATTCACAAAATTACAAAAACACCAAAAACATTTTTTGATTATATGCATCATCCATGTTTACATTATGACTATCATGCTAGGACTTACATTCACTATTTCATGCTATTGTATGTCAATTTATCTACATTACCATGCTTCACTTGATCTCTTTCAAATGTGCATAGTGAAATCCATATCTTTGATTGATTTACTCTACGCATCAAGGGGGAATTTCTACTTCTACATTTAAGACATGCATCAATATACATACCCACTAGGGGCATCTTCTACATGACTACACCATCTAGGTTATGTCATTCCTACACTACACACTTTGAGTTATGATATTGATGAATATTACTTACTATATTACATAGATTACTACATATACATTTTTATAGTACCCTAGCACTTGTGTATTTCTTAGCATATACCTAGTGTTGTACTTCACATGTTTTGCATACTTTCACATTTTATTTGATGAGTTTATGTTTGTATCTTCTAGCTATTACTTTTGATTTCATTCCTTGATTAGCATAGCTTATGTTATTAAACTTTACAATTCCTACTTGTCTTCTATTTTTTCCTTAGGACATCCACCAATGTCCTTTGCTTCTATTCATGTGTGTGCCTTAGGACATCTACCAATGTCCTTTGTTTGTACTCTTTCATGTGATTATAGCCCTCATGCCAACGTTAATTGTTTCACTTATATGTGTATATGGTATTTGAACATGACTTTCATGTTTATCTTCTAATTTGAGTGACATGTGCCAATGTCCCTTGTTTGTGTGGACCCTTGGCCACCCTTGTCTACTTCTTGCTTATTACATTGTATGCTTGTTTTCGTATTTAATCTTCATTATGTGTAATTTCATGACTCTAATCATGTATTTATCTTACTTCTTGGATGTCATGATCGACATCATGCTCCATCCCTCCATGCTTACTAACAAACTAACAACTAATAACTAATATCTAGCCTTACTAGTCTAGTTAAATATCATGCACATGGTATTACATTATTATATGTTTCTCAACATACCCCTATTGATATAACAATATATCAATCCAAATATCACTATATCTTGAAATATCTTCTCAAATATTTAATGTTATATCTTACATGTATACAACTTAGCACACTTACATGACTCTTTTATTCTAAGGGCAATCATTATAGGGTCATCATTTCAACCCTCAAAAGAGGGGGCATCAAATAAGGGTTTTTCATAGAGATCAAACCTCTTAACATTTGAAATAATAGTATTTAGAATAATAAGTGCCAAATTTAAAGGTAAAACCAGTCAAACCAAAGTAAAAAATACTGATATTTCACATTGGAAAATAACACCAAAAATAGATATTAGTGCCAAACATAGGGGTGTTCACATTTTTAAATTCCTATGTAGGTAGGAAAACACTGAGGGTTTCTAAAAATAGACAAAAGGTTTAGTTCAAGTATAGTTTTTGCACTTCTAGATTAGTTAAATTCATCAATTTTAGTATAGTTCTCTCAAATACAATGGGTTATCATGCATGGCATGATGGTTCTCACTTTTAGTTAGGATTAGGTAGTTAGTATAACTTATAGATTAGAATCCATGTTTTAGACATCAATGATTAGGGCAATGTGCATGACACATTGATCTTCTTTTCTTTTTGGGTTAAATTTATTCCAAGCATTCTCAATAATTGTGTGTCTTACTCCATCTGTAGGTAGTTGGCATCAAATTTGAGTTAAAAATTGATATAAGTTTATCTTTTTGAGTACCAAAGTTCTTAATTTAGCTTTCACATAATCATTTTGCATCAGTTTTGAAGAGGCTTTCATACAATCCCAACCTTTATCTTTTGAAATGGCTAAGAGTGGCCTAGTTTCCATCACACATTTAGGCTATCCATGCCACATTGTCAAATTTATAACAGATCCATAGGCTCCATGAGCCATCTCATATGAGATCTAGTTTATACTAGTATCACTTCATAGCTTCTCTTCATAAGGAAATGATGTAGCGAAAGGTCTAGCTAACCTTTGTATTCTTGAGCCACCTATTGAGAGGGATTGGACACATAATCCAAACATCAATTAGCACATGAATGATTCACTAGCTTCACATAGTTGGTGATGTTGGATCCAAAGGAGAAACCTTTGCATTCTTCAGTGGGAATTCAGAACTTAGCTCTGTTTTTGATATTACTCTTGATTCAATACATACCCAACATAATCCATCATTACCATAAGTTTTATAGTGGTTCAAATAATTTGTGATGTATATTCATTCTTTTATCTTCCTCTTACTCAGATTTATACATTTTTATTTTATATATAGAGTATCTAGTAAGAATTGATATACTTTATGTTTTCATTTGTAGATTCACACTTCAAAGCATTCCCTCTCTATACACATCCAACATCACACAACTTTATGAGCTTCACCCTTATAGGTAAGTTTAGGTATGCTTCTTGTTTTCCTTTATCCTAGTATTTCACTTTGCTACATCAATAAAATAAAGGGGGAAATTTAATCATATAATATGTGAAATTTTAAAACTTCAATATGGCTAACACTCCTAATCCATAGGTCCTCCTATTGGCTCACATAACCATTTTAGGCTACTTATTTCACTAATTCCTAGTAATCCAAATATTTATAGACTTAACCCTTTTATACGCAAGCAACCCTTTCAAGGCCAAATCCACCCCCCCAAGTCTTATCCCCTTATGAAAATAGTTCCCAAATATGATAGGAGCATTGAAACCTAACATGTCATATTTTTAGTGTTATTGTCCAAGTTCACTTTGAATTTCAACGGTTAGATTCTTCTAGTTCCTTATCTTTTTTCCTATCGACCTCATATGAATTCATTTAACCCATGATAATTAGTTTCCATATAAAATTCCATTCAAAGTCCATTTAGAAATGTTGGCACTCATTTTTAAGAGAGACATAAGAATACAAGCAAGTACACTTGAGCATTCTTCATTATTATTTGCACACAACCTTCTAACATTATTTCAAGACTACTCAAATCATTGCGCTTGTCCCTAGATAGATAAAGCAAATCTAAATTCACATTTTAGTTACATTGATCATACATAAATTACACCAAGTACTTTAATGGGAGAACTACATTAGCTTGATCCCTATTTGAAGTATTAGTATGTAGGAAATGTGCCCACACATAAGGTGTGAAGTGTACCTAGTGTATCATTTACACACTAACCCCTTATCTCTCTTTCCAAAGTTTGCATTTAAGTCCAAGAACTCAGAGATATTAAGGGTTTTGAAGATTAAAATAGGCATACAATGAGTTCTACCAGGTCTCAGATCCTAAAATTTTAGTGATAGGGTAACATAAGCATTCCAAATAGAACATAGAAAGCTTTTAGCCTTAGGATAATAGCAATAGAATATGCCTAAAACACTAGAAATTAGGGTGTCATATTTTTATCACTCTTATCTAATCAATAAATTAATTCTAGAGGCCTATTTTTGACTATTTCTTAGTCTTACTCCTCTAGTATTAGACCTTGTCTCAGTCCAGATCAATTAGAATAAGCTAAGTTTGAATCTCTCCTACTTCTTAATATATTTATAGAAGGAAAAAATACTATATATTTACACAAATTAATAGATTAATTCTTTCATATTTATTCAATAATTTACATATCTCAACCCCTTTATTTTTTAGGAATATAACTCCAATATTCCAAAAATACTAAAACACAAGACTATAATACCAAAAGGCATTTTCAAACACTAAAATGCAAAATGGCATCATAAAATAATATAATTATATGGTAAATGTACACAAAGGATGAATACAGGTAGATGAAGTTAGAAGTTAAGGCCATGTTCAACCTTAAGGACAAATTCAAATTTTGTAGTCTAAGATACTTACTTTGAGCCCCTCTTCAGATGCTCATATATTTCACTACATATAGAATTTAAAAATTGGTTATATTATTTTTTGAGTATACATATTTAATTTAATTAATTTTAGATTTATGTTGGTTAATTTCTTGAGGCTTATGAAAAATCATTAAGACTCTAAGCAAGCCTAAAATGCATATAGAACCCCATAAGTAATGTTATTGCATATGTATCTTTGCATATCTTTTGAATGGAAGCCCAAAATTTTTAGGGATGTTTAAGAGATATATGGAATAAAAATAAATGGAAATAATTTCTAGAATTCAGGTCAAAATTATATTAATAATCACTAAGAAGGTGAACCTCTCTAAGTTTTTAAAGGAGCCTTTTTTACTAGTTTTGGATTTCTGGACTCATAGGTCCATAAAATTGCCTAGAGTCACTTGGAAACCACATAGAGCTTGTAAATTACTCTTTAAATATCCTATATAACCTATTTTTTAGTATAAGTTAGCATGTTTGGGTTCCTAAAAGTCCAAAAATGGTAAAAAATTACCTATTTTTGTAGGTCTTTAAAGACAAAAATGGTATAAATGTATGGAAGAGGCCTAATGGGACCTAAATCACCATTATACAATATTTGGATCACTTAAAAAGGATTTATAGGGTGCATTATTGAGATAAAGGGTTAAAACCCCAACTTTATTGATATTTTGTGGATAGTTGTAATTTTATTGGTCATTTCTACCATTGAATACTATGGATGCCTAGAGGTCTTTTATAGGTCCAAAAGTGGTTCTCATGGTGACAAATGGATTTGGGATAATGTTATAGCATGGTTTGTTGAAGATGGCCCAAGCTTGGAGACCTCTATCAATGTAGTCTAAAATAATTTTAGGTTTCATGGAGTCTTTTGCAAGCTGGAGGTGAAATTTTGAGTTGAGAATAAAAGAAAACATCAAAATTGAACACTCAAAGATAACCTCCATGGTTAGGTAAACATAAAGTGTTAGGTCTATTGACCATGTGCTGAGAAGCTTCTATAAGTACAAGTGAAGTGGGGTGAAGAAGTCCATGTGGGAGAATTTTTAGGTTGGGAGAGCATGTTTGAACATTTAATGTGTTTTCTAGTCTTTTAAGACTTATCTCATGTGAGTGGGATGTGAAATCATCATCCTCAAAGGTTTTCATCTTCTAGTGTATTTCTAGGATAATGAGAAGGATTAAAGACCCTTTTGACCTTTAGAGGTTAAATTAATTGAGAGGAGATTAGTGATAATCAACCCAAATGTGCTTGAGACTCCATGAAAGATGTTTGTGATTCATTTATTAATTTATGAGTGCTTGATTCTCTCTCTCTCTCTCTCTCTCTCTCTCTCTCTCTCATTTGTCAAGGGAAAACTATGCCATAACTTATAATAACTAATTTTTGAATCAATAAGACTATTATTTCACCTGTTTCTTTACCTATAACTTGTGCTTAGTAAGCTTGTGTATGATGGCTTTGTGATGAAGTGTTTTCCCATGGTTATTGTCCTTATTTATTGCCTCTATTTAGGTGTTTTAAAGATATTTTTAGGTTTGAACTTATGATTTTATTCCATTAATGGATACATAGTTTGAGTTTTAGAACTCCACTTTGCTTTATCTCTTACATAGTGATCCTAGTTTCAAAAATATTGATGCAAATTTTCTAGTTTAGGGGATTATGTGTGAAAATATTAGTGTTTGTTTCAAGCTTATTAAAGTGTCATTTAATTTTTTTTCATCACGTTTTTAGTGATATTAGTCATCCTATACCCCCTTTATTCCCTTTCTAATTAGAAATGTCAATTTAGGTGATCTACCATGATGAAGTTGGCCTTCTCCAGAGGTTCAACCTTAATACATGATACCCACAGCTTGAGGTTTCTCAAATAGTCTAGCTAAGAGAGAGAGATTGAATAACCCTCTCATAGGGTGAAATTATTCATTACAATAGTTTATAGCATGCTTGGTGGGACTATGTTTGAATAATATTGATTTATATTGATGTTGGTCTTGATCCATTTGTAGTAGTTTTTGCATCAACACTCTCAGCATCTGGCAGCTCCAAAGAACACTCAACATTATAGTGGTATAACATTACCTATTTTTCATGCCAAAAGTAACTATAAGATCAACTTCTAGAGGTATTATTTTTGAATTTGTTTAATTACCTTTTAACTCAGAAAAATATTGAGGTTTTCTATTACTCATCCCTACAAAGGAAATTTTCCTCCTAAACCAATTTCCAAGTCTATCTCTACAAAAATATCTTTGTTGGGTCCTTTCACTACCATGGCTTCCCCTAGAGCTTTGAATTTTGTGGATTTCAATGGTTAATGTCCTTTAGACCTAAATCAGTATGACCCTATCCAAATGGTATCACTTAAGAGTGTGCCTTACTTCATAGGAGATAATTTTATAACCCTTTCTAATCACATCAAAGATATATCCAAATTTTACAATATCCATGACATCAATGAAGAAAATGTGGCTATCAGGATAATGGCCATATTTTTCAAGTTTAAGGCCCTAGATTGGTATAGTAACCTTACTCTTCAATCCATTACATCATGGGACTATCTAGGGCATTATTTGTACAAGAGGTTTGAAGATAAGAGTGACCACTTGTCACTAATAGAATAGTCAACTACAATGAATAAATTTCCTCATGAGTTTATGTAGGATCTCAATAATAGGTTTCAAAATACATGGGATAGGATTCCAATATTTGTTAGGATTACTCCTAACTATTGTTTCCTCTACTATATAAGATCTCTTAATAGTGACATTTCAGTGATGATTTAGTCTATGTGAGGAACACACTACCAGATGCTTATAAGGTGGAAATCAAAGCAAAAAATAGCTTAATATAGGCTAACAAGCTCACACCTAGGCCACCTATGCATTTATTTCTTGATATTCAACCACCTCCTATTTACATTCCTCTTATTGTTTCTATTACTCCTTTTCTATCAATTTCTACCATACCTAAACCAAAATATGAAAAGGCTTCAACTAGTCAGTCTAGTGACTCCCAAGAGCACAAGAACTTCTAAGAAATCAAGAATATGTTTCAAAACTTGGGAAATCAATTCGTTAATGTGAATAGGTAGAGATATCATTACAATAGACCTTATTAGGTCTCATATCATCCACAATAAGCCTAAAAATAAAATAGGACACCCTTCAAGTGAAATTTCCAAGGGCAAGGGCAAGGACAAGGACAACCCAGCTCTGATAGGAAAAACAATTACAATCTTAATTCTACAAGTGATTCTATTACATTGGTCCCTATTCAGAATAACATTGCACAAGAAGGTGAAAGTTATATGTCTTAAAATCAATCATTCAATCAAGCCATGGCTCCAAACATCAAGTTTAATTAGGTTTTCAATAATGACTAGTAGCATGGTGCTAGTTATGGGTTTAATAAATCTCTTATAGCTTAGTATATAAAGGTGCCTATGATGATAAAATTGGGATATCCTCAAAAATTCCAAGGGCCTAATGAAGGAACAAACCAATTGGGTGATACAACGGTTAAATATGAATATGAATAGTGATATTCTTTCAATTAACATGTTATTTATAGCTAGGCAAATGTCCCTAAGGCATCTAATATAAGGTTTAAGAGAAATAACATTGAGGGAAACCAAAAAGTAGTCAAATAGTCTCCTACTCTTAGTACATTACTATCAAATCCAAATGAGCCTAATACTTGCCCAAAGGTTCCAATAACTCAAAAAATATAAAAAAAAATAAACACTTTTGTACACCAAAACTCATACGTTCAAAGCATAGTTGTGGCTCCCAAAGCACAAGCAAAGGTTGGTGGTTTGACCATCAAAATTGTTTGGAAAATGAAGAAGTCTAATGTGAGTGTTATAATTTGGGACATTATTTCTATGTGTGGTCAAATGGATATCCTTCAAGAGGGTTTGTCAAATATCAATGTTTTTGAGAAGCAACCAAGCAAGGAAAATGTAGTTCTCACCAATACATCCAAAGGGCCAAATGAAGGACAACCAAACAAAGTGGTCAAACTACCTCTCTTTATGTTTTTGTAATCATTGGAAATAACTTAGTACATAACTTCATGGTAGATAGTGGAGAAATAACTTTTGTGATGCCAAAACCAATAGTATATTAGCTTGGTTTGAAGTATGAACCCCTATCTAAGGGATTTCTATAGTTTAAAGGATCTTATACCAAACCAAATAGTATTATTAGAGTTCTAAACAATTTATTCTAGTATTTTAGTAGCTCAAAATGTAGTGGTTCTAGAAATGTCTCCTCACTTTTCTCTATGCTTATGTAGAGAATTTGTAGTAAAAATTAGGTGTTACCTGGTATCAAATTGGTCTTATATGGATTTTAGGACAAGATATGGGACCAAGGTGTCAATAAAAGCTGAGCCTATTTCCCAATTTCACATTGAACCTTATGGACCAAGTAGAAAAAACATCAATTATATCGTTCTACATGAATATTACCACCTTGATGTTCAAGAGCTAAATACTCATCCTAAGGGGATACCATATATGTTCTTAGATGAGTTATGGAGTGAGAATCAACTACATGATCCTTTGGGAGGTGTTCAAGAAAAAAATATGTGAGTCTATTACCTGGATGAAGAGAATGAGTTCATGTCATCTCTTAGTATGAAATAAGAGGATACTAGTGGATTATGGAAGATGTTCTTTGATGTCTCAAGGATAAAACATGGAGTAGGGGTAGGTGTGATGTTGATATCTCCCTCTAATGATAATTACTTTTCATCATATAGGTTCCAATTTAGCTATTATTTCAATTTAGTTGAATATTTGGGCCTCATTAATGGCCTTGATTGGGCTAGTAAGAAGAGAATCAAGTAGTTATAATTGTATGGGGATAGTGATTTGATAGTACTTTTTACATTTTTGTACTTAGAGTTTCCACTTGCATCTTGCACATGCAAATCTTACAAACTTTGCAATTGGTTTCCCCCAAAAATTTTCTCTAGAATCCATGTTTAGGAAAGATATGAGGTTTAAATATAAATTAACCAGTGTCACTCTCAGTCTAGAATCCAATAAAACTAAGATTATAGACAAAGACCTAGGTCATATTCACCTAGGTGATTTTTGGACTAGAATAAATGATGAATTCAAGAATGACTAGATCCAGAGCATCTATAACTATAGACTAGCCTAAGCGATAGATTTCCCCCTGACTCTACAAATCCATGAGTTGGTACTCACACTAGATAAAACTTATGGTGTTGATAAGAGAGAGGTGATGAAGGATAAAGGGGAAAGGATTCTAAACCTGGACCCAGACTTCATAGACTCCATGTTCTTGATACCTAAATTTTAGAGTTATCTAGATATAACTCAAGAGTCATCAAGGAAATTCTATCAAGACAACACAAGATATGAAAGAGTAAAGAAAAAATAATGGCTAAGAATCGCTAGGGCTACATCCACTAGATTTCCTAAAAAGTAGGCAAGGATTACTTTCAAGGATGAGTTAGGTGATCTAATCATAATGTTATATAGGATCACTAGTAATATTGATGTGAAGAACTTCCAAGATTAGATGTACTAATATATTTGGGTGATCCAATATAACCAACAATACATCCACTAGGCATAGCTCATCAGTGACTCCATCCACAAGAATTTTATGGTTGTCTAAAATATAGGGAAATTTTATATGACTTATCTATTTTATATATTATCCAAAGGGAGAGTTTTCATATGACTCAACATAGTGGCTAACCAAGTAAAGTGTTTAATTATTAGCCTAACCTCACTCTTGAGGCTAGTAGATAACACTTTAGAAGAGTAAATGATGCATTCCTCTACTTCATCATAGTTATGATCAACAAGAAACTAGATAAGAAGAGATTCTATGATGTTACCACTTTAGAGATTATTAATTGGGGTTCTTATTTCATCTAGTTCCACACATATTCATACATTAGAGTATGTGGATTCATTGGTTATACTTACACCCTCCTAAGGTATGTGAGTGACAAATGGGCATTAATAGAGCTTGTGAGGAAAATAATTGAAACTCACAAGTTATTATCCATCAAACACAAGGCAATAATTCATTTATCCATCATCATAAGAAGGTAAATATGCCCTTCTTTAGCCAAATCCAAATGTATAGAGGATAAAATGACACAAATGACCTTAAGAACCTTGAAGGAAAGGCCATTCTATAATGTTAATGGCAACATTACTAATACATTGGAAATCTCTACATATTCCCATGTCCCCTACTTTGAAGACTAATGGGAGGACTTGGAAGAGGAAGAGGAAGTAAGACTAAAGGAGTACTCTAGAATGACCCTTGATAAGATCAAGGTCTTCAATATGGCACTAGTCTCTAAAGACTTGGTCGATGATGAGTCCCTAATAGACATGGTCTATTATGAAAAAAAATCTATACTTGACCCCTCCCAGTAGTGAGGTGGTCCATTCCTAAGTCCTTCTCTTTAATGGATAGAACTACTAGTATGATACATAGAACACTCAGATGGAATAGAATTAAAGGGATCCAAGTGACAAAAGGAATAGTAAGCATTAGTGAAAAACTACTAGAATTCAAGGAAAAAGGAGTACCACCATTATCAGAAGGTTCTAGCAATGGAACACTCCTAGAATAGAAAGATAGGCCAAAAATTTCCCACAAGGGAAAGAAGAAATCAAAGGCCAAGAAGGGACAATCAAACATTTAAAGAGAAATAACATACTAATAAATAGTGATCTCACATGAGGATATAGCTACAATTAAAGCAATAAAAGTTTCCACCCTCATCTCAGTTATAAATTTAACTCTAATCTCTATGATACTCCCTCCACGTATGTCTATAATTATTATAGCTTTAACACCAACTTATCCTCCCATTTCCACTCCTCCACCTCAAGTGATGACACCTTACATTTCCACTAATTTACCTATATTGATAATTCCATTGCCAATAGTTTATTCAATTCAATTGGACACACATGGCTCCCTTCAGTTAGATACTCAGGTTTCCATTTTTCTTCCATCTTCCACAATCTCATTCCCCACTTCCATAATTCCTTCCATCTCATCTACGATTCCTTCCAACTACATAATAGTATATATACATGGATTCATTCATTCTGACTACAATCCTACTGGCCATCTTAACCCCTAAGATAAGTATCAATTCATTTTCATCTCCATTCATCTTTCTTACTTTACCAACCCTAAGTGTCCCTACCAATTTCATTGATTCATTCAAATCTTTAGACTCCACAATTTAATAGGTTCCTCAATTCTAGCTCCTCCATTGGTATCACTTTCATCTTTCACATCCCCAATAAATAAATTTTTTTCCATTGCACCCACCTCTTCCACTTCCATAATAACCAAAACCCCTATAAAGGAGGATTAGATGGAGAAAGTCATTAATATAAATGTGGACCCTCAATCCATAGATGGGGAAGAGGTTGAAAAGACATCTATAAAATAATTAGTGGCAATATCAATGAAGGACACAACACTTGTCACCATGCCCACTAGTGAAGAATCTTTAGCTATAGATTATCTAGTGATAATGTTATAATAATAGAATCCTATTCCTCATTGGTTAACATATATAGTGGGGAAGAAACATAAGAATATAGTGTCCCTTAATACATTGGATTTTGGCCTCAAAAATGCACATAATAAATTTAGGACAACTCCCTAGACCATTTCAAGGATATCATATGATTCTGTAGGGGAAAAGTATGTAAATATTATAGTCCTACCAATAGAAAAATAGAAAAAATATATAGTGGTAGGGGATTACCAAGTATTATAAGTTCACCTTGGATGTCTTACAAGAGAGGGATTGAAATATGATGTTAAATCTAGAATTAACTCTCTTTTTGAGAAAATGGATAGTGACAAGGTCATTAAGGATGAGATAAAGAACAAGGTTGAACAATTAATGAATGAATTATATAAGTTCATCAAACCCACTACTTAACCATCATAACCTATTACTCAAGTCATAGATCAAACTATACTTTATGCAGTGATAGAAATTGGCAGCATGGGAGGGCCAGAAAGGAATGGGAAAAATATCTCCTCTCAAAGGGAAAAAAAATTATTTAACTAAAAATGGACCATTACACAACTCTGAGGGAGATAATGGTCACCTTGAGAGAGAAAATAAATAATTATCAAGAATATATAGAAATGTTGAACCTTTTCTATCCCAAATTGTCATCTCTAGATATAATTGAAGTTGAAATCCTTCTTGTAAAAAAGCTATTAATAAATGATGTAGATCAAGAGGAGTTAGATGGAGTACATAAATTTATAATAAAAATAATTATAGATAGAGCCAATAAATCTAAGGATGCAAAAAATAAGGCCACTGATATGGTATATGACATTGAATATTTTTTGAATAATTTGTCATGTCAGGCAAAAGATCAATAGAACTAGATCCTTTCAATCCAAGAATTTAAGAATAAATGAAAACAAATGGTTAAAAGAGAATCAACAAGAGATACAATCTTTATCTTGAGCTTTATCCACCATTTCATCTAGTAGAATAACACATTGGATCAAATGGGAAAATAAACTCAAGACTACATAGATTTCAAAAGGGAACTCTATAATACAATTAAAGAATGTGAGATAAGCAACCTTAACTCTTTGTCCTAATTAAGATAAAATCATGGAGATATTCAATAGTTTTGATGCATATATTGAGAATATACATGTCAATAAGGATAAAGAGTCATCATATGTTCTGATTGTAGATTAATTATTTCTATCAAAATCATTCTTGTATATTGTATTTTAATTATTGTAAAAAAAATTTAAAGATACAAAAGCACATATTGTAAATTGTAACTATCATTTTGATATCTCTTTTCGAGAAAGATCCATGTGTAATTTCCATGTTCCTTTTTGACAGGTTGAAAGTTATAAAAATCAAAATTACAAATTACACTTTCCATTTTGACAAGTTTGATTTGCTTAAGTTGTAAAAGAACTTATTTTAAAATTTAATTCCAGTTATTTAAAGCTATCTTTTGCTCAAAAGTTTGAATTTCACTTTGGTGCCCCATTAAAAGAAGAGATATTCTAATTAAACTAAAGAATACAAAGGTGTTTAATGAAGATTTCCATGTCTCCTCCATACCTCTAGTAGTTAAGCGAAATTCCAAAATCTTGCATGATATTTTACAAACTTGTTTGCCTCACCAAAGATGCCACCTACTGAAGATCATGCCCCTTTTGTTTAGTGTTATATATTTTGCATGTTCTTTTACTAGTTATGGATTTCCTTGTTAAATACATCTATTTTATGAGATTTTTATATAAATATGGGAAATAGGGCATAGCCCATTTATATTTTTGCTGTTATAGATATTATTATGCATTTTGAATAACTTTTCTAGATGTTGTAACCTAGAGAAAGAGAATAAATTGAAGATTTGCCTTTCTTATCTATGTAATATTTGTGTATGCAAGGTTATATAAATATTTTTGGATGTTTTAATTCTTATTTCAGTCATGAAATTTCATTTTTGGTATTATTTTACCCTTTCAAAATATTGTTTGATTGAAAATAAAAAATCTTATCCCTTATATCAAAAATATCCAATATTGCCTTTGGTTTCACATTTGCATGATTTTATGATCCTACAAATTTCAATATATTTATTTTTTTGTTATGTTCATTAAATAAATAATTAAAATACACTACAAAATATTTGGTAGAATCACCATTTTAAGTTTTGAAATTTCATTCCCAAAACTCTTTTCTCATAATCAAACCCTAGTTTAGGATCAAGATCACTAAGAAGTGAAATTCTTACATAAGGTGATAATTTATCTATTACACCAAATTTAGTGAAAGAAATATAGAATTATATGGAGTTTCACCTCAATATTCCAAGGTCCTAAAACATAGAGGTGAGCTCATTGTGTTATCAAATTTTTGTATAGCAAGCTACAACATCAACATGGGTGCAAAATATATGTGATAATAGTTTTTGGCACACCTGGTGGAACCTAAAAATTACAAAGATATTTGTGCTATTATAAGAAAGTATTGTATGATATCCATACACTTTATAAAATCACCTAGATACCCCACTAGCTTATGGATTCAGGAATTCAAGGTTTACGCATGCCAAAGAAGCAAACAAAATCATCTACTAAAGGTAAGAGTACTAATTTTTTAGAATTGTCATTTCTATCTAAAAGAAGATCAAGATAAATTATACCGTACCCTAGATTATATACTAAAACATTATTTTCATCTCCTTCAAATATTCTTAGTAGTTTCATACCTCTCATTATGGCTAGAAATTTAAATTTCATAGCTTTCAATGGAAGTAACCCACTCAGTTGGCCTAGTATGATGATATACCTACCTCATCATTAAAAGACTTCTATATTTTACTAGTGAAACTTCCACCACTCCTATGAAAGATATACAAAATATTTTAAATATATTTTTAGTCCACAATATACTACAAGAAAAGTTGCAATCATAATCCTAGTCTTTTATTTCATGGGTAAAGCCTTAGAATGATACAAAGGTCTGCCACCTAGTTATATCCATGTTTGGGATGACTTAGGCATTTCAATATGCACTTAATTTGAATACAAGAGTGACCACCTCTCCCTGGTTGAACAATTAATTATTATTTAATGGGCTCCTCATGAGCTTATGACTGATTTCAATTTTTGCTTTCAAAAGATGTGGAATATAATTCTAGTATTGGTCAATCTAATTCTAAATAATTATTTCCTATATTACTTAATATCTTTGAATGGTGATATATCTATTATGATTTAGTCAATGGGTGTCACCACACTTCCAAATGCCTATGAAATTATAATAAGGGTAGGAAATTATTTAATTCAAGAAGGAAAAATTGCCCCAAAGCCACCAATGCCTCTTTTTCCATAAATACCTCCTACACCACCTAAAATTTATCCAATTAACACCACAATAAAAGCACCAAATTTAACTCCCTCTCCTATAGATGATTTATATCAAGTTAAGTTTCTAATTAAGATTTTTTTAAAATGAGTTAGTAGAAATGAAGAAGCAATAATACTAGAACTACAAGCCTTATCATTAAGCTAACCAAGCATACAACCAAATAGGTAGTCATACCAAGGCAAAATTCATAGTCACAAGGTCAAAATATGCAATTAAACCTCCAAACATCCGTTCTCTACCTACACCATGTGCTTCCAAATCTATTATACCTATTAAGAGAAACTTCGCTCAAGATTATGAGTGGTGTTATCCTTGTGCTCAACCACATAATTATAATACTTATCCTAATGGTGTCATCAATCAAGCTTTGATGGTGTAAGGAATATCATACACATAAGGATAGAAAGAAGAAGTTACTTCCCAACAAGTAGATACAAAAGAACCTTTTCAATGCAAGTCTACTCTTTTAAACTAGCAAGAGGAGGAATTTAATGGTGTAAATCAGGAGACATTATTCAATGGTACAGGTCTAGTGGTAGCCAATACACATTCAAAAAAATAGAAATATAATGTAATAAACCCCTAGGGTGGATGAAGCTATAACTTCCAAAGTTGTACAAGACCCTATAAAGTGCAAAATAGTACAAAGGATACCCTTTGTGCCCATGGGATAGTCTAAATCAAAAGTTCCCACTCTAAATCTTGTAAAGGAAGACATAGATCTTATAAAGGTACCAATGAAGGTTGGTAATATTCCTTTTAGTATCATTGAATATATGTAGAAGACCAATTTTGATGTTAATATGTGGGAAGCACTATCCATTCTAGTGAAAAGATATTTGTTATAGGAATCCTTGAAAAACATATAGATAATAAACAAGGCTCCATATAAGGGACCTCATGCTACAATTAATTTGTATCAACCATAAATTGACACTAAAATGAGTAAAATAGTAAGCCTCCCTTTTCTATCTTTCACTCATAGTAGGGAAACATCTCATTCATAATTACATGGTAGATTCAAGGGAAATCAATTCTATTATGCCTAGGAAAATAGTTGATGCTCTTGGTATTAAGTATACCCTTATCTCACAATGTGTGGTACAATTGAATGGGACTATTTTTCAAATATTAGGGACAATAAGTGGTCTAAAACTCACTATCCATTCATATCCAAGATTGTCAATTTCCCAAGATACCTTAGTTATTGATCTCCTCCCTTATTTTTCCATTGGTATTTCAAGAAACTTCACTACAAAAATAGGGGGATATCTATTTATGGATTTGTCTCATAGGTTGTTTAAGATGAGATATGGAACAAGAGTAACAATAAGAGTTGAGCCAATAGCTAAATATCATATTGAGCCATACACTCCTATCCCTATAGATATGAACTATATATTACAAGAATAAGAAGAAGACATTGATCATGAGGTTGAAATACCCATAGAGGAGATATTAGACACTCATTTGGATGAATGGGGATCAAGTATCTAATTTGATCCTTATGATTACATACAAAAAACTACGTTGGGTACATTTTACATTCAAGAAAATGGTGCAATCATCCCAAATCTTATAAAACCAACTAAAGATATTCAAGGAATGTGGAAAATAGTACTTGATGGTTCAAGAAGTAGGAATAGTGTAGGTGTAGGTATTATCTTGATTTATTCATAAAAGGAGAGCTTTTTCTATTATTTCAAATTTTAGTTTAGTTGCACAAATAATGTAGCTAAATATGAAGATTTGATTTGATGTCTATAATTTTAAAAGGAGAGAGGGATAAAATCCTTAAAAATATTTTGTGATAGTGATTTTATTGTTAACTAATTAAGATATGTAATTATAACTAAGAATAATTTTTTGAGATCTTACAAACATAGGATTTAAGACCTATTAGAAAAAAATGCTACTTTAAACATTCAAGTAGTAACAAAAGCATAGAATAAAGACATTAATCATATGGCCTCATTAAGATCCAAATATAACCTACCTAAATAAATAAAGAATAAAAATAACCAATATGTAAAGTTGATAGTAAGGTTATCTATTCTTGATAACGTAACCAACTAGCAAATCTTCAATAGTGATCACCAAATTGTCAACTTTATGAGAGAATAAGCTAAATTCTTTGATAGAAACCAATCAAGACTCAAATATCAATATAAATATCAAATCATTTATTTAAATATTAAAAAACTAACCATGGTCCTTGTTACTTTAGAGAATATCTTCAATTTAGATTATGAATTGAAAGGTGAAAAGAAGAACATCACTATCAATGAAGAAGACTACGAACCAATAGTCATTTTAGAAGGCAAAAAATTGAAGATTGGAAAGATATGTAATGATTCTAAAAAACAAGATTTTATTGAGTCATTTCAAGATTTTGATGATAAATTTTATTGTAGTTATCATGTTCTAAGGGGATTTGACCCTATCTTAACCCCACATATAATAGATCTTGACCCAAATACCAAGCCTATTAGATAGAAGTAGAGACCAATTAATCCAAAAATAGACCCTTCATGAAGAGTGAGATATGCAAACTAATAGAGGTTAACATCATTTTACCTATTAAACACTCATTTCAGGTTTCTAATTTGGTCCCTATAAGGAAAAAAAATGCTTACATCAAGCTTTGTGTAGATTTTAGGGATCTAAACAAATCATATATAAAGGATCACTAACCCCTTCCACCCATGGAAAAAAATATACAAAATGTATCAAAATATAAAGCTTTTTCCCTTATAGATGGTTATTCTTGATATAACCAAATCCTAATACAATAATTAGACCAGTTCAAGACTACTTTAAATATAAAATGGGACACATATGCATACAAAAATATGCCATTTAGAGCTAATGTTGGTGTAACATTCTAGAAATCCATGGATATGGCTTTTAGAGGTTTGATAAGTAAGATGATTCTATTATACTTAGATGGCATTAGTGTTTACTCAAAGTATGTTAATACACAATTAGACATCCTTAGGAAATTTTTTGATAGGTATAGAGAATTTGGAGTTTCTCTCAATCTAAAAAAGTGCAGTTTCACAGTTTATGAAGTGAAACTACTAAGACACATTGTTTCAAAAAGAGGCTTTATAATAGACCCAAAGTGAATAAGTGTTATATATGCATTAATACTACCAAGCCATAATAAGGGATTACAAAGTTTCCTCAAAAAAATTAACTTCGTAAGAAGATTTTTTCCAAATTTTTCCTCTATGGCTAAGCCCCTTACTACAATTCTTAATAAATGTATCATTTTTAGCTGGACACATGAAGGAAAAAATAGCTTTGAATCCATCAAGTAGGCTATTCTTAGGCTCCTACCCTAGTCAAACCCAACTATGAGAAATATTTCATTATCTATGATTTTATGGGGTAAGGTATCATCTCATATATTCTAACTCAATAAAATAAAGAAAAATTGGAACAACCAATTGTAGACACTAAAAATTTGTAGAGTAAAAAGTACTCTACATTTTATTCTGATTTTTAGTTGCCCACTACAAAATTTTGTCTCCACGCACTTTGGTTTGAGATGGTGAATTTTTGACTCAGAGCTTGGGCTTGATTTTCTTTTTGCCTCATTTTTATCTAAGTGTTGAAGTCAAGCGGAAGCTACTAAGTGTCATCGACCGAGGCACCTTTCATAATTTTTATAAGTTGTTCGGGACATGCCACATATCTCATAGTAACTCAATGGAACACAAAAAGTGTTGGAATCTACATTTCATATCAGCATCCACATTTCAAATCTCTTTTAAGCGAAAGGTTTCAACAAGCTAAGTATTAGGATCAGGCGGAGGGCACCAAGTGGCAATCGCAGAAGGTTTCAATTTGCTATTATAAAAGTGATGAAAGATGCAACGTATCCTAGTTGAAGAAAGTGGAAGCCACCATGTGTCAACCTTTGAATTATCTTCATTTTTTTTATCGATATAGTAAAGAATGTGGTGGGTCTTAGTTTTTGTTTTTGAAGCAAGCATAAGCCACCAAGTGTCACTGTCAGTGTAAATATGAAATGAGGCCCGATTGTTTCTATAATATAAATATAGTGATGCTGAGACCAACATGTGTCACCTTCTATAGGTTTCTCAAAATGTGGCTAAAAATAACAAAGATCACCACATATCCCTAGTTAAGTATAGTGGAGATTTCCATGTGTCCTTTGTTGAGGCAAGCAGAAATCGCCACCTGTCCCTATGCCTTTTTTTTAAGTTGCTTAGGTGAGAAACACTGTGGGTCTTATTTTCTATTAAGTTGTTAAAGTATTGAAGAAGTGGATTGTGATAGGTGTCAAAGGTAGAACACTCTTGAGTAAAGACACAAAAAGAGTATAAGTTACGTGGAAAGTGTTGTGTGTCTTCGGTAAGTGCTGTAGAACATGCCAAGTGTCATTTTCTAGTGCATCCTAAATAAAGAGAAGGTTTTCAAGAGGAAAAGGAGAATTAGCTAAGTGTCCTCTCCCATTTTAAAGTGGGAGGAGTCTTGAGTATTTACTTTAGCCAATGAACTTGTAGAGAAATAGAACATTTCAGAATCTAAGAAATATCTTTTGTTAGACACTTCTAGTTTAGTTAGTTTTTAGTTGGGCTGTTAGATTTAGAACATGAAGACAATCCCAAAGGAATTGAAGGCTATAAACAGGTTTGTAGAGATCACTAGAAATCATGATCAGATCATCAGATACTTAGAGATAATTTTTTGAGAGAATTATTGTCAAGAGTTTTAGACTTTCTAGAGCTATGATCAGGAATATCATTTGCCTTTGTTCAATTTTCTTGAGTTGGAAAGTCTATGTAACTATGCATGTTTCTATGCGTCTTATGTGACTAGAGAATTAATAATAAGATTGAATCATGTGCCTTTGTTGATATTTTTTGTGTCACTACAAAAGTAGTCTAAGTTGTGAGCCTCTGTTTCTATTGTTTTCATCTTTTACATTGATCATGCCTTGTTTACTCTTAAATGTAATTGAATCTTACATATAGTTTCACTGTGCTCAGAATTAAGGTTTGAATTACATTCAGGCACATCACCATAGTTATTTTTTATTTCTTTTTATTTTGTGTTTCTATTAAAATTCCTATCCCTTTTCCTAGTATATGCTTGATATAAAGAAGAGACTAGCTTCTTAAAAATCTAGAAGTTGTTTCAAGTTGCAAGTCCCACATCTTGAAAGTTCCCATTGTTGGTGTTAGAAACTAGCAAAATTTTAACCATCAATAGTTTTTGGCACACTTGGTGGGACAAATCTTGAAGTTTCTTTCAAGACTGTATGAACCAGAGAGCTATAAGGAGTCAAAATTATGCACCAATAACCAGATCTTAGTCTGCTTTAAATCTAGGTATTCTTTTTCCACCATTGGTAACTAGTCCTAGACTAAGAGTCAATCTATTTATACCAATACCAAGATCAAATATGGGAGCCCTTATAGCCCCAAGAAATTATGCAAGTTGGAACAACAGTAGTCCTTTGATTCTCCCAATACCATTAGCTACTTGGGACCCTATCCCATTGAATGCCCTAAAATCTCTACCCAAATTTAGTGGGCAAGACTTCAAAACACCTAAAGAGCATCTATAAGATGTATCAAATGTTTGTGCTATACATGTTGTCACACAACAAAATGTGGCCATAAGATTATTAGCAGCTTCTTTTAAAGGGAAAGCTCTAGAATAGTACCTATCCTTGACCCCAAATACCATATCTACATGGGATCAGCTTAGAGATCTTTTCTTTGAAATATTTGAAGAGAAGGGTGATAAGTCTTCTTTATTATAGCAATTGATTACCATCCAAAGGGCACCACAAGAAGTAATGACTCACTTCAATTCCATATTTCAAAAGACTTGGGAAAGAATCCCTAGTATAGTTAGACCATTATCAGGTATGGCTATAGTGTTTTATCTTAAGGCTTTAAATTCAGACATATCTATTATGATTTAGTTGCTTAGAGGTTAGACTCTGCCACAGGCTTATCACTATGTAGTTAGAGTTGAAAATAATTTGATAGATGCTAGAAAGTTGCCTCCAAGGCCTCCCATGCCCATGTTTCTAGAGATTTCCTTGCCATTATCTCAAGAAGACCCTAAATCCATAGCCCCACCTATGTCTATGTATACATATCCTCAACCACCTACTAAAGAAATTGTCCCTACCCAGTCATCTGAGCTGGATGATATCAAGAATATCTTAAGGACATTTTCTAATGAGTTGATTAATATGAAAAGACAATAGAATCCTAACCCTAAACCCCAATATCAAGGCTATCAAGGAAATAGATTTCCATCATATCCAAACCAATATTAGGGTCCTCAAAGGCAAAATAACCCTCAGCCAGCTAACCAATTAGTTGGAGTCCCTACACCTTCACAGGCTATTCCTCCTAATTCAAATAGGGAGATTGTTCCAAGGCAAAATAATTTTATAGATGGTACCAATGCCTGGTGTTTCCATTGTAATAATGATATACACCTAGATATTGTCCCATGGGTAATCTACAACAAAAGGTAGTAGAGAAAAGAAGAATGGATGGACAATTTGCAAGTTATATTGCCAATCAAGCCTACCAATATTTTGGTATGTAAAATTCAATCTTAATGGCTCATATGCAAGGGATGTCTTTGCAACAAGAATAAGAAACAACCCTAGAGCATTCTTTGTTCTTATGGGTTGAAGATGAAGAATCAATTTTCTTGAACAAAGCTTCCACTTCCAAGAAACCAGTGGTGCAATTAGACTATTATACTAGATCAAAGAGAAGAATGGTGGAATAATGTGAAGTTGTAAATAATCAAGTCATGGAGAATCCTTCATTTCAAGGTCAAAGAAACATAGTTGTCAGACAAGAAGTGCCTCAGCCAGTATATAATCAAGTGACTCCTGCACAAATTCAAGAAAACAAGATATATTTATTTTCAAAGAACTCAGACCCTGGGACCAATAAATGTGGTGGATCAATTGAAGAAGACTCTAGCACAAGTATCAATATGGGATACATTGGCTATTCCTAAATAGAAGACACTACTACAAGAAGCTCTACAAGACCAAACAATGCCCAAATGTAATGTTATCAAAGAAGGACCTACTAAAAAAGAAAAGCTCAAAGACATAGTTCATCTAAAGACAACAGCCCTAATGAACAATGCACCAGAGGTAAGCAAATCCAAACCAGATCCCTTCTATTTAAATTTGATAGTTGGCAAGAAACTGATACATAATGCAATGATTGATTTAGTGGCTATTACTATAGTAATGCCTAAGCAGATAGCTGATGCTTTAAAAGTAAAGTATGAACCACTCACTAAAGGAGTCATGTAGCTAGATGGCAAAGTAATACAAACAATAGGGAGAATTACACAACTCCCATTACAATTATATACTTGTCCTAATATAATTGTAAATCAATATGTAGTATTCATAGATATACCTCCTATATTTGGCCTATGCTTATCCAGAGACTTTACAGCCAAGATAGGAGGATATATGTCCCTTGATTGGTCTCACCTCATCCTAAGAACTAAATATGGTTCAAAGATGAAGATATTATCTGAGCCAATATATAAGGATCACATCACCAATTAACCAACCACAAAGTTAGAGGTAGCTCATGTTATGATGAATAAAGAAGAAAGGATTTTTGTTGAGGAGTTAGGTGAATGGACTGAACATGATCAAGAAGAGGAATGATCATTTATTAGCTATGATGCAAAGTGACCCATATGGAAATTATGACTCCATTGGTCTAGGTACCTACATCATATTTGATGAAGATCATAAAATCCCAGACATTTTAAAGAAATAAAAGTCAAAAGATGCCTCTTCTATTAATCCTCAGGTCTCACAACATGAATTCCATATTTTGAGTGAGAAGTCACAAGTGTATGTCTTAATCTCTGATGAAGAAGAGATAATTTTTGACTTTATTCTTACTTTGTAAGATGATGTGGAGGATCATGGACATTTCCATGATCATGATTTGAATGATTTGTTTGAAATCATTGGGTCAGGTTATACTATTTTTCAAGGAGGCTGTGAGTTAGTTGCAGATGAACAAGATATCATTGAGACTCAATTACATATGCAAAATTACTACAAACTTTTAGAATTATCCTCTCAAGAGGTTGGTAATTTTAAAGTCATTAAAGAGGATGATCATGCAATAAAACTTGAGTTTAAAGCAGAAGGAGATAAGCCAATAAAGGATATATATCAAAGGGCTTCTGTTGATGAGAAAATAGTCATTGATTTCTTGATAAGACATGCTAGTATCAAGAACCAGCATTTGACAAGCTTCCAAGAACAAGAAGAGTTTATATATGTTGGAAGCATGCTTGACTCAGACTCACTCGAATGCAAGCCAATTATTGTGGCATACAAAGAAAGCAAGTCACCATAGCTACATCCAATTCAACCAGTTGCTCAGCAACATAAGTCATCTTGTCATGAAGGAGACTTTAGAAATTCTTCTTTTGATCCAAGAGGGAGATAAAGATACTTGGTTAATATAGTTAGATAGTTTCCCCTTTCCATATTTCTTTGTTTTCCCATTTTTGTTTTCCTACTTTTCTTTTAAATAAGTGTTCTTTGAACATGTGGCAGCAGCTTAGAGTTTTTCAAAATTTTCAAAATTTCTCAATACATTGAATATCTTCCAAATCTTTAGAAATCCCCAAGGTACCTTGTGCTGCCACTTACATAACATGTCTATCTCACTATCCCATAAAGATTGAGTAAGATTTGCTAATGGTTATCTAAGTTTAATGCCATTTTGAGACTTGATAGGTCAATTAATACTTCCTAGCAAGAGTTAAAGCTTATAGTTTCTCAAACATTCTTGCATCTATGAGAAAATATCTTGCTACTTGCATTTTTAGTTCCTTGTAAACTTGCATTAGTGAAAGTGTTTTTATTTTGCAAAAGTTTATACCAGTTATCATAGAATAGATATAGAGATGGAGGGAGAACAATCTTCATAAGAAGGAGCTAGGATGTATGAATCCCTTGATAAGTTTCTTATGAGTAAGTCATATGCTTTAGCTCCCATGCAACCATTAAAGACCAAGTTCAATTAGGTCTTCCTTATCCATTTCTTAATGACAACACAGTGCTAATGGTTGATGAAATTGAACCTTTGCTATTGGCCAAGCAAAATGATCAGACAGTTTTTCAAGATTTAAGGGATGATTCATCAGTCCCTAAAGTAGAAGCTATTTTAATTCCTGTTTCCCAGCTTGAATTTAAATTGAAGGCTACGGTTAAGATTTTGCAAAAATTTTCACATAAGGATATTATTAACCTTGGTTTAGCCTTCAATGAATTGTAGAATAAGTAGGGTTATCTGATGATGAGTGGTCCACCTATCAAATAGCATTACTGAAGCTATAATTTTGACATTTTGATCAAGTAGGAGTTTTGGGTTCTTTTTGATCCAGCTCAAAAGTCCTTGGGGTTGCCAATAACTATAGAGTAAAAAATACTCTACATTTCATTCTAATTTTTAGTTATGCACTACAAAATTTTGTCCCCGTACACTTTGGTTCAAGATGGCAAAGTTTTGACTTAGAGCTCAGGCTTGATTTTCTTTTTGCCTCATTTTTCTCTAAGTGTCAAAGTCAAGTGGAAGCTGCCAAGTGTTAATGGCTGAGGCACCTTTCATAATTTCTATAAGTTGGTTAGGATGTGACATGTATCTCATAGTAACTCAATGGAATGCAAAAAGTGTTGGCATCCACATTTCAAATCTCTTTTAAGTGGAAGGTTTTAACAAGCTAAATGTCAGGATTAGGCAGAGGGCACCAAGTGGCAATTGCAGAAGGTTTCAATTTGCTTTTCTAAAATTGATAGAAGATGCCACATATCCTAGCTGAAGAGAGTAGAAGCCACCACGTGTCAACCTATAAATTATCTTCATTTTGTTTCACTAATATAGTAAAGACTGTGGTGGGTCTTAGTTTTTATTTTTGAAGCAAGTGGAAGCCGCCAAGTGTCACTGTCTGTGTAAATATGAAATGAGGCCTGATTATTTATATAATATAAATAGAGCGATGTGGAGATCAGTACATGTCACCTTTTGTAGGTTTCTCAAAAGGTGGCTAAAAGTAGTGGAGATCACCACATATCCCTAGTTAAGTAAAGCAGAGATTGCCATGTGTCCTTTGTTGAGGCAAGCAAAAATCACCACCTATCCCTATGCCTTTTTTTTTAAGTTTCTTAGGTGAGAAATGTTGTGGGTCTTATTTTCTATTAACTTGTTAAAGTTTTTAAGAATTGGATTGAGACAGGTGTCAAAGGTGGAACACTCCTGAACAAAGACACAAAAAGAGTATAAGTTACGTGGAAAGTGTCATTTGTCTTTGGTAAGTGCTACGAAACATTCCAAGTTTCATTTTCTAGTGCATCCTAAATAAAGAGAAGGTTTTCAAGAGGAAAAGGGGAATCAGCCAAGTGTCCTCTCCCATCTGAAAGTGGAAAGAGTCCTGAGTATTTACTTTAGCCAATGAACTTGCATAGAAATAGAATGTTTTAGAATCTAAGAAATATCTTTTGTTAGACACTTCTAGTTTGGTTAGTTTTTAATTGGGCCGTTAGATTGAGAACATGTAGACAATTTGGAAGGAATCCAAGGCTATAAATAAGGATGCAAAGATCACCAACAATCATGATCAGATCATCAGATACTTAGAGAGAATTTTTTGAGAGAATTATTGTAAAGAGTTTAAGACTTTTTAGAGATGTGATTAGGAATATCATTTGCCTTTGTTCTATTTTATTAATTTGGAAAGTTTATGTAACTATGCATGTTTTTATGCCTCTTATGTGACTAGATAATTAATAAGAAGATTGAATCCTATGCCTTTGTTGATATTTTATGTGTCACTACAAAAGTAGTCTAAGCTGTGAGCCTCTGTTTCTATTATTTTCATCTTTTACATTGATCATGCCTTGTTTGCTCTTAAATGTAATTGAATCTTACATATAGTTTCACTGTGCTTAGAATTAAGGGTCGAATTACATTCAGGTGCATTTCCATAGTTAGTTTTTCTTTCTTTTCATTTTGTGTTTCTATTAAAATTCTTATCCCTTTTCCTAGTATACGCTTGATATAAAGAAGAGACCAGCTTCTTAAAAATTTGGAGGTTATTTCAAGTCACAAGTCCACATCTTGAAACTTCCAATTATTGGTGTTAGAAACTAGCACATTTTTAACCATCAACAAAATCTATGCATGATGATTTTGAATGTCATAATTCCCCTGGACCACCTCAGGACCCCCTCTGGCCCAACCTTGACCTCTTAACTACAAACCAAATCTAACCCACCTGACTCTAGTCATATTGACATACTAGATAAACCCACCTTTTGACCCAACTTGACCTTGAACCTTGACTATTGATGGTCACCTTAACTATCATGGGTCACCCTGCCCATCAATGGTCAGGGTCCACCATCTAAACCACTAAACACCAACATCACTATAACTTGATTTTCTATAACTAGATTGTCTAAGTTGTGTGCGATAACATGCATGTCAAAGTTAAAATTAGATAATAATTCATACCTCTTGTTAATGTCTTGTTTCACCTCTCCTTCCTTCCTATAAGAAGAAAGGAGTAGGAGGTGAAAAGGGATATATAACTATCAAGAGCTTTTGTATCTAAAGTTTCTTTTGTAGGTGTTTTTATATCAATCCAACAATCCACCATGATAGAGAGTTAAATTATTTTTTTCCATTGGTCAATAGCTAAGTACCATTACTCTAAAAAAATCACTCTAGAATCCATCAACAAGTTTTTTGACCCAACCATTCACTTGATCAACCACCAAAAAACTAAGTATCTATTGCTAATTATTTAATCACTTTGTTTGTACTTGATAATCAGCCTATCCCAAACCAATATCCCAAAATATTATTCTATAACATTGTCAATGAAACTTTTATTACCTAGACCCAACCTATAGTAACTATTGATGGTCACCCTGACCATCGATAGTATGTCCCAACCACTGATAGTTAACCCAACTACTAATGGCCACCTCAACCATCGATAGTCACCTCAACCACTGATGATCACTATGGCACAAAATAATAAGAAACTATTTTCACCTACTTACCTTCAACCAAATCCAACTTTCTTTATCTTTGCCTATTCATAAAACCCTAGATTATTTTTTGAACCATACCTAACCTATTTAACACTAATATTGACCCACTTATTTCTATAATTAGTCAACTATTTATTTATTAAAAATTTTCTATACTTAATTCCAATATTTGATATGATTTATGCAAGTAATTTATCTTTTGAGTTCTTAACTTAATTATTTAAAAATCATGGATTGATAGCCCCTGAGGAAGCTCTTGCTTCTAGGATCAAACTAGTGTAAGGTAATCTACCCAACTATTTATCTAACCAACCATTTGATTTAGTGTTATATTGTTTGTAGTTCACTACTCCCAAGCCAAAGAGGAGCTATCTATAATCATCTAATTCAAAATGTGCATAACTAAATAGGGTTTTTAACCATACCTATATCTAATTTCTTTATTCTTCCCTTCTTGAAATATAAGGTAAAATTATCTGAAACATTCTGGCATACCTAGTGAGACCCCTAAGTCTTTACATGGGTTTCTCTTGTTTGCATCTACATGTTCTTCTCCCTACTTTGTACTCATAAATGAAATTAAATTTTTTTGGGTTTAAAATCAATTACATACATTGGTTTCTTCCAATTTTATCTCACTTAGTTTAATTAAATAAAAGTAATTTGATTATAGCATCACTTGTATCACACACACAAACCAAACCACTTATATCAATTAAACATCAAAACAACTTAACATTAGTCATGACTAGAATTTCATTAGCTAGCCATCACCTTACCCTTTCTCAACAATCCTACTTGGAATTCCTTATCAATGGGAGAACCAAATCAACTCTCTAGTTGAGTATAAACTATTTAGATTGGTATATACGAGCTGTGCACCCAACACCCTTATCATTGTAGTGTGTGAAGTGATGGGTAGGCCCCAATACCAATCCACATATTGGTCTCCAATACAAATCCTTTTGAGATCTTGAACAACCTAAAAGCATCCATATATTTATTTTCTAGTACCCATTCTATTAGCCTAAGTGGAGTCACATAATTTCTACAAAGCATAAGGCATAAGCTAAAGAGAGATGAAAAATAAATTTAGGAATTAACATAATTTTTAGTGTGTTTGATTTCCTTGCTTATTTCTTATCATCTTTCTAGTTGAGTGGTGATATTGTTTTTGTATTATCACTCCCTTATCTTGTATGGTTCTAACTCACCAACAGTGAATGAAATTGGCATAATATAACCCATCACTAAACCAATCAACCTCTTATACCTACTCATCCATGGAGTATATCTCTAAACTAGAGAACTATTCTCATCCTTTAGGAAGTCCTTTCTTCCCTCAGGTAATTCCCTAAGGAGATACAAACTTTACCACATTCTTGGATAACAATCATGTGGCCCTTTAACATTATCTTATCACTTTGCCTCACCATACCCCTACTTTGATTCCACTTGTGGACCCACCTTATGACATAGCTTCCCATTTTATGGGGAACACTTTTATTGCCATTGTCACTACCCAATGATTTACTACCCAAGCATATTTATATACCAATAATCCCTTTGATAATACTATTTAAAACCAACCTACACAACCTACCAACACCCTTACACCTTCCACCCCCATCAAGAATTCCTCTACCTTAGGAATGACCCAACCATTAACCACATATACTCCACTCACATGGGAGTGCATACTACTAGCATTTCCAACCTTCTTTTGGATAGCCTCAATCCATTAATCACTACTCCAATTAAAAATATTGTGGTGTTTATACCTTCTACCTTACCATCGATCAGTACAAAGGTCACCATATTTCCGTTGGTTACAAACACAACCATAGCTCCTACCCAACCCACCTTAACCTCTCAATAAGTGCCCATCACACCCAACCTAGGTTACATATCTAACTCAAAATGGTATGTACCTCTACCCACTAACCAACAACCTACATTTACCTACCCCTACATGGCATCCACCCAACCACATGTGTCTACATATCAATATGTGGTAGTACCTTAATCTCCTACCCATTATCAATATGTCACCCAACCAAAATAATAATATGTACCTTATAACCTTTCATGTGTGTAACCCCAAATAGATATAATTAAAATTCTAATGGATAAAATGAAAAGTCTAGAATCATCCATTTCTAGAGCTCATAGCATCTTATCATATGACTAGATCTATAACAATCCCATTCACCCATTTATCCCTATCAGACCATATCTTCCTTAGTTGGAGCTTCCTTAGTTTTCTATGTTTCAAAATAAGGACCCCTAAAAACACTTTAGGTAATTTAGGCACTCATGTTAATTGATTTCCTATGATGATGTTATCCTTCTTCGTACATTGCTGATGTTTTTATTAGGGCCAATATTGGATTGGTATAGTGCCATTACCAAACACTCTCTCTTCTCCTTCACCTAACAAGGCAAAAATTTCTTATAACACTTTTCAATAAACATCTCCAAGAAAGTTTCCATCACTGACCTTTACTTTATCTGATAATTTTAAGTTTCTTTCTCTTTAACCTAACTTGAACTAATATAAATTTTTTCTTAGGAATGTGCCAAGAACATCTCTTCTACATTTCATGTTTAGATCTTTATAACCTTTGGCAAAGCTTTTATCATGGTAGATAAAGTCAAAAATAGAGCCATCAATGAAAGAAAGCTAAAGATGGAAAAAAAAAACTCTACCTTCAAATCCAATGAGGCCTCTTCCTCTAAACTAATTAAGAAAACCAACAAGAATGCCAAAATTAAGAGAACCACAAATGTATTTGTCCTTTAGACTAATCCACCATTTTCCAATCAACTAAACTCTTTTAACTCCTCAGACCAAAACATGAGAAACCAAAACTGAAACAATCAAAAGCAATTTACTCTACTTGGGGAGCCGTATGCTTTAGTCTTGGAGAAGTTTCTAAAATATAATAGCAGACAACTTACTCCCATCAAACCCCCTTAATAATTTGATTATTCTCATCCTACACCTGGATGGTACAATTATAATGGCCTATGTTCTTTCCATTGAGTAGTTGGGCATGATGTTAGTAGGTATAATACCTTCAAAAACATTATCTAAACCCTCATTGACAAGGGGTAACTTGTGTTGGACAACCCCAAGACACCTTTATCCCAAGCCCTTAACATTTTCAAACCTTTTCTAAATCAGGCACCTACCAAAAATGAGAGCAATAAATTTGAGTCTTCTCATGATGCCCATACCATCAATATGGTTCTTGACACATTCATTGTTGAAGAACCTACCACCCAATCTACCTATTCTTTTCCCTCTCCACTTATTAAGGTAGTGAAGTCACCTTTTATTCCTTTAGAGACCCAAACCAAGGAAATACCATCTTCCCCTCCTCTACTTATTGAGGCATTAGAGTCATCAATCCCTCCTTCAACTAGCATACCAGAACAAACAGCCATCACCACTTTACCTCCTCCCCTAACTATCAAATAATTCACTTCCCCTTTAGAGATCATTCCCAAGTAAGAAACCAACATGTCCATACTTCCTAAAAAGGAACCACCCATCCAAACCTTGCATCCTTTGATTGAGGAAAATAATTAGGTTACCATTACCCTTTCCCAACCTATGGGTTTATCATTTGAGTCCACTACCCAAGGAACAAAACTAGTCTGTAAACCATTCTCTAGATTAGTTCAGAGGTTGGAATTTGTCTCCAATCTTGACATGGATTGAGCCACCTTTTGGTATAAATTGGGGCTCCCTTATATCACCAAATAAGAACCTCCAACCAAATCCTTTATGGACCAACCCACCACCTCTATTATCCAATGTATTATCATATCAACTAAACCAATAAAAAACCTCTACCAGCCTAACCATTTCTCAACCATCTAAAGCAACCACATCCCAACTAACCAAATCATCATCAACCAAATTTACCAAAAACCTTGACATTTTCCCTACATAGAACCTTAATTAGCCATGTTTAAAACTAGAGCTAACCTCACCAAACCCATTAACCAAACACTAAACCAAATAAACCAAGGAGGTTAAACCACCAAAAGGCTAAAAGGCAAAAATTATACATTCCTCAACCTTGACCTCTATTTTGGGGCCTCATCCCTCTAATTTGATTAGGAATCTAACTATTTCAACCAAAACCTAACAACCAAGTTTGATTACACCATCACACTTACTTTATTGCACACCATCTTCATTGAGCCATCAATAACCAAACTAGATAACTTGGAATATTCTACCTCAAAACTATCTACTTCCTTACCTAAACCAAAAATCATCAATTAAGAACACCACCTTACCCAAGACTTCTACCACCAATCATGTTTCTAAAAATACTTCCATCTCAACCACCAAGGCCAAAACCTCTAAACCTTTTCCACCTTTAGCTGAGTCTTACTCAACTATTTTCCAAAGGTTATTGCAATCTTCTTTCTTGAATTTACCTCTTATCAAACCATTTGACCCTCTTGATCAAAAATTAGTTTGGTATAATGATCACCAAGTGTGCCCCTATCATAGGACACTTGAGCATGACATGGATAACTACAAAAATTTCCAAACCATTATCCATTAACTCTATGATGAATATGATCTATTATCAAATAAACATCCCATGAACCAGATACTAATCCAATAAAACACAACCAATACCTAATGCCCACTTACTCCCCCACTCTCACCTTAGAGTGATGGGGAACTAAACCAATCTCCTACCCAAACTCTTCCCTCAATCCAACTATCCATGTGGTCACATAATCACATGTTCAGCAATAGGATAAGGGGAAGGTTAAATTTCCCATCCCATGGACATACCCATCTTATGCCTCCAAACCATGTCAAATTCAAGCATCTTCACCTTTAGCAAAACCTAAGGTATCCATCTTGGGTACCTCTCAATCTAACTCCTTTGAATCAATCAAAAGAGTGGTTTTCAAAAAAGTTCACCAAACCCCAACAAAGATGAGCCTATATGAATTAATTTCTACCTAACCTCATCAACACTAAGCAATGATAGAGGCATTGTAATCAATAGAGGTCCAACTTGAAGACCCTCAACCTAGGGCATCCTTTGTTGATGCTCTCCAAATTTCCAATCTTGTCACTTTCAAGGATTTATAAATACCTTCTATCAGGCCTAATGACCTAGATCCCCCTATTTTCATCACTAGAATATCAACCAAAATCATATCAAATGGGTTATGATTGATGGGTGAGATAGTATTAATATCATCTCCTCCCATGCCTATGATCAACTCAAACTACCAAGTAATGTCATTCCTAAAACCTTAGTCATCCTTTGATCCTTGAATGACTCCATGGCCATTACTCTAAGAACTATTTATCTTAATTTATTTGCAAGACCTCACATACTCCCATAAATATTCTATGTAGTAGAGGTATAATTCAAGTATAATGTTTTATGAGGAAGACCTTAGATCTACTCCATGCATTGTATACCCTCTACCCTTCATCATTTCCTAAAATTTATGTATGAAGGTTAGGTTGTCACTATACAAGCTGACCTAAGCCCCTATTCATCATGCACGATGAATTATTAACCTAAAAACATCCTCTTATCTCCATCTAACACATCCTCATAAGCCAAATATAAGCCCTCAACTATAAAGGATGAAGTCATGTCTTCTTTTACTAATGAGGCATATACTAGCTCATCAATCCCCTTGGATCAAATCCTAAACACAAACCCCTTGGAATCAAAATTACAATGCCTCTCACTTGTGTAAAATCACCTCTTGACCCTTAATGCCTTCCCTACTCCCCCATGAGTATGGTAAATCTAACAAACAACCCAAGTATGACTTAAATATTGGAGCCATTATTCCCCTTGAACCTTCAAGCTATCAAACCCATTTCATCTATGGGGGACTTGAAAAACCCTTTGGTGCTTCCATCAACTCTCTTTCACCTTGATTATTCACCTCCAACTTATCCTATCTAGATAAAATTGATTTCACCAAGACATATCTTGATAAGTGTGCTTGGAAGGGATTTGGTCTTAGATGATATGAACACAAGCCACATGAACTGCTTCCAATCTAAACCCAAAAACCCCATAAAAAATATGGCCTAAGATTCTCTCCATTAAACCAACTCACTAACCACCACCAATATTGACAAGGAAACCCCATCCTCACTGAATCCTTCACTAGTAGAATTGAAGGATTCCAGCATCATACCCCCTAAATTTTTTTTCATCAACATGATCAGCCTGGGACCCCTAACATATAAAAAGAATAGGGAAAACATAAACATCCCTATGACCCATCTTCAGATGATAGGAGATTACTCTCCTACCATTAATACCATTCACTGTTAGGATGATGATTCCATTCGCACATACCTTAGTGCACTAGATTCTTCCATTCATAAATCTCTTCCTCCTAAAACTTCAACCATGTTGAGTGAATCCACCATGGATATCAATTTGGGCACTCTAAACAACCCATGCATTTAAAAATCAGCCAATCACTAAATTTTGAGGAACTTTGGGACTTCCCCTCCTTAAAATATCATAGAATATCATTAATTTGGTCTTATAGTGACATGCCTAGCATCAACCCCTCCATCGCTACCTACAACATAGTCACCAACCATAATGCCAAACCCATCAGGTAATAACTTTGATGAATACATCTTTGCATATCTCTTCTTATCAAAGAAGAGATTTAATGTCTCTTCTCTCTCAATTTAGTTTAACCCATTGACTATCCTTAATGGGTCTCGAAAATCATTCCTATCACTAAATCCATAGGGGGACTATGCATTTGTGTGTACTTTTATGACCTCAATCTTGCTTTCCCAAAAGATAAATTCCCTTTACCAAGCACTGACTAGCGTGTTAATATTACTACTAATCATGAGATGTTATCTCTTATGGATGGATTTTCTAATTATAATCATATCCTAATCATCCTTGAATATCAACACAAAAATTACTTCTTAACCCCATATGGAATCTTCTACTATAAGTTCATACCTTTTGGACTAAAGAACATTGGTGCAATCTATAAATGTGTTATGACCTACATCTTCCATGACCTCATCCATAAAATCATCAAATATTATGTTGATGACCTCCTCAAGAAATATAAATATTTTAAATATCATTTGGCTATTCTTAATATCATCTTTGAGTGCCTCATCCATTACCATGTCCACCTTAATCCCAAGAAGTGTAATTTTGGGGTTCTATCAAGCAAACTCCTTTGTTTTATCATCTCCCTTTTGGGAATTGAAGTTTATCCAACCAAAATAAAATCAATACTCAACATGCCTCCTCCTGCCCACCTTAATAATTTCCAAAACCTATAGGGAAAGCTTAAATCCATTCATTACTTTATCTCCTAGCTCTCAAATCGGTTGGCATATTGAAGGATGTATCTTTTAAATATAATGATGACTATTAGAAGGCCTTTGATTCACTTATAAGGTAATTTTTGTTTCCACCTATCCTCACCCTTCCTAAATATGATCTTTACCATTGACCATTGACCATTGACCATTCCCTTATGGTGATGTTTGATTATCATGATGAACAACACAAAGAGGAAGTTATCTACTACATTGGTTGTACACTTGTAGAATATGAGACTTGGTACACCCACACAGAATTTTTTTTCTTAGTTATATTATTCATGACCACAAAACATTGCCATTAACTCCTCAACCACAAGACCTTTGTCATAACCAATACCAACCCGCTCAATTATATGCCTTCCAAGCCATACCAAAACTAACATATGGCCAAGTGGCTCATGTTCTTAGCTAAGTTTGACCTTGAGTTCCTTTAGAAAAATTCAATTAAAGGGAAATTTAGTTCTGACTAATTGGCTAATGCACCATTAGTTGATAATTAACCTCCTCTTTTAGAGATCCTCGATGAGGCCATCACAACCTTCTCTCAAGTAGACTTCACCTATCAAGTGACCATGTTATTTGATGGATCAAAGTGTCAATATGGTGGGGGAGTTGGTATTATCCATATTCCCCTTCATGATGAACCTCTTCCATTATCATTCAAGCTATATTTAAAATGTACCAACTATATGGATAAATATGAAGCCTTAGTCATAGGCCTTCAAACTACATTAGCCTTGGGAGTCAAAATTATTAACATCTTTGGTGACTCTCAACTAGTGGTCAATCAAATCAATAGCTCTTACCAGTGCAAGAATGATTTTTTGTAATATTAAAAACAAATAGTTAATGAAGTTTTAACATCATTTAAACATTACCATATCCAAACCACCATGTTATCTATGAAAAATTTTGTGGACACCATGGTTTCATTTTCCTCTCATATCCTATATTCACCATCTGACAATGAACTATTTATCATTATCCATAGGCTTACCTAGCCTTCTTATGTCAAACTAGATTCTCCAACCATAATAAATATAGAGGACCCAACTAAATATTTGGTATCAATAGATCTTCAACTATCTTAACCTTGCCATCATTCCTTCTAGTCTGTTTAGGAATGCTCAAAGAGTGTTTACGTAGAGTACCTCATATTGTACCATCTTGGGGGTACTTATTTATAAATTTATCTTTGTTAGTCTCCTCTTCTATTGCCTATGCAGCCATGAAGTCTCTCATGTTATTAAGGAAATGCATGACAGGATTTATGGGGGATAATTTAGTTGACTTTCCATGGCTTAACACATCCTTCACCTTGGCTATTACTAGTCTACCCTTAATCAATACTCTTGTGATAATGTGAAAAAGTGTGTTAAGTGACAATAACACACCAGTTTACATCACATGCCTAGCCATAGTCTTCACATCTCCAAAGATTTTTAGCCTTTTTCATAAATGGGTTTAAACCTCATTGGTGAAATTAACCCCCATTATTCATAGCAACACCATTCTATCATCACTATGACTGAGTATTTTACCAAATGGGTAGAGGATATTGCTCTTGTCTCAAACAAAGATGCAAATATTTTCAATTTCATTCATCATCACATCATCTATTATTTTGGTATTTCTCACAAAATTATCACTGATAATGGAAAATATTTTAAAAATAAATAAGTCCAAGGTTTTTGTGATGCATTCAGCATCAAGTTAAGTTTCTCATTGCCATATCACCCTAAAGTGAATGGAAAAGTATAAGACTTTAACAAAACTCTTAACAACATGCTAACTAAGATGGTCAATGCATCTAGTTTGGATTGTCACTTCCACATCCCTTTCACCTTATGGGTATATCACACTAGCATCTAAACCCCTATGGGTGCTACCCCATTCTCTCTTATGTTTAGAGTGGAGGATGTCTTACCTATTAAATTCCAAATCCTTAACTTTGCATATCCCTATAAGATATCATTTTTGAAGATGATTATTATCATCACTATCTATCACAATTTGAGCTACTTGATAAACATCACCTAACCACCCTTACCCATATTCATGTCTACCAAGATCAAATAAAATGTGCTTATAACAAATACCTTAAATCATGATAATTCAATATTGGAGACCTCATCGTAAAATAAAATTGACATGCAACCAATATGGAGAAAAGCAGGTGGGGAAAATTTGCTTTCAATTGGCTTGGAACTTATATAATAATGCACAAGTATGGATGAGGAGCTTACCAATTATCCTCTCTTGAAATAAACATAGAACATGAGTTCCTCAATGCTTTGCATTTGTGTCATTTCTTTTCTTAAAGAGGATCAAACTCACCTTTTGTCTAACTTAAGCTCATCCTTTGATTTTAAACCACTTTCATCTCCTTATTTTAGGGGAAACTAGTTAAAACTGAATCATGTGATTATTAATCACAATCATGGATTAATCTTAAATAATGGTTACCATGGATATATCCATGGCATGATTATCATGGTACTTTCTACCCCTTTTACAAGACAAATTCCCATGATTTTTGTCACCTAAACCTCTTTACACCTAATCAAACTTCTTGTTCTTTTATTTTTTGCCTTCATAAAGGTCAATATTCGAGCCTATATAGCAAGTCTATGTTAAGAGAAATCAAATAAGAAAAAGTAATGTCATAACCAAAAACAATCATGGATCATTCCTAGTATTTGTAGACTACTCCCTTGAAGGACAACTACTAGAAACATATCAAAACTACTCAAAGTAATGTATACTAATCCCTTGAAGGACAACTATCAAAGTCATTAAAAAAAGCACACAAAATTATAATACTCCCTTGAATGATGACAGATTAAAGAATTTGTCAAATAATAAGCAATTTATTGGAAGCTTCCCTCATAGATCAGCTTCCCCAACCCACCCAAGCAACAATATAATAATAAAAATACCCATTATCAAGAATCAACAACAAAAAAATAATTTTGAAAGCTACAATTGAATCTCATATGCAATAATTTATAAAGTTTTAATCAAATCTCATGACTAGGCTTCCCACATCAATCAATCTATACCTTACATGACATAGACTTGTTTATATTGACTCTTTGGTAACCTCTAAAAGAGGCATGCTAGTCACACAAGAAGGTTCCATTTTCATCCATCTCCCTTTTTTTGCACTATAAACAAGATATTTTTGAGCTCACTTGACATCATATGAGTAAGACACCTTTCTAACCAATTAATGAATACTAATGTGAAGCATTTAATGGGCTTATGTTCCTTAAGCCAATCTAACTTTGGTTTTATTTTAGTCTTTACCAAATATGAAGCATCATGCCCTCTTCTTATCCTCTCATAACTAGTTGATATATTCACTCAGATTTTTTGTCTCTTGATCATATTCCTTTTCTTACACCTAATGTTATTATTCAACTTAATTTATGTGCTTTACCCTAATAAAAATCACCATAATCATAACCACATCACACCATATCATGAACCAAAAATAGACATCATTATCATAAACCATGTCCATAATCATAATCATAACCATCAACACCATATTAATATCATACCATCTATGAATAATAAAGCAATAAACCCTTTTCACCACATGTCTAAATCTAAATAAGGAAGCATATACTCATTAAATTTTAGCATGAATAAACATCATCATGAATATAAATATCATAAACATCATCATCAACATAAATAAAAATCCATCACATTCCTAGCTAGGTACATTTGTATCAACATCATTTCCATATCATAACCATAATCAATGTAACACCATAAATGATCAACATAAACATAAGCTGTAAACAAAGAGAATATCTATAAATCATGAGTTTATAATCATAAATAACTACATAATCACTATTTATATAGAAAATATACATATATTTCTCTCAAAATGTACATCTCATTGCATGAGCTCGTAGAATAGTATCAAAATGATTTATAAAAAAATGTAATGTCTCATAACTATATCATAACTATGCTCCTAAGGTACCACTATCTCCAAGAACACCACTACCTCTTAGTACCTATCCTCCCAGGGTCCCTACTTATCCTCCCATAGATGCAACCCACTAACCTAGTGTTGGCATGCTATCACCACCTACCAAACTAGCTCTGTACTCACCCAGTCAGGGATCATCAGGATAACATATTAAACATGTGGCCTCATGATAATGAAAATCCTCCATTATGGATATATATCATGCTATGGGGATAGTGCCCAATGGTCCTATAAGTGCTATAGATCCTCATCCAACCTATATCAAGGAGTATTTCTCCTAGATAACCAATTCTAGTGTAGCTCTAGCCTAGTCCATCTCACCTATAACTATAGCTACATGCCCCTATGCCACTACCAACTGACCCTGTAGTGTTTCCATTATAGCTTATGATATGGCCAATGCCACTCAAGACTAATCTCTCTCACTCTCTCTCTCTGAAGTCACTACTTGTATATCTAGGATATCACCTATACCTATGCCCACTAACTTCTACCATCTAGGTCAACATCCATTGAATACTTACCACTATCATCACCCCCAAAATTAGCTATAGTATAAAGTGTCTAGTATAATATTGTGTACCCATATACAAAACCTACATCATCTATCTCGACCCTAGCTGTAAATCCTCATGATCAAGCCAAAATCTATACAAGTTATGGTTCTAGGAGTAAAAGCTCAACATCCTTTTGCCTATACATTGTTAATGGACCTAGAATAAACTACACTAGGCTAAACTATCACTAAAACCTATCAAATGGAATGAGCTCTATCTAACCATCCCTCTTATCGAAGATCCACCTATAGATTTGTAGGGATAGTGTATGTCTCATGTATCCAACCCATTTTCAAAACTTGATTTAGGGTCTCCAAATCATGTCTCTAATAACCAAGGAATCCAATCCAATTCCCATTTAAACTATTCAGGCCCCTCCACCTAGTCCTAAAAGGGAAAAATAATATATCTACCACATGAATCTAACTATGAACTCCATCTATGCATAACCCTCTCATGGTATCCCCATCAGTCATAAAACTCAAATGTGTTTATACACCTAATAATGTATAATGATTACAACATTAATACCATATCTCTTATGAGCTCTGAATCCCTATAGCTCCTTGTATATCTAGACTAACAACATAGGAACCCAATTGAACACTATGTGACTTAATAACATCTCAACAAAACCCCTAGTAATAAATAGGGAAACCTCACACTACTTGAATCTAGAATGACAAAGCATGAGATCACCATCATCATGGTCATTAGTCTCCTATCATCTCTATCCCTATAATATAATGTGGTATATCTAAAACCTCTAGTGTGACACCTGAAAAAATCATGGTCATATCCACATAGTAATTCCATGAAATTTTTTCTCTCCTCTTTCTCAATATGATAAATCAACTCACCCTAAATGGGTAGTCATGTAATCATGTGCACACCCTTAGGTAAGATCATCATCTCACTAGTGGGTAGTAATAAGGTTTTAGTGGTTCGATCCAATCTCTTGATGAAGGCCACTATCATCACCACATCTCATAACACATGTCGTTAATGAAACATCACACTAAGCCCCACCTCCTCCATGTGTACATAGTCTATAGTAGTCATACCTTGGTGAATCTCCACAAAGATCTGAGGCACCTGATCTCACATCTAAAATTTCTCTCATGCCTATAAAGTTTGATAGAAAATAACCTTAGTTATCTATACTATTTTATCTTATGGACTTACCCTCCTACAACCTATGCCTATGACTTATCTCCAAAACCAAGCCTTTAACATATCTTATTTCTACCCTAATTAATCAAACTTATACCTCCAACCCTTAATCCTAACCCATAAAACATTCTCCTCAACCCTCAATAAACTAATCAAAACTTTCAAAAAAATAAAACACTTTAAAACTTTTAAAAAGGCATTTACCACCACTATAGACTATCTATGGTCATGTGGACTACCAATGGTTAGGCAACTAATTTCTATCAGCTATCAACCATCAATGATTAGTATTGACTATCAATGATTGTGTATGACTACTAATGGTCATTATGCATGACCTTTGATGGAATGCCTAGACCCTACCTACCCAAAAACATAACAAAAAACCAAAATTAAACCATAAAATTACCTACACACCTAATGTACCCTCCCCTAACTAACATACCTTGACCAATTTTGAAATTCACTTAATAATTTCACTAAAAAAACTAAGAAAACCCTAAAACTATGTAAAACCCTAAAAATCACCCACTAAACAATGATATAATAACCAAATTCAATTAATAATACATTTACAAACTCAAACATATGCTAATAATTTAATACAACACCTACCTCATTCCTTGACTATCATCAAAGAGGAATATTTAGAGCCACTACCCAACCATATCCTCATCCACCCTACATCCTAGCTAGGTCCACCTTGCATAACTCATTCAACTTACTCCAACTCAACCACTAGCCTAATCAACAAATGGTTTCAAAAAAATTTCACAAACCACCAAATACCTAAAATGCCAATATCAAAATCTTCAAATGAATGACAATGACACTTGATGACACTTTTTAATTCTACCCTTTTAGGGTTTCCCCCTTGACAGTTAGGTTGACTACTAACAATTGACCCAAGAACCATAACCATCAATAGTAAACATATTAAGTTTTCCCCTCCAAGAACTAACAACTTTTCAAAATTTTGGCACATCCTAAGATTAGTGCTCACCCATGGAGATTACCTTCTCCACCCACCCTAACCACTAACCACATCACCTTGTCAGTGGATATTTTGGCACAAACTAATGCATATTTTTGTGATGACCTTGCTTTGGTCCTTTTGACCATAACAACAACAATTGCCATGTTTAATTTTTTTGAACATGCACTACTTTGTACACACTTGACCAATTGTGCCTTCTCAAGAGTACTTCCTACCTCAAATACCCATGATGATACTAGACTAATTTATGTTTTTTCTTGAGATAAATTCCTACCTTAGATACCCATGAAATATAGACCTTGCCTAAGAGACTTGTGTCTATGAGTGTTCCTAACTACCACACCTAAATGCAGTCACATAGTCCACTTTTCACTTATCCTTCTAACACTAAACTTAATTTATACCAACTATGGTAACCTAGTCCATGCATAATCTTGGCTATCACACTTTTGTTTCACTTTATGCACATGTTCACACTTCAGGTTCCTAACCTATCACCCACCTTTTATCATCCATCACCTTCACCATTCATCAAACCCGCACCTGATTATGTTTTGCATCATCACTTCTTGATTTGAGGGGAATAGCTCCTCCCATACTTAGGGCAATCAAACCTTCCACCTATAATTTATTTTTGTTTAGAAACATGTTAATACAAATTGCATAATAAAAAGGGGAAAAATGTAGACACCAAATATCTACACATGATATTTTTTGAATGTCACAATTCCTCTAGACCACCTCAGGACCCCCTTGGGACTAACCTTGACCTCTCAACTACAAACCAAACCTAACCCACCTAACTCTTATCATATTGAACTACTAGATAAACCCACCTTTTGACCCAAATTTACCTTGAACCTTGACTATAGATGGTCACCTTAACCATTGATGGTCATCCTATCTACTAATGGTTAGGGTCCACTATCTAATCCAATAAACACCAACATCACTCTAACTTGCTTTTCTATAATTAGATTATCTAGTTTATGTGTGAGCCCATGAATGTTGAAGTTAAAATTAGATGTAAGTTAGACATTACATTAACATCTTGTTATACCTCCCCTTCCTTCATATAAGAAGAGAGGAGTAGGAGGTGAAAAAGGATCCACAACTATCAAGAGATTTTATATCCAAAGTTTCTTTTGTAGGTGATTTTTGAGTGATCCATTAATCTAGCCATCATGACAAAGAGCCAAAGTGTTTCCATCCATTAGTCAATAGCCAAGTATTGTTACTCTACCAAAATCACTCCAAAATCCATCAATAAGTTTACCACCCCAACCATTCACATGATCAACCATCAGTAAGCTAAGTATCTATTGCTAGATATTCAATCACTTTATTTGTACTTCACAATCAACCCAACTAAAACCAATCTCTTAGAATATTATTTTAGAACCTTATTAATCAGCCTTTTATTACCTAGACCCAACCCATAATAACCACCAATGATCACCCTAACCATTAATAGTCTATCCCAACCATTGGTGATTACCCTAACCATCAATGATCACCTTAACCACCGATAGTCACCTCAATCATTGATGGTCACTATGGCACAAAATAAAAACAATCTATTTTCACCCACTTACCCTCAAACAAAACCAATTTTTCTTGTTTGTACCTATTCATAGATCCCTAGTTTATTTTATGAACCACACTAGACATATTTAGCATTAATATTGACCCATTTATTATTATAATTAGTCAACTTCATATGTTTCTTTATCAAATATTTCTTGTACTTAATTATAGTATTTTATATGATTTATGAAAGTAATTTATCTTTTTATTTCTAAACTTAATTGTTAAAAAAATATGGATTGATAGCCCTAGAGCAAGGTGTTCCTTATGGCATCTAGCTAGAAATAGGCAATCCACCCAACTATTTATCTAACCAACCATTTTCTTCATTGTTGTCTTCTTTGTAGGTCATTTCTCCCAATCCAAAGAGGAGATCTCTACAATCATCTAATGCAATGCATATATAACCAAATAGGTTTTTAAACCATACCAATATCTAGTTTATTTATGCTTCCCTTCTTGGAATATAAGTTGAAATTCTCTAAAACACCAATATCTTTTTTTAGTCAATCGTTGATGGATTATGAAAAAATTTATGGTTTTATAGAAAAGAAAGTATATGTTGTAATTAAAACTCTCAAAACGTTTAGGCATATGCTCTCCAACAATAAAATTGATCTAATGGTTAGTCACCAAAGTGTAAAAAAGTTCCTGTTGAGCTAAGAAATCAATAAAAAAAGAGCAAGATGGATAATAAAAGTCATAGAATATGACGTAGACATCAAAATTATAAAGCTTGTAGAAGAAAAGGGCCTATGTGAATAGCTAACTTATAATATCAAGATTGTTGAAATAGTATCTAAACTAGTATACACTCAAAGTAAATCTAAACCATCTAATCCACCTCTTTTTAACAACTAGATACGTGACATGACCATCCTCATGTTGACCAAATTTGACTTTTAAGTCAAATTAGGGCACCTATAGGTAAAAACATGGTTTATATAGGTTTTATGAGATATAAAATTTGGTCAGAAGGTTTATTATATGTAATTTTATGCCATTAAATTTTATATTGGCTTTGGTCACCAATTTCATTAGCCAACATATCCTTTTGAGTCATTTTAGGGGTCAAAATTGAGCATTTAATGTGTTATATAGATTTATTAGGAAGCATAAAGGTTATAAAATGTGATTTAATGTCCAATGTGTCCTTAAAATTTGTAATTAACTAAAAAATCTAAAATATGGTAGGTTATGCAGAAGAAAGGATGTTTTTCTTGAAGGTAAAAAGGAGTTTGGCATTGGTATGGCCTATTTGGTAAGTGTACCACATGGGAAATAGTTAGGAAAAGTATTTTTAGCTTCCATATCTTAAATTACATCCTTGTTTTTCTTTGAAATTGTAAATTCTGAGCTAAAACCATTTTGTTTCTTTTTCACCATTTTTGGCAAGCAAAAGTGACCTATAGGTTTATAATTGGTACAATTAACACAAGGGGTTTTAAGAAAAAATATCTTATGGTTATATTATACACTCATTTAGATTACATTTGATTTTTGGTTACAAATTAATGGTGGCTTGAGCTATATGGACCATTCTTATGAGGTTGACCTTCTGAAATTGCTTGCTAATCTATGCACCCTATAGGTTTTGCCTTAGTTTGGAGAATTTCATACAAACCAGTTGCTAAGTTTGGTTAAAAATTATTTTATCTTCCTTATCTAATTATCCCCATGATTTTTTTTCAATTTTAGAGCTGATTTGAGAGTTCAATCACCTTATGTTTGTAGATAGGTTCAATATTGGGTTATTTGTAGTTTTGTACCTTCATCCTTGTTCATGGTTTTAGAGAGTTAGAATAGGTCTTTAATCATGTTTTCAATGTGTTATCTATCCCCTTCACCTTTAAATTTAATTATATAAGAAAATTTTCATGAATTTGAAGCCATATATAGCATACACAATCTGCCATGGACATATTTATCTACAGGTACCATGGAGTGGAAATAACATATTGGAATAGAGGTTATAAGACTTGTTTCAACACATTGATAGTGATAGAATAAATTTTTATAATTTTTTGAAATCTGAAGCATGTTCATGAGACCATTCACTATATACATGATTCCAATTATGCTCACTATCTACCTGTAACACCCATACACCTGCAAAAATCCTCATAGGATTAAGCATGTTGAAAAGAAAGTTTTGAAGCTGAAAAAGGTACTTTTTAATGTAAATAAACTATTTTAAATCCTTGATAAAAACCTAAAACTCATAATAATACAAGATTTATGCATATTTTTCTCTTTGCATTCACTACCTGTAGATAGGAAAATGTGCATCTATAGGTGACAATAAATAGAGTTAGCCATTTTTACTATTTAATCATGTAATGAAACCCTTTATCAAAGTCCTAACATTGGTGTAGAATCATGTCATATCCTTATGAGAGACTAGTTTAGTAAATTCAAGTGTGTATTACCTTTAGATTCAAATGATAATGTTTAGGGATCATTTCCCAAAAAGAGCAAAATAGAGATCCAAGTCATTTTTCCAAAGTCATGAAATAGAGTTGTATTGGTTTTTAGGATCTATACATGCACTAACTTTGAATATTCTAGCATGGAGAGGGAATTTGAAATTTTTTAAGGGAAAATGATAAGAGGAAGATAGTATTTTAGAGGCCTAAACTTGCCTACAAAACCACTAAACTCAAACATTGATATCTACAAGATTTGGATCTAAAAGTGACCTCATACTATAGGTTGACCATTCTAGATCATGCCAACATTTGATATTGGTTCCATGTGTTTCAAGTGGTACTAATAACTAAATATATAATCTAAGGAGAGGTCAATATTTTAGTTTTGCCTCCCATGCACATTCCCATTCCGTACACTGTAGAAATGTTGACTTATAATAGGGTATAAAATGAAATTTCAAATATGATGCCCAAGTGGTGTTTTGAGACACTCAAGATAAGTGTAATATCAATAATGTTGTGTTAAATCAAGGGGGGTTCAAGGAGGTATATAATACTCATTATAAAATTAATGTTTCTATATACACCTACAAATATAGTTAAATAGTTAGCCCACAGTCAACTGCCTATGACTAGTTTTGAAGATATTTCAATCCCAAGGTGAGAATTAGTTAGGACTATACATGATTCTAATTTTTTAATGATATAATAATATTATTAATTATATTTAAGTCCCAAATTATGAAATTAACCCCAATAATCCACCCCTTCAAGGTAAAGACACAGTCAATTGGGAATACCACAGTGAGTAGAAAGGTAGTGTCCTTGGTATGAATAAGACATGAACATGAAACAAGTAGATGTAGGAAATTTATATATCACCTTGGGAAAAATAAATATGAGTTATAATAATGTTATAAAATTCAAAAAAACTAAAAAATTTACCAACAATCATAATTTTTGTAGTAGGGCATAGTCAAATAATAAAGACACAGTCAAGGTAGATTAGGCAAGAGTGTAGAGTATGAGGAAGATTGGAGAAATAAATATAGATGGGATGGATTAAAAATATGATCATGATTTTCTTATGGATTTTATAATTATATAAAATAATAAAATTAAGGGATGTTAATATATATATATATATTAACATCCCTTAATTTTATTATTTTATATAATTATAAAATCCATAAGAAAATCATGATCATATTTTTAATCCATCCCATCTATATATATATATATATATATATATAGTCCATGTCAAAAAACATTGCACACAGTCTCACAGTCTGCCTTAGAAGGAACTAGTCTTAGCATTTTAAGCTTTGGGGGGTTAAATGTTATGAATTAGGTATGATTTTTTTATTTGGGAGGTAATATTAACATTATGAAATACATAATTTTTTTATTATTTCTTTATAGAATAGGGTAATTACCCCATGTTTTATCTCAGATAGGGGGTACTTTCTCCATGCATACACTAGCAGTTTCAAAGAATGGGATAGAAATATGATGCTAGAAGATGAAGGGAAAATTAAAGAGGATTTTTGAAGTTATATAAAACCTAAGACATAATTTAAATCACCTCAACATAATATAGAGACAAATAGGGAGGTCTGACATGTTAGGGTTATAATCAAATCTGTTAGGCACATTAAAGCTTAAAAGCTAAATAGAGAATCACTCTCACTTATAGTATTTAATATGAGCTCTAAATTTTTGAATCATGTTCTTGGGATCATCATGGATGTTTGTAAGCCTATGGAATTTAGAGGAATCATAAAGAGGTTATTTTGGTCTTTAAGGTGTAGCAAGCCTATTAGGTATGGTTATGCCTATCATCCAAGGGGGTGGTAAAATTAATTTTTGGCATGATATGTACAGTATAATTCATTGGTAAATGTTCATAGGATCACCATAGAGGTTTGAAATATTTTATAGGGCATAAAAAACCAAGGAAAGCCATTTTTGGACCTTAAGACATCTCATACCTATAAAAATGGTGGAAGCAAACTCAATAAGATAATTTTGGATGCCCACACCTTTCATGATGATTTTCATGGAGAATTAAGAGGTTTATATAAGATAATGAGGTCCATGAACAATCATCTAGTCGATTTGGTTGATAATTTCAATGTCCCAATTTTATGAACAAAGCTTAAGAGTGCAAATAAGCCTAAAACCTTTGTTAAACCCTTACAAAGACTGAATTGGATAAATGAGGACAAATTTTCATAAAAATGGAATATTTTTATTATGAAACTTATTTTATCTTTCATATGACTCACTCAAGATCCCTCCAATTCAAATTAGTTGTACAAACTTGTATGGATGGGTTGAGAAATAAGCTAGTTTTGACCATTTTTGTGTTGTGTAGGCTAAATAAAGAATATGAAGATAAAATAAAGTTTGGAGGGAATATTTATAATTTTTATAACTCCATATTTTAATTTCATTCCTTGAATAAACTTTGAACTTTCCAAACTAGGTGTTTCAACTTAGCCAGTCAAAATTGGCCTAATGTACAAGCTAGTGAAAGGTGTGAAAATTTCAAGAGGATGTCTTTTTAAGGTGTCCCTGATGATTATAATATAATTTATGGTTTTTAAGGTGTGAATAAATTACTCTGATGTATTTTAATGATTTAATAAACTAAATTAAAGACAAGTGTGCAAGGTACATGAAGGAAGAGTTTTCTAGACTGTAGATGATGATAGCTCATTTTGGGATGATTCCAGATGACCATTCCTACAACCAATGCATGGAGATAAATTTATGATTCCATTACACTTGATTAAAATAATTTGGACTGATCCTAATTAGTTATGATGTGTTAAAATAGGGACAATCATGAAGGTAATTTTTTTGAGCGAACATAAGGAGTTTTATGCCACTTTGTAAGAGTTTTAGGCCTTAATCTAACACTTGGGCTTATTGACCTTGAATTTTTCATACCATATCCTCTTATCATGAAAAATTAATTCCTTTAATAATCTTTAAAAGTGTATTGTTTATCCTTAGACTTATATCTTCTTCTCTCTCTCTCTCAAGTTCTATAAGAGCTAGCCATTTTGGCATTATAATCTATGCTATACTTAAGGATGGAAAATCCATAATCATTTGTATACATTTTGATAAATAAGAATAATTATTTTTACCTCTTATATAACTATTCATATTTTGTTTAATTGGATGATGAATATTTCATAGTGAAAACTATGGATTCCTTAGCATGTTGTTTCATTCTTTCACCTATTTACAACCTCTTTTTGTAGGGCATGTGAAGTGCTTTAGGATATGCCATGGTTTAAGTGAGTTATTATAATCACTAGTTACATTTAAGGCCTCTTTTCTATTCATCCTATCATGAGACATGTTTTCATAACCTCATAATGTAATATTGATGTAAGAAGACATAGATTGGAAAAATGTATGTTTAGTTTGTCCTTTGATTTCAAGTGTAGCATACATATGGTTAGAAGTCATCAATAAATTTGGTGTATCACCTCACTTAGAGTAGTTTTATTTTAGTTACCTCTCTCTCTTTTCACCCCTAAGTTTATTTATACTTACAATCCAAAGTGGTATATCAAGGGAGCTAGCCCTATCTCGAGATTCACTTCATTACTTAGGGTAGCCACAATCCTAGAGGTGACTCGATTGTGAAAATTAGATGAGGAGAGATTTTCCATATCCTAAAAGGGTGTAAATTCAAGTGAAAATATTTTTTGGCATGCTCGGTGGGACTCTCGGTCTGATAAGTTGAGATATATTTGGTGTTATCTCTCAACAATCAACCTTTGGAGGCATCTATTTAAGCATCAGTGATGAATCCAAAGATACATTTGTTGGTCAAATAACCTAGGTTTCCTTTTGAAGATTTTTGGTGATACTTTTTATTTGTGTTATTTCTTTCATGATGTTTTATGGCTGACTTTAGTGTTGAGTTTTTTTCTTTACAAATTGGTGAGACATTGCAAGCTTGTGTTATTCCTTATCAACAAGAGAAAGTTCTTAATCATCCCTTTAATGAAGTGTACCAACCCAAATATGGTTATTTTCATCCTCAATATGATTATATTAATCATTTTCATGAGATATATCAGTATTATGCTAACCTCCTCAATATCTTGATTATCCTAGTCAACCTAGCCACTCCTCAACTCCATCCATTTCAACATTCAAGTAAACACTTTTGGATTATGAGAGGTACATGTCAGATATTCATACTTTAAGAGCATGTGGTCAAAATATCCCTATACATTCCATTCACAAGGTGAGAAATTCCTTAGATTTATTCAAAAGAGAGTGGGCACCTATTGAAAGAGCTAATTGCCAAAGGCTTACAAATGAGATGCTAAATGTGAGTGGTTTGAATGCATCCTTAGAAGATGAGATAAACATTCATGAGATGCAAGCTTACCAAGTCTATCAACCTTCATATCCACTTCTCCAAGTTTTTTATCATTCATTTATCATCCCTACTTATAATCCTAATCAAAATATTCAAAGTCATACTTTATCAAATCAAGTGGAAGAGAGAGTTGGAAGGACTAGCTTTGTGTTTGAAGAAAACCTTGATAGAAAAATTGAGTTGGATAATAAGAAAATGTAGAAGTCCATATTACTAGAAAAATAAGTGGAATTAAAGCCCTAATTTCCCTCTCATATTTCATCCCCACCACCTCAAAAAAGGAATTGTAATCCCAATATCCTAAGTTAGAACAAGATAGTTGAATCTTAGGGAAATAAAGAAGATAGAAGTTTGGTTATAAGGAGTGTGAGTTTGTGAATGAAGTTGACTCTTTGGAAATTCCTCCCACCCTTAATAAAAACCTATTATCCTCCATATAAATACCCTTATATTCTTCATCCTCATGATGATGCTTATTAACTTCAAGAAAGCCTTTTATAAGAGAACATATCCAACAAAATTCAAGAATTAGAGTTAAATATGAAGCTACTAAGTCAAGGTGTGATGGAAGGTTTAGACCCAAAATAAGATCATATGATTAAACACACCCCATATACCTTTCATAAAGAGATCCATTTTTCTAGATCATATGTGAATGAGGTGTTTGTCAAGTGGAAAGAATAAAATCAAGGGGTTTTATCCCAAATTCTACCTCCCCTTTCTTAAGATCTTCTAAAAGAAACCCCTACATCTCACACCCAATTTGATTTTGAGATATATGTGCCACCTTCACCAATTATTTTATCATATCATCACCCCATCACCCTTATCCTTGATGGACCTATGGTATGGGAACCTAAAGAGGAATATCTGGTTGATAAAGAAAGAGAAAACTTTCTTGAAGAAGACATACCTCCTTGGAAACCTCATTGTGTTAGGCCACATGACTTCAATATTTTTAGTCTTGGCATCACCATGATGGAGAAAGATATGGAAGATATTGAATCCATTTAATAAGAAACTAAATTTGACCAAAAGGTTATGGATTATCACCTCCAACATTAATATGAATGTGTTATCATAAATGGGGAATAGTTTAAAGTCTTTCCTAAAGATGTTGCAACCCTATAAAATTCTCTTGATCCCAATGTGAAAGAGGTTATTCTTGAAGATGACCCAATATCTCAACCTAATATTGAATAACCATCAAATTTACTAGATATTTAATAACATTAGCTTGATGACATCACACATTAAGAAGAGAATATTGAAGAAGTAGTGTCTCTAGAAGATGAAGAGGATAAACATTATTGGCATATGAAAATGAAGCCCTTTTAAGAGATTGAAGAGATTTTCCAAGTTGAATTCCAAGTACATGACAAGGTAAAGAAATAATATTTCATGGAGGACAATGATCAACATTGTATAGAGTATTCAAAGCTTCTTGATGACCTAAAACTTGAAGATGAGAAGAAATATAATATTATTGAGAGCCCTACAAAAATTAAGAATGAGGTTGTAATTGAAGATCCACATGAGAATTCTTAGGTTGTTTGGATGCAATAAGAGTTAATTTATATAGCCAACATGTTTGAATCTACCTAGTTTTTAGTGAACATCATGCCAATGGAATTGGAAAGCATCATAAGAAAGTTGGAAGCATCAATTCCAAGGATCAAAAGGATACAAGTCTCACTAAATCCTTCATGTCATGAAGTATGAATAATTTAAAACTTTCCCTCTGATCCAAGAGTAAGTTCTCATCTTAGGCTAGTTAGTGTTTGAGTTAGATTGTTTAGGTTAGTGTGTGTGTTCCCTAAGTGCTCATAAAGCACATGTTTGTTGGCTTGTTTTGTGTGTGTCCTTGCTTTGAGTGGTTAAGGTAATTAGTGGTCTTGTCTTGGTGGTCAATGTTCAAAGGTTTCCTTCTTTGCCTTAGACATTAGATGACTCCTAAGCCTAGTGGACTAATAAGGCTACTAGTCTAGTTAGTATAACATGCATAATACCCCTATGAGTCACCAATTTGTTGACCAAATTTGACTTTTAAGTCAAATTAAGGCACATATAGGTAAAAAATTGGTTTTTAAAGTTTTTAGGTGATATAAAATTTGTTCATAAGGTGTATTATATGTAATTTGATGCCATTCAATGTTACATTAGCCTTGGACATCAATTTCATTAGGCCACATGTCCTTTTGAGTCATTTTAGGGGTCAAAATTGAGAATTTAATTAGTTATACATATTTATTGGGAAGTGTGAAGAATTTAAAATTTTATGCCTTGTCCCCTATGTCCTTAGAAGTCTTACGTAACTGACAGAACTAAAATATGGTAGGTAATGTAAAATAAAGGATCATTTTCTTAAAGGAAGAGAAGAGTTTGGCACTTATACAAACTCTTTGGGAAGTGTGCCACATGGGAAATGGTCAAGAAGTGTCTCTTCATATTTGATATTCTAAATTCTATGATTGGTTTACTTTGGAAGTGTATTTTCTAAGCTAAAACCATTTTGCTCCTTTTTCATCATTCTTGGCAAGCAGATTTGACTTAAAAGTTTGTACTTGGTATGTTGAACATAAGGGGTTTACATAAAAAAATATCTTATGGTTATATTCTAAACTAAATTATATTCGATTTTATGTTTTTTTATAAAGGAATGGTGGCCTTAGATTTATGAACCATTCTTAAGAAGTTGACTTTCCCAATTTGCTTGCTAGAATATGTACCCTATAGGTTTTGCCTTGGTTTGGAGAATTCTATGCCAACTAATTATTGAGATTAGTTATAGATGATTTTATATTCCTTATCTAATGTTACCCATGTTTATTTTAAATTTTGGAGTTTATTTAAGAGTCTAATCACCTCAAGTTTGTAGACTATTTTGATTCTATGTTGTTGGTAAATTTCCATCATGTTATGTATATGCATGGTTGGTCATGATTTTAGTGAGTTAGAATAGGTCCTTTATCATATAAACATGCTCTTCTCCCCTTAATCTTGAAATTAAATTATAAAATCAATGTTTCATGAACTTGTAACCATATACAACATACACAATCTGCCATAGACATATTTATCTACAAGTTCCATGAAATGAAAATATCACATTAGAATAAAGGTTAGAAGAATTATTTCAACATGTTGATAGTGATAACATCAATTTGGAGAATTGGCAAAAATCTCAGGCTTGTTCATGAGACCATTCACTATAGACATGATTCTAATTTTGGTCACTATTTACATATAACTCCCATACACCTACATGCATCCTTATATGACTAATAATGTTGAAAAGCATGTTTTGAAGCTAAACAAGGTCCTTTCTTATGTAAATAAACCATTTTCAATCCTTTAGAATAACCTAAAACTCACAAGAAGATAAAGTTATGCATATTTTTCTCTTTGCATTCACTACCTATAAACAGGAAAATGTGCATCTATAGGTGACAATATAAAGAGTTAAATAACCATTTTAAGTATTGAATCATGTAATGAAACCATTTCTCAAAGTCCTAAATTTTGTTTAGAATGAGGTTAGATCCATATGAGAGACTAGTTTGTCAAATGAAATTGTTTATCACCCTCTAGAGTCAAATGATAGTGTTCAAGGATCATTTCCCAAAAAGATCAAAATAGAGATCCAAGTCATTTTGCCAAAGTCATGAAATAGAGTTGTATTGGTTTTTAAGATCTCTAGATGCACTCAATTTGAAACCTCTTGCATGGAGATATAATTTTGAAATCTTGATAGGATAATGATAAGAGGAAGATAGTATTTTAGAGGCCTAATGTTGCCTACAATAGCACTAAATTCAAGCATTGATATCTACAATACTTGGATCCAAAAGTGACCTTGTACTATAGGTTGACCATTATAGCTCATGCCAACATGTTATAGTGGCTTAAAGTGTTTAAAGTGGCACTAATGAATCAAGAGATAATAAAATTAGAGGGAGAGACTATTTTTTTACCTCCCATGCACATTCCAATTCTATACACTATAGAAATGTTGACCTATAGTAGGGTATAGAATAATGTTTCAAATTTGATTCCCAAGTGGCATTTTGAGACTCTCAAGCTGAGTGACAATTCAAGAATGTTTTTTGACCTTAGGTGGGGGTTAAAGGATGTCTCTAATCATAATTAACAAATGAATAGAGCTATATACACCTACAACTATGGTTAAACAGTTAGCCCACAATCAACTACCTATTATTGGTTTTAAAGATATTTCAACCCTAAGGTGAGAGTTGGTTAGAAGTATAAAATATTCTCATTTTGTAATTATAAAATAATATTAGACATTTTATTTAAGTCCTAACTCATGCAAGTTACCCCTGGATACCACCCCTCTAAGGCAAAGACACAATCAGCTAGGCAAACTACAATGAATAGAAAGCTAGTGTCCTTGGTATGAATAAAACATGAACATGAAACAAGTGGATCTAGTCCATTGCTATATCACTATGGAAAAAATAAAGAGGAGCTATAATAATTTTATAAAATTATATAAGACTAAAAAATTTACCTGCAAGCATAAGTTTTGGATTAAGATATAGTAAAATAATAAAGATATAATCAAGGTAGATTGGGCAAGAGTGTAGAGTATAAGGAAGATTAGAGAAATAAATGGATATGGGATACATTAAAATTTTGATAATGATTTTATTATGTATTTTTTCATGACATAAAACAATAAAATTAATATATTCTCATCTACATATACAATCCATGAAAAAAAACATTGCACACAGTCTCACAATCTACCTTTGAAGGAACTAGTCTTGACATTTTATGTTTTGAGGGGTAAAATGATATGAATTAGGTCTTAATTTTTCATTTGGGATGTTATAATAACCTTAAAAATCCATAAAATGTTTATTTTTCTTTATATAATAGGGGAATAACCCCTTATGTTGTCTCAGATAGGGGGTACTTTCCCCATGCATACACTAGTAGTTTTGGAGAATGGGATAGAAATATGAGGATATAAGATGGAGGGACCTTAAAATATGGTTTTTGAAGCTATATCACACATAATAAATCATTTATAACAACTCACTAGAGTATAGAGGTAAACAAAGAGGTCTAACATGCTAGGGTTGCAATCATGCCTACTAGTCACATTAAGGCCTATAAGCCAAATAGAGAATCATTCTCACTTATAGAATTGAATATGAGATATAAATTGTTGAATAATTTTTTTGGTATAATAATGGATGTGTTTAATCCTATGGAATATAGAGTAAATATAAGGAGGTTATATTTGGTCTTTAAAGTGTAACAACCCTGTTAGGCATGACTAGGCCTAACATCCAAAGGCGGGGTCAACTTAATTTTTCGCTTGATATGTACATTAAAATTTCATTAGGACATGTTAATAGGATAAATATAGAGGTGGAAAATATTTTTTAATGTAGATAAAACCAAGGAAAGCCATTTTTGGACCTTGAGACATCTCAATCCTATATAAATGGTTGAAGTAAACTTGATAAGAGAACATTAAATGCCCACACCTTCCATGATGATTTTAATGGATGAATAAGATGTTTATATAAGTTAATAATTTCCTTGAATAACCATATAGTGAAATTGGTTGAAAATTTCAAAATCCCAATTTTATGAACAAAGCTCAAGAGGGCAAACAAGCCTAAAACCCTTATTAAACCCATGTAGAGACCCGATTAGAGAAATGAGGATAAAAATACATATATATGGACCAATTTTATAATTAAAACTATTTGACCTTGAATATTACTCACTTATGATCCCTCCAATTCAAATTAGTCATAAAGATTTGTACATATGGGGTGAGAAACAAGCTATTTTTTACCATTTTTGTGTTATGTAGGCTACAGGAAGAATATGAAGATAAAATCAAGTTTGGAGGGAATATTTATACTTCTTATAACTACATATTTTCATTTCATTCATTTAAAACACTTCTAAGTGTCCAAACTAGGTGTTTCAACTTAGCCAATCAAAACTGGTCTAATGGACAAGCTAGTGAAAGGTGTGAGAACTTCAAGAGTATGTATTTTTAAGGTGTATTTGATGATTATAAGGCCATTAAAGATATTTAAATGTGTAATTCAATTCTTCCCATGTATTTAATTTATTTTAATTAATCCAAATTTGAATCCAAGAGTGCAAGGTACATGAAGGAAGAGTTTTATGGACTACAGATGATTATATCACATTTTGGGATGATTATAGATGACCAAGCCTAAAAAATGAATGGAGAGGAATTTATGATGCCCTTAAACTTAATTCAAATCATTATTAACAATATTAATTAGTTATGAGGCATTAAAATAGGGCCAATCATGAAGGTAATTTTTCTAAGCCAACATAGGGAGTTTTATGCCACTTTACAAGAGATTTAGGCCTTGAACTGACACTTGGGATTCATATCCTTTCATGGTTCATACCATATCACCTTCTCATTTATAATTAATTCCTTTAATAATATTTACAATTGTGCTTATGAAACTTTTACTTCTCTCTTCTCTCTCTCTCTCAACTTATATAAGAACTAGCCATTTTGGCATTGTAATCTATGATCCACCTAAGTATGGAAAATTCTTACTCATTTGTATACCTTATGATCAATAAATCAAATTATTTTTACCTCTTCCATTAATATTCATAGTTTTTTCAATTGGATTATGAATCTTGCTTAGTGAAAACTATGGATTCCTTAGCATGTTGTTCCATTCTTTCACTTATTTGTAGCCTCTTTTTGTAGGGAATGTGAAGTGTTTTAGGAGATGTACATGGATTAACTGATTATTATATTCACTAATTCCATTCAAGGCCTCTTATCTAGTCTTCCTATCCTAGGACATTTTTTCATAACCTCATAATGTAATATTGATGTAAAAAGACATAAATTAGAGAAGTGTATGTTTAGTTTGCCCTTTGATTTCAAGTGTAGTATACATATGACTGGAAGTAATCAATAAATTTGGTGTATAAACTACCTTAGAGTAGTTTAATTTCAATTACCTATCTCCCTTTTCACCCCCAAGTTTAGTTTTAGTTACAATCCAAAGTGGTACGTCAAGGGAGATAGCCCTATTTAGAGATTCACTTCATTCCTTAGGCTTACCACAAGCCTAGAGGTGATTCAATTATGCCAATTAGATGTGGAGATATTGTCCATCTCCTCAAAGTGTGAAAATCTAAGCGATAACATTTTTTGGCATGCTTGATGGGACTCTTGGTCTAATAATTTGAGAGATTTTTGGTGTTATATCTCAACAATCAACCTTTAGAGGCATCTATTTAAGCATCAATGTTGAATCTAAAGCTACATTAGCTAGTCAAGTAGCCTAGGTTTCCTTTTTAAGATTGTTGGTGATATTTTTTCTTTGTTTTCTTTCTTTCATGAGGTTTTATGGCTGAGTTTAGTGTTGATTTTTATTCTTTACAAACTAGTGAAACATTACAAACTTGTGTTATTCCTTATCAACAAGAGAAAGTTCTTAATCATCCCTTTCATGAACTATATTTACACCAATATGTTTATTGTAAGACCCAATAATATTATATTTATCCTTGACTTGTGCTCTATTAGTCATAAAACCATCTTCCTCAATATCTTGCTTCTCCTATTCAACCTAGCCACTCCTCAACTCCATCCATTTCTACCTTCAAGCAAACACTTTTGGGTTATGAGAGCTACATGTTAGATCTTGATACTCTAAGAGTATGTGTTCAAGATATCCATATAAATTCCATTCATAAGTTAAGATATGCTTTATATTTTTTCAAAATATAGTGGGCACCTATTGAAAGAGTCTATTGGCAAAGGATTAAAAATGAGATGCTAGATGTGAGTGGTTTGATTGCATCCTTATAGGATGAGATAAAAATTCATGAGAGGAAACATTACCAAGTATTTCAACATTGATATCCACTTGCCAAGTTTTATATCATTCATTTACGATCCCTACTCATAAGCTTAATCAAAATTGCCAAAGTCATCCTTTTCCAAATAAAGTGAAAGAGAGAGTTGGAGGGACTAGCCTTATGTTTGAAGCAAATATTGATAGACAAATTAAGTTGGACAATAAGAAAATAAATAATTCCATTTTATTAGAAAAATAATCAAAATTAAATCCCTCATTTACCTCTCGTTTTTCATCCCTACCACCTTAAGAAAGGACTTCTAATCCTAATATCCTAAGTTAGAACAAGATAGTGGAATCATGGGGGAAAAAGAAGATATAATTTTGGTTGATAAGGAGTGTGAGTTTGTGAATGAAACTGACCCTTTGTAAGTTCCTCTCACCCTTCCTCAAGAAACCTCTTGTTCTACATATGAAAATACTTGTATTCATCATCCTCATGATGATGTGTATTAACTTCAAGAGATCCCTTTCCAAGAAAACTATCCAAGAAAATTGAAGAGTTAGCGTCAAAGATGAAGCTATTAAGTCAATGTGTGATGGAAGGTTTATAACTAAAATAAGATCATATACCTAAACACACCCCATATACCTCTCATCAAGAGATCCCTCTAGCTAGATCATATGTGAATGAAGTGTTTGTCAAGTGGAATGAAGAAAATCAAGTGTTTTTAGCCTAAGGCCTACCTTCCTTTCCTAAAAAGATTATAAAATGAACCCCTACATCTCACTCCCAATATGATTTTGAGTTTTATGTGTCACCTCTACCAACTATTTTATCTTATCCTCACCCCATCACCCTTTATCTTGATGGACATATGGTATGGGAACCTAAAGAGGAATAGCTATTTTATAAAGAAAGAGAATTCTTGCTTAAAGAAGACATACCTCCTTAGCAACCTCATTGGGTTAGGCCACATGACTTCAAGATGCCTAGTCTTGGCATCACAATGATGGAGAAATATATGGAAGATCTTACATCCCTTAATGAAGATTCTACATCTGATCAAAATTTTGTGGATGATCACCTCCAACATGAAGATGAATGTGTTATCATAAATGGGGAATAGTTTTAAGTCTTTCCCAAAGATGTTGCAACCCTAGAAAATTATCTTGAGACCAATGTGAAAGAGGTTGTTCTTGAACATGACCCAATATCTAGACCTAATCTTTAATCACCATCAAATACACTAGAGATTGGATAATATTATCTTGATGACATCACACATTAAGAAGAGAAGATTAAAGAGGTAGTGTCTCTATAGGATGAAGAGGATAAAGGTGATTGACCTAAGCAAGTGAATCTCTTTCAAGAGCTTTAAAATCTTTGCCAAGTTGAGGGAAAATTACATGACAAGGTAAAAAAATAATCCTCCATGGAGAACAATGTTCAAGATTAGACAGAGTATTCAAATCTTCTTGATGATATAGAATTTGAATATGAGAAGAAACCTAATCTTATTAAGAACCCTAAAAAATTAAGAATGAGATTATAATTAAAGATCCACGTGAGAATTTTAAGGTTGTTTTGGATGTAAGAAGAGTTATTTTATCTAGCCAACATGTTTGAATCTACCTAGTTTTTAGTGAACATCATGCTAGTGGAATTGGTAAACATCATAAGAAATTTGGAGGCATTAATGCCAAGGATCAAATGGCTACAAGTCTCACTAGATCCTTCATTTCATGAAGTAGGAATAATTTTAAACATTCCCTTTGATCCAAGAGTAATTTATCATCTCATGTTAGTGTTTGAGTTATTTATTTTAGTCTAGTGTGTGTGTTCCTTAAGTGCTCATAAAGCACATGTTTGTTGTCTTATTTTGTGTGTGTCCTTGTTTTGAGTGGTTGAGTTAATTAGTGGTCTTATATTTGTGGTAAATAGTTAAAGGTTTCCTTATTTTCCTTAGACTTTAAATGACTCCTAAGACTAATGGACTGATAAGGGTACTAGTCTAGTTAGTATAACATGCATACTACCCCTATGAGTCACCAATTTATTGACCAAATTTGACTTTTAAGTCAAATTGGGGAACCTATAGGTAAAAACATGGGTTTTATAGGTTTTATGGGATATAAAATTTGTTAATAAGGTGTATTACATGTAATTTGATGCCATTCAATGTTATATTAGCCTTGGTCATCAATTTCATTAGCCAACATGTCCTTTTGAGTCCTTTTAGGGGTAAAAATTCAACATTTAATGAGTTGTATAGATTCCTTACAAAGTGTGAAGGTCTTAAAATATTATTTCATGTTCCATGTGTCTTTCTAAGTCTTAAGTAATTGACAAAAATGAAACATGGTAGGTTATGCAGAATAAAGGGTTGTTTTCTTAAAAGAAAAGAAGAGTTTGGCACTTGTAAAACCTACTTGGGAAGTGTGCCACATGAGAAATGGCTATAAAGTGTCTCTTTATATTCCCTATGATAAATTTCATGCTTGGTTTTCTTTAGAAGTGTCATTTTTGAGTTAAAACCATTTTGTTCCATTTTTATCATTCTTGGCAAGCAAAAGTGACCTATAAGTTTGTACTTGGTACAGTCGACATAAGGGATTCTAGGAAAGATAATATTAGGGGTATGTTATAATCTCATTTATATTCCATTTGGTTTTTGGTTGTAGATTAATGGTGGCTTAAGCTTTATGAACCATTCCTAAGATGTTGACCTTCCCAATTTTCTTCTTAATCTATGCACCCTATAGGTTTTGCCTTGGTTTAGAGAAATACATATAAAAAAATTGATAAGGTTGGTTTAAAATTATTTTAACTTCCTTATCTAATGTTACACATGCTTTTTTTCAAGTTTGGAGTTGATTTGAGAGTCCAATCACCTAAAGTTTGTAGATTAGTTTGATTATATGTTGTTGGTAGTTTTTCACCATGTTTTGTATCTTCATGCTTGTTCATGGTTTTAATGAGTTGGAATAGGTCCTTGGTCATTTTTTTAACATTATCTTGATCCCTTTCACCTTAAAATTCCATTCTGCAAGCAATGTTTCATATATTTTTAGCCATATACAATATACATAGTCTACAATGGACATATTTATCTATAGGTGCCATGGAAGGGAAATATCATGTTGGAATAGAGGTTATAAGTCTTGTTTCAACACCCTAATATTTATGTCATTCATTTGGATAATTTTTTAAAATCTCAAGCTTGTTCATGAGACCATTCATTATATACATGATTCCATTTTTGCTCACTATCTACCTATAACTCCCACACACCTTTATGCATCCTCATAGGACTAATAATGTGAAAACCAAGTTTTAAAGTTGAAAAAGGTCCTTTTTAATGTAAATAAAATATTTAAAATCCTTGATAAGAACATAAAACTCATAATAAGATAAGATTTATCCATATTATTCTATTTGCATTTACTACCTATAGATAGGAAAATGTGCATCTATAGGTGACAATATAGAGAGTTAGATAGCCATTTTGAGTGTTGAATCATGTAAACAAACCCTTTATAAATGTTATAATTTTTTTAATAAATAGGTCAGGTCCATATGAGAGATTATTTTGGAAAATTAAATTTTTTGTCACCCTCTAGACTTAGATGATAGTGTTTACAGATCATTCCCTAAAAAGAGCAAAATAGAGATCCAAGTCATTTTGCCAATGTCATAAAATAAAGTTGTCCTAGGTTTTATGATCTTTATATTCACTCACTTTGAATCATATAGCATGGATATGGAAGATGAAATTTTTTAATGGATAATGATAAGATTAAGACTCTTTTAGAGGCCTAAAATTGCCTACAAGACCATTAAACTCAAGCATTGATATCTACAATATTTGGATTCAAAAGTGACCTTGTATTATAGATTGACAATTATAGATCATGCCAAAATTTGATAGTGGTTTTAAGTGTTTTAGGTAGCACTCCTAAATCAATATATCATCAAATGAGAGGTAGATATGATTTTTTCCCTCCCATGCACATTCCCATTATGTACACTATAGAAATGTTGACCTACAATAGGGTATAGAACAATGTTTTAAATTTGATGTGCAAGTGATGTTTTGAGAATCTCAAGTTGAGTGAAAGTTAAAAATGTTGTGTGACCTCAGTGGTTATTCAAGGAGGTATATAATCATCATGATTAATGGGTGAATATTTTATCATCAACTAACTGAAGGCAAAATGGGTATATCAACCAAAGCGTAATGAGATAAATCTCTCCTCTTAGCAAGGGGAGGCTCCCTATAAACTATAATATGCCAATACAAACTGAAAATAGACTCAAAGGTGAGATCATACCATCCATTTTTCTTTTTTAAGAGATGATGTTCACAAGGTAAAGGAAAATTCTTGTGTAATAATTGAAAGCAATTCTCTTCTTTCAGAAATGATGTTCAGTAAATAACAGGAAAACTTACCATGTAGTAATTGGATCCATGATAAACCCATGAAATCGTAAGGTATTTTGTTGCTTCCCTTACTAATTTATAATGTATATAATGGTATAATGAAGTGTATCTCAAATTCTCCACCAAAAACTACAATAGAGTATAAGATCACAAAGGATAAAAGTAGTTCAAAGCCTCTCTAATACCCTTCTCAGTAAAGCACAAAAACAAAAATTAAAGGCAATTATAGCAGCAAAAAGTCTCCATATTTAACTTTAAAACATCTCCTAGATAATTTCCATGCACTCTACTTATTTAATTAAATAGATGAGATATTATTTAATAAAAATACATAAGAACAATTTCCTAAATGATACAAGTTATTCCAACACAAAGTTTTAAAAGTCACCCGCTTTCTCATTCATTGAAGAAAATATGATTTACAATCTAAGCTCAAATTCTCAAAAGGAATCTCAATTTGGGTAGATTTTTGCTTCTTATCACTAAAAAATATCCCCATTTACAAAAAAGACTCTCCTTATTTATAGGGAGAGACCTTAAAGATTTGGAAAAGACTTAAATATTTTGACCTAGTTAAAGATAGGAGTCTTTGTTGACTTTGGACTTTCCATATTTTTACATTTAATTACACATGACAAAAATACATGTGAAAATGTCCAAATAAGTTATAAAAGTGCATTTGAAAAAAAAAAATCAAATAAAAATTGATTTAATTTGTATCCCTAGTCTTCTTCATCTGAGCATCGTACATGGTGATGGTTGCTTGCATCCCAATGCTATCTGGAGTAATAGTGTTCTTGAAAATCACCTTAGCTCTAACTATGGCATCTTTCACTATTGTCAATAATTTTGCATGATTAGTTAGCCTAGTTTTTAGATAATCTAAAGTTAACTAATTATCCAAAATGTTATCCACAAAGGCTACTAAGAATACTCTTTTTTTGAATTCTTTTTGGAGCATACCTTTAAGTTTCTGAATCATTTATTCTATCAAAATGAATTAGTTATCTTGAGAGGTAATTTTTTAAGGTAGATCCCCCAAATTTTGCAATAGACTAATATCACTTTGTTCACTATTGTCTCTTGAAGATTTGAGGTCACTGATCAATTCCTTAAGCATATGAATCCTATATATCAATGATTCTTTAGTTTCAGTGTAAGAGTCCCTATCAACAATGACACCAATTGATATTAGAGTGATTATTTTTAACTTTTTCATATTCATCCATTTTTCAAGATATTTTTCCATGCTTCCAATATCTTGAGAAATGATATTGATGAGATCATCTAGTTCTGCTCTTAATTTCTTCACCTTACCTATTTTCTCATATAACTCTGTGAACAAGGAAATTATTTGTGTATGCATCTTGTCCAAGTAATCTTCAAGTACTTTTATTTTTAGATAGGTCCTTTCTAATTTCTAAATCATGGGTTCATCTATGGAGATAGCCTCTAGAGTTATTTTTTCTAGAGTGAAAGTAATTTTCGTTATCACTACAGTTAATTGCTACACCATTGTTTTATAATGATCCTTCATCTCTTTCTCTTTGTCAAAATTCTAAATCATAATGTCCATGGCTATTTTCAAATCTCTCTTAGCACCTTCATGATTTATTTTACCTAACTTGACTCAAGAGATAGAGTAGTCATTTATATCAAAATTTTCAAGAGTTACATCTTGTGGAGGTTTTGTTATTTCCAAAAATTTGTGCCCCTTATCCTCAATCATCTTTGAAAGAATATTTGGCTTCTTGGGAGTCTTGACTTTTACTAGGACCAATTTATTGAAATCAAAGTCATCCAGAGAGATGGTCTATTTTTTCCTTTTGGGTGTATAAGTCAAAAACCAAAGTGGGAGTGCAGAAGCACTTACATTAGTATCAATCTCCACTGTTAGCATTTCTAGAGTTGCACTTACACTAGTCATGGAAATAATGGGTGGAGTATCAATAAAAACTACACCTTCAGTTGAATGATCGAAAGCAATACTATCTTTGATATTAAAAGATGGAGATGAAAATCTAGGGATTGACCTTGAGGAATAAAGAATGTCTCTAGAAGTGCCTTGAGGGTCATCAAAAATAATTTTGGAAGGAGAGTCTGCTCTAAAAGAGGGAACACTGATTGGAGAAATAGGTGAAGGAGTTACAAAAGGTGTGCTAAGTAGGGAAGAAGAAATTCCTATTTTTGGCTACACACCCTCTCACAGAGATAGATTTTCATTTTCTTATTGATCTACAAGCCTATCATCAGTCTCCATTTGCTCTATTGCTAGTTCTTTAGTGATTTACTTCTTAACCTCCATATCTATTATTTTTGGCTCTTTTTTTATAAATTTTGAATTCATCATAAAGATGATCTTAGGATTATGTGGCCTAGAGGAAGAAGGAACATTGATTTTATTCTTCATTCTATTTTCCACTCTTCTCCTTATTTCCTCTTGAAATTTAGCTTTTGATCCTATGATGAACTCTTTTAGAGTGATTCCCTTATTTGCTAGCCAATCATTGGTGTTTGCCAATATTGGTTTGAATATTTTCCTCAAGGAAGTCAACTCCTTTTGTGACCATTGGATTGGGGGAAGAGGGGCATTAGAGACCTATTCAACATGGTATATATCATTGATCAAATCATTGTTATCCACTAGACTTTTAGGGATATCAGTGAGTCCTAGATATTTTATCTACTCAAGAGACAATCTACTATTGTCTACTTTTTGATGTCTTCAACTGTCCTTAAATGAACTCAAACATCTTCGATCATAGGCTCATGAAACTAGGTCTTCCTCCTGATTATATAATTTACACATATGTAGTCAAAATTTAGTTTCATTTTGAAATGTTTCATGGTTACAAGTTGCATTTAAATCTCCATAAATCTAGCTTTTCCAGTGGTCAACACTGAGAACCTACCAATTTCAATTGAGAACTTGAAATCAGGTTTGTTGAGTTCCATCTTCTTATTATGTATGATAGTAATTTGCCTACATAGCTCCATCAAGACTAATTTGTCTAAAGGGAATCTTGGGAGCATATAAGGATGACCTTGGAAAAAGCCAACCCAAAAGTAAGAAAAAGATGGAAATTGTAAGAAAATACATCTGAAGTCATTCACAACTATCTAGGCTTTATCTAACACTCTTTTCTATTTTAATTAGGGATCAAAGAGACACAAAAATACTACAAAGAAAGCATCATTTACTCTCTTAAAATGTTGGAAATAACCCTTCAACATCAACTAAGAGTAATATTGATACACTAGGGTTACCCTCCTATCTCCTTCTAATGTTAAACATGGGAATGTTCTCGTTGACACTGTAATATATACCAGGTATGAAGTCATGTAGAATTTTGAGGTAGTGGATAATTTCATCAATTGCTCATACAGAGCATTGCTGATTTGTTCTCCCCATAAAATGACTTGTTTGCCTTGGAGAATAATATTAATTAAGGGGTATATCCATTCATAAAATAATGAGGAAGAAAGTAAACATCTTACCCTACTAAGAAGAGTAATCAGGTCACTGACTTCTATAAAGTCACTCCTTGGAAAGCTCTATGTCCACCTTGACAAGTTCACCCTTAGAGTCTTCAGAAATATATTATTGATTACTTTCTTTAATCTTTCAATATTTTTTTCATATTTCCTTGGTGCTTCAATGAAATCAAGCTTTAATACTTCAGCAGTGGGAGGACACATGAACACTTTATCAATGAACTTAGGGTCTAGTCTAATCACCACATTACCACTAGTGTCTAACACAACCCTAGTATCCTTATAGAATTGAGTGAATTGGAGAATGAATTATGTGTTATGAGATGCTACAAGAAAAGAAGATACCAAATAAATATTGCTCTCAATTGTCTTCTTCATTTCATGGCTAGGATTTCTTGATCTAGTTCTTTCCTTGAACTCAACCATATCCACATGACTGATCTCTATATCTCTAATGTCATCGACATTAGAAGTAACTGATGTGATTGGAAAAAAACATTGATACTTATACTTCATTATCTTTGACTTCTTTAGAGAAACCTCAGTCATCTGGAAGAGCTTTTGTTAAAAGGGTGTTGATGAAGGACCCTTGAGAGAAACTAAAATAAGAATCATGATCATGCAATCAGGGAAATTATTAGAAATTTAGAAAAATTGCATGTTGATGATCACAACCATAGGAATGTTCCTGAAAGGGCTAAAGTGCGAGCAGGCTAGAAAGTCAAAGGAAAGTGGGCTTGATAAAACAAAAATTCAAAATTTTCCAGAGTTAAGATTTTTGAGAAAATGTATGCATGGGTGGAAAAAATTACCACCCTTACATATGGAGGTAGTATCAGTGGCAAAAATCACTAACTTAACACATTGGGGGAAGATCTATTTATGCATATATGGCAATTTTTGCCATCCTTGCATGCTGACTTTGTGCAAGGGTGGCAAAAATCACCTCCTGTGCATATGGAGGTGGAAAACATGTGTAAGAGCAGCAAAAATTACCACCCTTACACATATAGAAATAGATTTGTGTAAGCATGGTAAAAATCACCGCCCTTACACATGTTTTTAGTTTCATGTAAGGGTGGAAAAAATCACCATCCTTACACATATGGCAATGGATTTTTGGATTTCTTGGGTTTTTAGGGCTTTCTCCCTTCGAGGAGGAGAGGGAGGAGGAAAAACAAGAAATATAAAACCTAAGAAAGAAAAAAATAAGGGAAAAAATTGAAACTTAAAGAAAAGAGAAAGAACAAAAATGAAACCTGGAAAGAAAAGAGGGAATAATGCCAAACTAACCTAGTAAATCAAAATCTTACGCTTGAAGTTGGAAAAATCACAATCCCACTCATTCACATGGTTGAATAGTTACAGGGAGGAGGATAAAACAACTTAGAACAATCTAAATGAGGCAAAATTAGCACTAAAAGGATTAAAATAGATGCCAACCACTCAGTGCATGTGGTCATAAATGCCACACATGAAAACTAAGGTCATATAGGGGTAACAATTTTTGCTACTTCTATATGATGACGTGTAAAATATGCAAGGGTGGCAAAAATCACTACTCTTACATGAAAGGGATAAAAAAATAAGGGCAACAATTTTCATTGCTCTTGCATGGAGAGATGTAAGGGTGGCAAAAATTGCCACTTTTACATGAGAATAGAAAATAACATGCAATGGCAGCAAAAACTACTGACCTTGCATGTAAACAAAACCAACACCAACTCCTTGAAATTTATCAAAGTTTTGACATTTTGATCGCATCAAGACCATAATGAATTTCACATTTTTTGAGAAATTGTGATGAGGGAATGTCACAAACTTTTCAAGGATGCTAGTCAACTATACTCAAGAATAAGAGAAACTTGTCTCAAATAATGAGCTTAGATTGAAGAACTTGAAACAGACAAGTTTCATAGGGTTTGTCCATCAAAATAAATGTATCTAATTTTGGGAATAATAGCTAGCTCCAGCTAGGGAACTTCCATCGATCAAACTTTGAAACAATCGAAGGGAGTAGAATCCAGTCTCTAAGTGCCTTTATCCATGCCATTGGGCCATGAATTCGAGCTATCAAAAAGAAAAAGACACACAAAACCAATGAAAAATTAATAAACATAAGACTACAAATATACAAATGAACTCATCTGATACTTCAAGGATTGAAGTGCTTTAGATGTTTCCCATTATGAGGCAGTGAAAATGGTGTTCTATTTTGATATTCTAGAAAGAAGATACTTTCACCATAAATATAATGAGTGGTAAATGGAACTCTCCATAAAGAATCAAATTTTCCATGCATCCCTTCTGGTTCTCTTCTCTTGTCCCACAACAAAACTTGATCTCCAATCTAAAAATCATGAATCCTTGCTCTCTTGTTGAAGAGTTTATTTACTTGATTTTGATGTGTAGTGATACGATCCACTACCATAGTTCATTACTCATCTAGTTTGGTTAGGCACATGATCCTTTTATCAGTAAAATTTTCAAAAGTTTGATCTTTGATTGCCTTTGTCAACTTCAGTGCTGGTAGTTTTAAGGTGATTGGTATCTCCGCATTCAAACCATACAAAAGTTGAAATGCTGACATACCTATTACTCTATTGGGTGTAGTCTTGTCTACCCACAAAGCATCAAATAATGCTTTATGCCAAGTTCTCTGATTATCATCTACTAGTTTCATGATAATAGTAACCAGATTCTTGTTACTTGATTCTACTTGACCATTTCTTTATGGATAATAGTCAGAGGAGTGAGAAAGAATAATCTCGTAATTGTATAAAAACTTAGTAACCTCACAAGAAGAGAAACAAGAAGCATTATCTATTACAATCTTAGTTGGGACCCCATATTGGGAAATAATATTTTCTTTAAGGAAATTTCATACCACATTCAAAGTAGCATGCTTAGTTGGAATGGCTTCCACCCACTTGGTAAAATAGTTTGTCATGGTGAAAACATAGTCATGTCTAGCACTTGAGGATGGATTAATAGTGCCAATGAAGTCAATACCCCATTATTGAAAAGGTTCTTGAATTACCACTAGCTTGAGAGATAATGCAATCAATTTAGGTTTTCCAATAAACTATTGACATAACTCACATCTACATACCCAAATGTATGCATCTTGAAATAGTGTAGGACAATAGTATCTAACTTGTATAATCTTGTGATCTATTACTAGTGTAGAAAACTATCCTCCATAAGACAAATTATGGAAGGACTCCAAAATTTTACTTTATTGCACCTTATCGACGCAACGAATAAATACCCCATCAAGACTTCTTTTGTACAAACTATTATCTCACAAGACATAGTTAGCAGCCTTCAACTTAACATTCCTTTTTTATTTATAGGACATATGGGTGGGACATTCACCATAGGTAATAAAATGAGTGATATTGGAATACCACTCATCAGTAGTAGTGATGAAGATAATTGTAGGCATGTCTCCAACCTCTGTTTCTTCATGTTTTCTTTCCTTTGGTATGTTATTAGCAATTAATTGGCAAAGACCTTTTCTCCACACAAGTTTAATAAGCTTGATATCAAGATCAAACTCCTAAATTTTAGCAATCCAATTTCCCCTTTTAGTACCAAACTCTTGTTGAGTTAGAATGGATTTCACTATTATATCAAGCACCAAAATAACAGTATGTGAATTCAGGATATAGAATCTGAAATGCTTTACTACGTTAACTATGGCATAAGCATGCTTCTCCATGTTTATATATTTCAATTCATGAGATTTGAGAGGACAACTCATAAATGATATGGGAGATTCCACACCTTCTTTGTTTTGTTGGACCAAAATGCCTGAAAGTGTATATTCAGAAGTGTAGTTGTATACTATGAAGTTTTTGGTATAATCTAGACAAACCAGATTTGGGACATGGGCAATTGTTTTCTTGATATCTTCAAATGTTGACTTGACTTCTGTAGTCCAATGAAAATTAGCTTTACCCTTCATCATGTCAACAATGTGTCAAGTCTTCTCTACCAATTTCGGAATGAATCTTTTTAGAAAATTCACCTTTCTAAAGAAAGAGTGAACTGTAGTCTTACTAGTAGGAAGAGTAAGATTTTGGATAGATTTGAATCTTTTAGAGTCAATTTTTATGCCTTCTTGGGATATAGTATGACTAAAAAGTTTACCTTTGTAACCCCCAAAATTGACTTCTTTAGAATAAGATAAATACCATTTTGCCAACAATGTTCCATCACTTATTGTAAATGATGCACATTATCAGAATGATGTTTGGAAAAAATGGTCAAGTCATCAAGATATACCATAATAAATTTTCCTATTTCATCTCTAAAGGCAAGATTTATTGCTCTCTGGAAGGTGGAAAAAGTATTGATTAGACAAAAAGGCATTCTTTGATATGCAAAAGTGCCCCACAGTGTAGTGAAAGCAATTTTATATTGGTTTGCTTCATTGACTTTCACTTGATTTTACCCAAAAAAACCATCTAACATTGATAACATTTTTGAGCCAGTCACTATTTGCAACACTTGATCCATGATGGGTAATGGGTAGTTATCCTTTAGAGAAGATTTATTTAAGTTTCTAAAATCAACACAGATACAAATTTCTCCATTCTTTTTTCTCACCGGAACTATGTTCACAATCTAGGTGAAATGATGAATTAGAAAAATAATTCTTGCATTCAGCATCTTCTGGATCTCAGAAAGGATAGTACCTGATATTTTGGGGTTGTATTGCCTTTACTTTAGCTTGTGAGGTAATGACCCAAATTTAAGAGGAATTTCATTCCAAATTTCTTCAAGCCCAAGAGATTTCAAATCATCATAAGAATATGCCAAAACATCAATGTAATGGCAAAAAAGAGTAATGAATTTGAGCTTTTTATTAGAAGTGCAACAATTCCCAATGTTGACCATTTTGGTATTTTCTTTTGTAATCAAATTTATTTGATCAAACTCCTCAAAGGAATTTGAATCCATTTATTGCTACTTGACATACATGTCATGCTTATCAAATAACTTTTCAAGAGAAACCAAACATTTTCTAATTTTATTCCCCTTGAGTTGAAGAAACTCTTCACCAATTTTTAAATCTATTTCAGGAATTGATTCCCATGGTGGAGATTCTCTACCTTCAAAATAAAGCTCCTCAAAACTATCCACTTTTTCTAGAAAAATAATGATTTGATTGTCATCATTAAACAACTGCCAATGATTGCCATTATCAAGTACACTTGGTTGAAAGACCAACTCAATAGTGTACTTATTCCCTTTGAAATCCTTATGGGGAACCATGAGGGTTGTAGAGATAGCCAATGAATCTACACGATCATTGAATTCTCTCGGCACAACAAAAATATTGAAAGCATAAAAACTTTCAATGTAATCCCATACAAGATTATGATTATATCACAATATTTCATTTTTGGTTTTGTATAGATTCCTTACCTAAAAAACCACTAGTTCAGCATCTCCCTGAGCATGAAGAATATTAATATCTTTAGCATGAGTAGCTTTCAATCCAAGAAACAAAGATTCATACTCAGTGGTGTTGTTGGTATTGTTGAATTGTAACTTATATGAATAAAGAAAAATTTATTCTTGAGGGGGTATAAAAAAAATTTTGCTCTAGAACTAGTAGAAGAGCAACTGCCATCAAATTCTAAAATCTAAACATTATTATAATTTGATCTTCTCAAAGATTTTTCTTCGTTAGTGAGGGAAGATTCTTTTTTGCCTAAACTTTGCCTTAACAGTTCCACTAATTTTGTATCTAGATTTTTTGATTTGTCACCTAGTGAACCTTCCTCTGTTGAGCTAAAAACATTTTTAGTGGTCAGGAAATAGTTACCCATTCCTGATAATTCAAATAAAATTTTAGCTTCAAGATTTGACGTTTGGGTGACAATATATTTTGACTCTTTTTCAAGAAGAAATTTTTTCATGACACCTTTAACAAGTATTCTTTCTTTAGATAGATCCATATTCAACTCTCCACCTACATCCTTGAAAAATTTACGTTCGAGTAGAATGCTATAGGAAGTTGGAACATCAGCCACCAAGATTATCATTTTAATCCTTTTATCTAGAAAATCCATGAATGGAAATTAGGCATCTTTGATTTAACCTAGTAGTGGTACTTGCTTATTTTCTATGGAGAAGCATCTTCCAAAAGTCTTAGTTAAGGTAAGACCAAGAGAATTTTCTACCTTGATGGGCATAACATTATTAGAAGCTCTAGAGTCTATTATATAGTTACTCAACTTATGACCATTTATTAATAGAGAAACATAGAAAGGTTCTATTTTTCTAGGGGAACAAGAAGAGTAGAGATAAGATTATTTTGGGTGGATTTGTTCTTCGAGGAATCGCGAGTCACCTTTGAAAAGTCTTGTCTTGTAGGGATAGTTTTTTTTTATGTATTCAGCCAACCTATCAAACTGTTCAAGATTGGCTCGCAAGTACTCAAATTTAGTCATCTGAATCTTGGTTTTTAGCATGATCAATTATATCAAATAATTGAAATGAACTATAAATAGAGGGAGTACATCATCCTAATCTTTATTGGGTGTGGCACTGGTCTAAGGAATAGAAGTAAAAGGTGCATGATGGTTTGAGGTACTTACTTTCTTACTAATCACCAGGTCCTTTGATTGGAAAGGTAGTGAAGTCCCCTATTTAGAAATTGAAATTACTAGTTGAGGTTCTTCTCCTACTTTTCCCTTATCAACTGGTTGAGTTGACTAGTTTTAGCACCCAGTAAAAACAATGTATGATCCATCAAACACTTCTCCCTTTCTTCTAACTTCATCTTGGTAATTTAGAAAACCAATGTTGGAGTTGCCAGCTAATTATTCTTCTCCTTCTAAAAATATATTAGCATCATCTTCTTGGTTCAACTCAGGTTGGAAAGAGAAATCATGTTTAGGTTCATGATAACCAACTATTGTGTTTGCTGGTGCTACTTTAATATCAAGCTTCCTCTAGGTTGGAGGAAGGCAATTGGGTTGCCCTTGGTTCCTGGCAACATTGCTTTGATATGAATGGTTAGGGAATCTCTTCCTTGGTATATCCCAATAAGAAGGAGGAGAAGACATTCCTTGGGATATTTGCTTTTTTAGGGCTAATAACTCATATTCTAACTTTTGCACCATAAGATCTGTGGAACTCATGGAAGAACTTTTAATAGATGAGGAAAATTTGTTTTTATTAGAATATTTTCTAATCTTACCTATTAGGATAAGATCATCTTTGACCTCAATAGCCAAAATTTGAGTTGTAAAAAGATCTATAGGGCCATCCCATCTTAATAAAAAACTTACTTCAAGAAGTTGAGAATTGATGAAAAAGCACTTAAGATTCTTTGGTGTTGGCTAAGTAATTATAGGAATTCTATTCCTCAACTTATTGAATTTAGCAATGAAGTCTCACATAAGCTCATGGGGTTCCTTCTTCATTTGCATAAGCTGAGCCAACAAGGCATGTGCATCTTTATCGGGTTTGAACCTAACCTCAAACTTGGCCTTGAGAGTGTTCTAATCAGTTATAGTTTGAGATTGAAGGTGATAAAACCAATCTGTGACAGTGTCTTGCAAAGTTTCTAAACATAGTCTCACCACTATATCTTCATATTCTGCACCTATCACACCACATACTATGCATAAAGTAGTAATATGCTTATCTGGATGAACCTTCCCATCACCATATAATTTGGGGAAAAAATTCTTGAACCATGAGGTAGTTTATGTAAAGGTTGGGTCAGATTGAGAGGGCCAAAAATGTTACGCCAAGGGCCTTAGAATGCCATGATATGATGATTAAATGGAGGAATAATAAAACTTTTTGGTGTATGGACAAAAATTTACTAGAACTGAAACTAGAAGCTTCAACTGGTATTAGAGATCTAACATTGGTAGGAAGAAAACTGTTGGTACATTAAAGGCAAGATGGTGGAGAAAAAATTTCAAAATTATTTCATTGCACCAACTCAAATATAGGATCAACAATACCTTGAGCTCTTTGGCTTTGCATGTACAATAGATATTCCCAAGTGTAAAATAAAAAAGGACTGTAAATACTTCAATTTGAAGCTTGAGGCTTTAAAGTGCGCATTCGTATCCCTAGTGGAGTTGACAAAAAACTATTGGGTGAATATTTTGTCATCAAATAACTAAAGGCAAAATGGGTATATCAACCATAGCGTAATGAGATAAATCTCTCCTCTCAGCAAGGGGAGGCTCCCTATATACTACAATATGCCAATATAAACTAAAAATAGACTTAGAGGTGAGATCATACCATCCATCTCTTATTTTTCAGAGATGATGTTCACAAGGTAAAGGAAAATTCTTGTGTAATAACTAAAAGCAATTCTCTTCTTTCAGAAATGATGTTCAATAAACAACATAAAAACTTCTCGAGTAGTAACTGGATCTACGATAAACCCACAAAAGCACAAGGTCTTTCATTGCTTCCCTTACTACTTTATAATGTATATAATAGTAGAATGAAGTTCAGCTCAAATTCTCCACTAAAAACTATAATAGAGTATAAGATCACAAAGGATAAAAGTAGTTTAAAGCCTCTCTAATACCCTTCTCACTAAAACACAAAAACAAAAATTAAAGGCAATTATAGAAGCATAAAGTCTCCATAATTAACTTTAAAACATCTCCCATATAATTTCCATGCACTATATGTATTTAATCAAATAGATGAGATATTATTTAAGAAAAAGACATAAGGAAAATTTCCTAAATGATACAAGTTATTCCAACACAAAGTTTGAAAAGTCACCCACTTTCTCATTCATTCAAGAAAATATGATTTACAATCTGATCTCAAAGTCTCAAAAGGAATCTTAATTTGGGTAGAGTTTTTCTTCTTATCACCAAAAAAGATATCCATTTACAAAAGATGCTCTCCTTATTTATAAGGAGAGACCTTAAGGATTTAGAAAAGACTTAAATATTTTGACCTAGTCAAAGATAGGAGTCTTTGTTGACTTTAAACTTTCCATATTTTTACATGTAATTACACATGAAATAAATACATGTGCAAATGTCCAAAGCAATTAAAAAAGTTCATTAAAGAAAAGGAAATTAAATTAAAAAAAAATGATTCAATTTGTATCCCCAGTCTTCTTCATGTGAGCATCGTACATGGTGATAGCTTCTTGCATCCTGATGCTATCTAGAGTAACAGTGTTCTTGAAAATCACGTTAGCTCTAACTATGGCATCTTTCACTGTTGTAACTAATTTTCCATGATTATTTAACTTGGTTTTTAGATTATCTAGAGTTAAATGATTATCTCGAATGTATCCATAGGGGCTACTGAGAATGTTCTTTCCTCAAATTCTTTTCAGAGAATACCTTCAAATTTCTAAATCATTTCTTCTATCAAAATGAATTGGTTATTTTAAGAGGTAAGTTTTCAAGGTAGCTCCTCCAACTTGTGCAATAGATTGATATCACTTTTTTCACTGAGGTCTCTTGAAGATTCAAGGTTGTTGATCAATTCCTTAAGCACCTAACTCCTATATATCAATACTTCTTTAGTTTTAGTGTAAGAGTCTCTATCAGCAATGATGCCAATTGCTATTAGAGTGCTTATTTTCAAATTTTTCATATTCATCTATTTGTCAAGATATTTTTCCATGCTTCTAATATCTTAAGAAATTATATTGATGAGATCATCTAGTTCTACTTTTACTTTCTTCATCTTACCTATTTTCTCAAACAACATTCTGAGTAAGGAAATTCCTTGTGTATGCATCTTGTCCAAGTACTCTTTAAGTACTTTTCCCTTGAGATAGGTCCTTTCTACTTTCTAAATCATGGGGTCATCTATGGATATAACCTCTGGAGTTACTATTTCTAGAGTGAAAGTAATTCTCCTTATCACTGTAGTCAATTATTCCACCATTTCTCTATAATGATCCTTCATCTCTTTCTCTTTGTCAAATTTCTGAATCATAATGTCCATGGCTATTTGCAAATCACTCTTAGCACCTTCATGAGTTATTTTACCTAACTCAACTCGAGAGATAGATTAGTCATTACTATCAAAAAATTTAAGAGTTTTATCTTATGGAGGTTTTTTTATTTTCAAAAATTTTTGCCCCTTATCCTCAATCATCTTTGAAAGAATCTTTGGCTTCTTGGAAGTCTTAACTTTTACTGGCACCAATTTATTGAAATTAAAGTCATCTATAGAGATGGTCTATTTTTTTCTATTGGGTGTATAAGTCAACAACCAAGGTGGGAGAATAGAAGCACTTACATTAATATCAATCTCCATTGTTGGCATTACTAGAGTCATACTTGCACTGGTGGTCGAAATAATGGGTGGAGTATCAGTAAGAATTGTACCTTCAACTAAATGGTCGAAAGTAGAACTATCTCTGGTATCAAAAGATGGAGATGTCAAACTAGGGATTGACCCTAAGAAATGAATAATATCTCTAGAAGTGCCTTGAGGGTTGCCAAAAATAATTTTGGAAGGAGATACTACTCCAAAAGAGGGAACAATGATTGGAGAAATAGGTGAAGGAGTTATAATAGATGTGCTCAGTAGGGAAGAAGAAATTCTTATTTCTGGCTACACACCCTCTCATGGAGATAGAGTTTCCTTTTCCTATTGATCTATGGATATATCATCAATCTCCAATTGCTCCATTGTTGGTTCTTCAATGCTTTGCTTCTCAACCTCCATATCTATTGTTTTTGGCTCTTTTTCTATAACTTTTGACTTTTTTGTCACAAAGATGATCTTAGGCTTATGTGGCCTAGATGAAGAAGGGACATCACTTTTATTATTCATATTATTTTTGACACTTCTCCTTGTTTCCTCTTAAAATTCAGCTTTTAATCCTATGATGAACTCTCTCAAGGTGATTTCCTTATTCTCTAACCAATCATTGGTGTTTGTCAATATTAATTTGAATTTTTTTTCATAAGGAAGTCAACTCCTTTTATGACCATTAGATTAGGGGAAGAGGGGCATTGGTGATCTATTCCGCATGGTATCTATCATTGATCAAATCACCATAATCCACTAGACTTTCAGGAATATCAGTGAGTCCTAGATATTTTATCTACTCAAGAGATAATCTACTATAGTCCATCTTTCTTATGTCTTCTATTGTCCTCAAATCGACCCAAACATCTTCGATCATAGGCTTATGAAATTGAGTCTTCCTCTAGATTGTATACTTTACACCTCTATAGTCAAAATTTGGTCTCCTTTTGAAATTTTTCATGGTTACAAGCTACATTTTAGTCTCCATAACTCTAGATTTTTCAATGGTCAACACTGAGAACCTATCAATTTCAATCAAGAAGCTAAAACCAGGTTTCTTGAGTTCCATCTACTTATTATGTATGATAATAATCTACCTACATAGTTCCATCAAGATTAATTTGTTTAAAGGGAATCTTGGAAACATATAAGGATGACCTTGGAGAAATCCAACCCACATGTAAGAAAAAGATAGGAATTGCAAGAACATACATCCAAAGTCATTCACAATTGTCCAGGCTTCATCTAACACTTTTTTCTATTCTAATTGGAGATCAAAGAGACACAAAAATACTATAAAGAAATCATCCTTTACTCTCCTAAAATGATGGATAGCACCCTTCAATGTCAATTGAGAGTAATATTGATACACTGGGGTTACCCTCCTGTCTCCTTCTGATGTTAAACCTGGGAAGGTTCTCATCGATGCTATAATATATACCAGGTATGAAGTCATGTAGAATTTGAAGGTAGTGGATACTTTCATCAATTGCTCATCTAGAGCATTGCTGATTTATTCTCCCCATAAAATGACTTGTTTGCCTTGGATAATAATCTTAATGAAGGGGTACATCCATTCGTGAAATAGTGAGGAAGAAGGTAAACCTCTTACCTTACTGAGAAGAGTAATCAAGTCATCAACTTCTATAAAGTCACTCCTTAGAAAGCTCCATGGCCACCTTGACAAGTTTACCCTTAGAGTCTTCAGCCATCTATTATTGATTACTTTCTTCACTCTTTTAGGATCTTTGTCATATTCCCTTTGTGCTTTAATGAAATCAAGCTTTAATACTTCAGTGGTGGGATGACACATGAACACTTTGTCAATGAACTTAGGGTCTAGTCTAATCACCACATTACCATCAGTGTCTAACGTAGCCCTAATATCCTTATTATATAACTAAGTGCACTAGAGAATGAACTCTATGTTGTGAGCCGTTATAGGAAAAGAAGATACTAGATGAATATTTATCTTGATTATCTTCTTCATTTCATGGTTGGGATTGTTTAATCTAGTTATTTACATGAACTCAGCCATATCTACATGACTATTCTTTGTTTCTCTAATGTCATCAAAATTATAATTAACTGAGGTGATTGGAAAAACACTTTGTACTTGTACTTCATTGTCTTTGACTTCTTCAGAGAAACCTCAACCATCTAGAAGAGATTTTGTTAAAAGGGTGTTGATGAAGGACCCTTGAGAGAAAATGCAACAAGAATCATAATTATGTAATTAGGGGAAATATTGGTAATTTGGGAAATTTTCATTTTGATGATCATGACCATGGAAATGTGCTTAAAAGGGCTAATGTGTGAGTAGGCCAAAAAGTCAAAGGAAAGTAGGCTTGGAAAAGTGAAAATTTGAAATTTCCTAGAGTTAGGATTTTTGACAAAATGTATGCATGGGTAGAAATAATTATTGCCCTTACATATGGAAGTAGTATTGGTAGAAAAAATTACTGACTTAATGTTTGGGGGAATGTTTATTTATACATAGGCAATAATTTTTGCTACCTTTGCATGCTGACTTTGTGTAGGGGTGGTAAAAATAACTGCCTATGCATATGGGGGTGGAAAATATGTGTAAGGGTGGAAAAAAATTGCCACCCTTACACATATGGAAATAGATTTGTGTAAGGATGGTAAAAATTTCCTCCCTTACACATATTTTTGGTTTTATGTAAGGGTGGCAAAAATCACCATCCTTACATGTATGGTAATGGATTTTTGGATTTTTTTAGTTTTTTAAGGCTTTACCCCTTTGAGGAGGAGAGGGAGATGGAAAAATAAGAAACATAAATCCTAATAAGGAAAAAAATACAAGGAAAAAAAATTGAAACTTAAAGAAAAGAGAAACAACAAAAATGAAAACCTAGAAACAAAAGGGGGAAGAATGCCAAACTTACCTGGTAAATCAAAATCCTATGATTGAAGCTAGAAATATCACAATCCCACTCATTCATGTGGTTGAATAGTTGCATGGAGGAGGATAAAACAACTTAGAACAATCTAAATGAGGTGTAAATTAGCATTAAAAGGGTAAAAATTGATGCCAACCACTCAGTGCACGTGGTCATAAATTCCATGCGTGAAAACTGAGGTCATGTAGGGGCATCAATTTTTTCCACCTCTATGTGATGATGTGTAAAATATGAAAGGGTGGTGAAAATTTCCTCTCCTACATGAAAGGGATAAAAATTTAAGGGTGATTATTTTTTCCACCCCTGCATGGAGAGATGTAAGGGCAGTGAAAATTGCTGCTTTTACACAAATAGAAAACATGTAATGGTGGAAAAAAATGTCGACCTTGCATGAAAAAAAAAACAACACTAACTCCATGAAATTTATCAAGTTTTGAATTTTTTATCACATCAATACCACAAAAAATTTAATGTTATTCTATAAATCATGATGAGGGAAGGTCGGGAACTTTTCAAGGATGCTAGTCGACTATACTTGAGAACAAGAGAAATTTGTCTCGAATAATGAGCTTAGAATGAATAAAATGAAATGGAAAAGTTTCATATGGGTTTTCCATCAAAATAAACGTTTTTTATTTTTGGAACAACAATGATCAAATTAATTGAGCTATATACACCTACAGGTATGGTCAAATAGTTAGCCTACAGTCAACTACCTATGACTAGTTTTGAAGAATTTCAACCCTAAGGTGAGAGCTGGTTAGGAGTATACATGATTATTATTTTAGAAGGATATAATAATATTATTAATTTTATTTAGTTCCTAAATCATGAAATTAACCCCAATATTCAACCCCTCCAAGGCAAAGAAATAGTCAGTTGGGCAAACCATAGTGAGCAGAAAGGTAGTGTCCTTGGTATGATTAAGACATGAAAATGAAACAAGTGGATATAATCCATTGATATATAAAAATTTGAAACCTAAATATGAGTTATAATCATGTTGTCAAAGTCAAAAATAATTCAAAATTTACCTACAAGCACAAGTTTTGGAGGACATAGTCAAATAATAAAGAAACAATCAAGGTAGATTGGGCAAGAGTCTAGAGTATGAGGAAGATTAGAGAGATAATAGGATATTATATGTATTAAAAATATGATAATTATTTTATGATGGAGTTTATAATGATATAAAACAATCAAATTAAGGTGTACTAAACTAAATATACATTCGATGATAAAAAACATTGCACACAATCTCACAATTTGCCTTAGAAGGAACCAGTCTTAGCATTTTAAATTTTGGGGGGTAAAATGATATGAATTAAGTCTAAATTTTTTATTTTATATGTCCTAATAACCTTTTTAAATATATCCAATTTTATTTTTTCTTGAGATATTAGGTGAATTATCTCATGTTTTGTCTCAAATAAGGGGTACTTTCCCCATGCATACACTAGCAATTTTTGAGAATGGGATAGAAATATGAGGCTATAAGATGGAGGGACCTTAAAATATAATTTTTGAAGATATATAACATATAATAAATAATTAAAAACACTTCACTAGAGTATATAGACAAATAGGGAGGTCCAATATGCTAGGGTTGCAGTCAAGCCTACTACACATATTAAGGCCTAGAAGCCAAATAGAGAATTATTCTCACTTATAGCATTGAATATTAGATATAACTTATTAAATCATGTATTTTTTATCATAATATATATTTTTAATCCTATTCAATTTAGAGGAAGCATAAGGAGGTTATATTTAGGCTTTAAAGTGTAACATGTCTATTAGGCATGACTAGGCCTAACATCCAAACAGGGGGTCAACTTCATTTTTGGTTTGATATATACATTAAGATACATTGGTACATATTCATAGGATTATTACAGAGGTGGAAAATATTTTATAGGGCATATAAAACCTAAGAAAACATTTTTTGGACCTTGAGACATCTTAGATCTATACAAATAGTGGAAGCAAGCTCAATAAGAGAACTTTGGATGCCCACATCTTTCATGATGATTTTCATGGAGGTCTAAGAGGTTTACATAAGTTAATAATGTCCTTGAAAAATCATCTAGTGTATTTTTTTGACAATTTTAATGTCCCAATTTTATGAGCAAAGCTTAAGAGGGAAATTAAGCCTAAAACCCTTGTTAAACCTTTACATAGACCTGATTAGAGAAATGGGGCTAAAAATTAATCTATATGGAAAAATTTGATCATGAGACACATTTTAAATTTTAGATAAATCAGTAAATAACCATTCAATTCAAATTATTTGTATGAACTTGTATGGATGGGATGAGAAATAAGCTATTTTTGACCATTTTTTGTGTTTTGCAGGATAAAAAAAGAATCCAAAGATGAAATAAAGTTTGGAGGGAATATTTATAGTTTTTATAACACCATATTTTCATTTCATGCATTAAATAAACTTAAAAGTGTCCAAACTAGGTGTTTCAACTCAACCAATCAAAACTAGCCTAATGGACAAGCTAGTAAAAGGTGTGAAAAATTCAAGAGGATATATTTTTAAGGTGTCCCTAATGATTATAAGGAAATGGATGGTATTTAAATGTGTTATTAATTTCCTCCCATGTATTTTATTGATAAACTAAATCCAAATTTGAAAACAATTATGGAGGGTGCATGAAGGAAGAGTTTTTTAGACTATTAATGATGATAGCTCATTTCGGGATGATATTAAATGACCAAAAATAAAAAAATTAATGAATATTCATTTATGATGTCCTTAATATTCATTAAAATCATTGGTACCACTCTTATTTATTTATGAGCTATTCAAATAGGGCCAATCATGAAGGCAATTTTTTTGGAGCCAACACAAAGAGTTTTATACCACTTTGCAAGAGTTTCATGCCTTGAATTGACACATGGGATTAATTAACTTTCATTGTTCATCCCATATCCTCTTTTCATATACAATTGTCTCCTTTTATTATTTTTAAAAGTGTCCTTGTGACCCTTGGACTTCTCTCTCTCTCTCTCTCTCTCTCTCTCTCTCTCTCTCTCTCTCTCTCTCTCTCTCTCTCTCTCTCTCTCTCTCTCTCTCTCTCTCTCTCTCTCTCTCTCTCTCTCTCTCTCTCTCTCTCTCTCTCTCTCTCTCTCTCTCTCTCTCTCAGGTTCTATAAGAACTAGCCATTTTGGCATTGTAATCTATGTTCCACCAGAGTATGGAAAAGCCTTGATCATTTGTATATTTTTTGATTAATAATAAAAATAATTTTTACCTCTTACATGACCATTCATAGTGTGTTTAATTAAATGATAAATCTTGCTTAGTGAAAACTATGGATTCCTTAGCATGTTGTTCGATTCTTTCACCTATTTTCATCCTCTTCTTGTAGGGAATGTGAAGTTTTATATGATATTTCCATGGTTTTAGTGAGGTATTATATTCACTATAGCCATTCAAGGCCTCTTATCTAGTCCTCCTATCATAATACATTATTTCATAACCTCATAATGTAATATTGATGTAGGAAGACATAGATTGAAGAAGTGTATGTTTAATTTATCCTTTGATTTAATGTGTAGCATACATATGGTTGGAATTAATTAGTTAATTTGGTGTATGACCTCCCTTATATTATTTTTATTTTAGTTACCTCTCTCCTTTTTCACCCCCAAGTTTAGTTGTAGTTACAATCCAAAGTGGTACATCAAGGGAGTTATCCCTATCTAGAGATTCACTTCATTCCTTAGGATACCCACAATCCTAAAGGTGTTTCCATTATTCCACTTGGATGAGGATATGATTTCCATCTCCTTAAAGGGTGAAAATCCAAGTGACAACACTTCTTACAAACTAGCCAATAACCGTACAGATTTCAATAGTCTAAGAAAAGGTATTTGAAACTCCAATCCATTCCTTATGTTCTTATTATTAGAATACTGTTTAGAAAGATATGAATGGAGTCATGATAATATGTATTGATCATAATCAAGTCCCTAAGGTACTTGAAGACTTTCATGATGGCCCATTGGGTAGACATTTCTCTGTAAGAACCATGGCCATCAAAATAATGACAAGGGGCCATTATTGGCCTAAAATATTCAAAGATGACCACCAATGGGTAAAACACTCTAAGAATTGTGCCAAATTCATAGGTAATTAAATATTATCAGCTTTCCCTCTCACATTATAGTCATATAAAATTTGTAAATCGATACCTTGAGTATGGCTTGTGACACCCAACCCATAGGCCCCTCTCTTTTTCTCTCATGACCCTCCTAGGCATCTTTTCACTAATTCCTAGTCATCCATAGCCTTCTAGACCTAATTCTATCTCAATCAAACTACTTTTCCCATGACAAATCCATCCCCTCAAGTCCCATACCCTTAGGACAATAGCATCCAACTTGGACTATAGTGACAGACCTTAGGGTGTCTATTTTCAATGCTCTTATTGAAGTGCATTTTTATCTCCAATGATTAGTTTCTTTTGGTTCCTATCATCTTTCTTGTTGGCCTAACATAAATAAATTCAACCCATGACCAATAGATCTCTATAAAATCCCATTCAAAGTTCTTTTAGAAGGGGTTTCTAATTATTACAAAGCAAGCAAGACTACAAATAAGACTACTTAGGTATATTCCCCTATCCTCTATATACAAGTAACCCATACAACCAAAAGCACATGAAAATCCTTACACCAGTCCCTAGCCACTTCAAGCACACCTAATTTAGCATTTTTCATCTTCATACACACTATTGCATAAAGCACATCAAGTGGGAGAACTACATATGGCTTGATCCCTCTTCAGAGTATTCGTATGTAGGTAGCATGCCCACATAAGGGGTATGAATACACATTTATTATATATTACACACAATAACCCCCCACTCTTTCCCAATATTTGTCAAAGCACAATGGATTCTAGGGTTTTAATAATAAACTAGCTCTACAAGTTATTTTGTGGACATCTAACAATCAAAATTTCACAAGCAAGCTCATAAAAACATAGAGAATAAAACCCAAAAAGATCAAGTCTCCTAGACATCAATGGTAGAAGAGGACTATAGAGCCAAACCCTAGGGTGTCTTATTTTGGTGCTCCTATCCAATCATAAAATGAAGCCCATATCCTAATTTATGACACTATCTTAATCCTACATAGTGAATTCTAGACCCTACAATAGTCATCTCGATTAGTTTCTATCTAAGTCTTATTTTATCTCTCTTATTACTATTTTTAGAAAGAGTTATATTATACAAATCAGTAGCTTAATTATTTCCATATTACTTACTAGTTTAATTAACTTAGACCCTTAACTAAATTATGAATAAGACTCCAATATTCCCAAAATAGTTAAATTATTTGGTGAACACAACTTACTTCACTTTCACATAAAAACCCTAAAAACCTTAAGGTAATTTTCCTACTAATTTTTCTTATATTTTTGTATTTTTTTACCTACATAATAAAATCTGAAATTAGTATTAAATTTTAGAATTTCATAGTAATTTTAATTTTTTTTTTCAAACACTAGTTTCCCATACTAGGTCCCAGTATTTTTCCTATATTTTTTTGAGTTTTTACTTGCATATTTAAATCAGAAATTTAAATTAAATTTTCAAGTTCCATAGTAATTTTAAAAAATTAATTTTCTCCAAAACCTTGGTTGCACGTACTAGGTCCCATTAACTCAAAAAAAAAATTCAATAAATTTCTTATTTTTTACTTATATATTTAAATCATAAATTCACTTTAAATTTCAAAATCTCTTAGTAAACTTTAAAAAAATCATCATTCAAAACCCTAATTACATGTACTAGTTCCTATTTGTTTCTTGAGGTATCACCTTACATGTTTGTGATCTTCATATCCTTTTTATGCACTTTCTAGTTTGTTATTTTTAGGACTTTAAATTTATTATTTTTAGTAATTTCCTTTCATAACACCTTGATTATTAAAAACTACTACAAAAAATTCAATCAATTTTCATTTTTTTTTCCTACCTTAACAATTGGCCAATACACCGGTTTTGATGAAACTAATAAAAGGGAACTTAAAGAACTTTTAACTAAACACTCTAATATACAAGATGACATTCTTAAAATAGTTCAAGAGGAACAACAAAAAGTGAAAAATGGTCAGTCTTCTCAAACCATAGAGAAACCAGTTGCAAATGATACTATGGGGGCAACTATGTCTCAACAAACCCTATAACAACCCAACCTTCCTCTATGCCACTAGCTACAGCTAGTACATATTTATCTCTTGATGTGGTAACCCTTATTCAAGAGATATGATATCTTCAATCCAAGGTGCTACATCTTGAGAAAGGTGCCTCTAGACTTATGTAGGCTTTGGATTCTTTTATTCTACTACATACACCATTGGCATGTCACATTACTTCTTCACCCTTGTCACAAGGTTTTGTTCAACCCAAGCTTATTTTATATGATGGAAAGGGTGATTCAGAGACACATTTATGAAATTTTCTTATAGTATGCTTATACTATATGCCAAATGACTAGCTACTTACCAAGATATTTCCATGGAGTCTATAGGATTATGATTTACAATGGTTCTATATCAACTTTGAGGAGGTGCTAATAAAACCACATGCTAAGGGGGATCTAAAGCCATATTTAATATCACAACTCTCCCTCCCATTCAGGAAGTTGATCCAATAAATCCTCTTTCATAGGGATATGATCAACATGAATTTTACAAATTTCATAAGGAACCAGTCCATAAAAAAACAAATGCATTAGTTTGAAACATAAGATACATGACTTGATAGATGTCAATGTTATTGATCTTGGCAATTCATTTGAGCTTCCTCAGTCAAAGAAAACATAGGATAAAGCTTTAAAAATATTCTCAGATCCTTTCCCATACCATTCTAAATAAGAGACAAGGGATATATTAGGTGTTCATCATGCATATCATGCACATAACACACCAAATACATATAGGGCACCTTCAATTGAGTTACATCCTTTGAGCAACATGATTGGTGTATACAATTTTATAGTTCTTACTAGACCTTCCATTTCCTTCTTAGAGTAGGAGATAGTCAAGGATGATTCAAATTATCATGCACTATTTATCAAATATTATACTTCACAATCATCCTATTTATAGTTTTATCATAGATAATGGATCAAGTGTGAACATGTTCACTATGGCATTACTACATCATTTGGGATATTTAAAGCAGGATATTACCCCAATGAATATAGTTATTAGTAGATTTAGTGGGAACATATATAGTTCATTGGGTGAGATTGTAATTCCTCTATAGGCTAGTTCAACACATGGCCACATCATTTACTATTGTTCCTAGTGAAGGATTTTTTGATATGTGTACTTGGTTGACCTTGGATTCAAAAACATTGAGTAATACCTTCTATAGTTCATAGATGCATGAAATTGATTCACACTAATCATGTTATTATAGTTGGTGGAGTTCCATATGAGTTACTAATCCCCACTTTAGAGCCATCTTCTATCGTACAATCACTAATTTCAATTTCTCCACCAATTTTAGTTCTTCCTCTAGTTATGGTTTAGACACAATCAAGGCCTTCCTCGCTAGTACAAAATGTTCATACATTTCCATGGAGGTGTTTATAGATCAACCATAGTTTCAAGATTATAGACAACTTCTAACTATAGTTTTCACACCCAATTTATTATCATTGAGATCTCATGTGTCTACACATAGAACACATGTTTAGATAGCTTCTCCTATTACCAAATGGGTCCCTAAGAGCCCTACAGTTGCATCCACTTCTCAAAGTTACAAGGGGAACCCATAGTTAACTTCCACTGTAGACATTTTAGAGAAATTATAACATAAATAAATTTAAAATCCATATTCTTAGCCTTTCCATCATGCTTCATGATCACGCATGATCCCTCTCATTGATAGAAGACACCATGATACGGAGTCTCCCATGATACTCATCAGTTAGTATCATCTCTGCTTAGCCTTAATTATACATAGTTTATTTTTGATTTATTGTACATATCTCAAAATATCAAAATACAAAAACATTCAAATATTTCAAAATACCAAAAAATATTTAACATTTAAAAATATAAAAACATTCAAAATTAAAAAAATTAATAAAATTCAACTATATGCATTCTTCATGATTTACATTTCTATTACTATGTTAGAATTACATTTTATATTATATGTTATTGTTTTCTAATTTATCTACATTACCATCCTTCACTTAATCTTATTTGAGTGTGTGCATTGACATCCAGATCCTTAATTGCTTTACTCTATCCATTGAGAGGGCATCTTACTTCTACATTTGAGACACACATTAATATACATACCCACTAGGGGCATCTTCTACATAACTACACCATTCAAGTTATGCCATTCCTACACCAGACACTCTACTTATCATGATAATGAACATTATTTACTAGCTTATATAGATTACTCTATCAGCATTTCACTAGTATATAACACTTGTGTATTTCTTAGAATATACCTAGTTTTGTACTTCATTTTTTGCATATTTTCACTTCTTGCTTTGATTAGTTAGATGCGATTGTATTTATAGTATATTAAATGCTTTACTTTATTACTTTTGAATATGTGTGTGTGTGTGTGTGTGTGTGTGTGTGTGTGTGATTTAATTTCTTAGTTCCTATTTTATCTCCTATATGTGCCTTAGGACATTTGCCAATGTCCTTCACTTTTATTCTTCTATGTGCCTATGGCCCACGTGACAACCTTGATTGTTTCTAATTATATGTGTTTGAGGAATTTAAACATGCCGTATATGTTTACTTTCTAATTCGAGTTACATGGTCCCATGTCCCTTATTTTCCTGGCCCCTTGGCCACTCATGTATGTTACTTAGTTCTTACTTTGTGTGTCTGTTGCTTGGTTAATTTTCAATTGTTTTCAATGCCCTAATCCACATCATGCATTATATTACTTTCTTGGATGCCATGATGGACATCATGCTCCATCACTATTTTCTAAATAATAACTAGCAACTAACCAAACTTATAGTTTTAATTAAGTACATTTCACATGCTATTACATTGTTATATCTACCTAGGCATACCCCTATTGATCTAACAATATGTCATTACAAACCATGTTATATCCTGAGATATCTTGTCGATTATCATTACTATATCATGTATCTTTATAGCATAACACACTTGTAGGGATATTTCTTCTAAGGGTAGTCATTTTAGGGTCTTTATTCCTAGACTCAAAAGAGGGGGAAAAAATAGATGTTTTATCATAGAGATTAGAACTCCTAATAGTAAAAAATTTAGCTTTTACAACACTTAGACCAATAACTAGACTTCAAACCAACTAGAGAAGAATAGGAAAATAGTGAAAATTATATAATAATTATAAAAATTAGCCTAGGATAGTAGTGTCAAGATTGGAATACAATTTTAGATAGTAGGGTGTTTGATTCTAGTGGTCTTGTCCAAATAACAAAAAATTAGGTTTTCTAAAAATAGGAAAAAAGTAGGTTTAGCTATAGTTCTGCACATTCAAACTAGTTCAAATACAATAATTTTAGTATAATTTTTTTTAAAGAATCTAGATATAGGGGGCATCAAGTACAACATTATGGATTTCTCCTCTAGTTTCAAATAGGGTAATTGGTATAACTTCTAGATTAGAATCCATGTTACAAACACTAGTGATTGGGGGTAATATGCATGGCACATTTTTCTTCTTTTCTTTGAGTTTAACATATTACCTAGGAATTCTCAATAGTTGCATGCCTTGTTCTATCTACAGATGGTTGGCATAATTTCAAAGTGGCTTTGATACAAGCCTAACCTCCACATTTTGGAATGGCTTTCATATAATCCTAGTGCCTAATTTTGGTGTGGCTTTCATACAAGCCTAACCTCCATATTTTTTAATGGATTTCATATAAGCCTAGTGCCTAATTTTAGTGTGGCTTTCATACAAACCTAATATCCACCTTTAAGAGTGGCCAAGAGTGGCCTAGTTTCTAACATACATTCAGTTATCCATGCTAGATTGTCAAATTATAGAGCATTCATGGGCTTTAAGATCCATCTTATACGTTACACATTTCATACTAGTATCAATTCATATCTTCACTTCATAAGGAAATTATGGAGCTAAAGGACTAGATAGCCTTTTTATTATTGAGGCACTTACTAAGAGGGATTGGACACATAACCCAAACATCAATCAGCACATGCATGATCACATAGATTCACTTAGTAGGTGATGATGGAGACAAAGGGATAGCCTTTACATTCTTTAGCCACTCTTAGGGAATTGAGCACTCATCTTTTTTCATGATATTAATTTTGGTATAGCACATACCCAACATTACTCAGCATCATCTGATATCACTTAGCATCATAATATGTTTTGTCTTGGTTTGTATACCTAGTGAGCTATATTCTTTCATTTCTCTTCCTCTCTCTCTTACCCAAATTTTTACATTCTAATTTTTTATATAGTGTATCTAATAAGAATTAATCTACTCTTTGTTTTCTCTTACAGATTTACACTTTACAATGTGCTCTCTCTACACACACCTACCATCACATAGCTTCATAATCTTCACCCTTGTAGGTAAGTTTAGGTACACTTTTTATTTTTCCTTTATCCTAGTATTTCACTTTTCTACATCACTATAATAAAGGGTGGTGGGGGGAAATGTAGTCATATAAAATAAGAAAATTGGTAACTTGAGTGTGGTTTGTGACACCCAACCCATAGGTCCCTCTTGATTGCTCTCATGACCCTCATAGGCATCTTTTCACTGATTCTAAGTCATTTTTAGCCTTCCAAACCTAGCTATAACTTAGCCAAACTACTTTTCCCATGATAAATACATCCCCCTAGGTCTTTTACCCTTAGGACAATACCAACCAACTTGGACTATAGGACTAGACCCTAGGGCGTCTATTTTTGGTGCTCCTATCCAAGTGCATTTTTACTTCCAATGGTCAATTTATTTTGATTCTTATCCTCTTTCTTATTAGCCTAACACAAATACATTTGACCCATGACTAAAATATCTATATAAAATCTCATTCAAAGTTCATTTAGAAGGAGTTGACAATTATTACAAAGCAAGCAAGACTACTTAAGCATATTCCCAAAATAGTTAAATCATAAACCAATTCAAGAAGACCAACCATTTTCTCAATGGGGATTTGATTTCATTGGTATGATTAATCCACCATCGAGTATAAGACACACATGGGTCCTTAAATCAATGAACTATTTCACAAGATAGACTAAAGTAGTTACACTAAAATATGGCATAGAGGCATCTATCCTAGAATTTATGGATGACATAGTCTCAAGGTTTGGTGTTCCTCACACCATTATCTCAAATAATGAAAAATATTTTATGGGCACTCAAGTGTCTGAATGTGCTATAAAACATAATTTATACCTAATTACTTCTAATTACTATTTTTAGTGTAATGGCTTGGCTAATTCTATCAACAAAAATCTCATAAGAATTATCAAAAGGATAATGGAGGAAAACTAAAGGACATGGCACACAAAGTTGAAATCAACATTGTGGGTTGATAGGATCACTCCTAAGAGATCCATTAACAACTCTCCATTCTTGTTGGTATATGGAAGGGAAGCTTGAGTCTTACTATCAATTGAGTTACCATCTACAAAACTTAATCATTAATTATATTTGACTAACAATGATGAGATGATAGTAAGATTGGTAGAACTCGTGGAACTAGAGGAAGCCAAAAACTATTTAGTGAAAGTTATGGAAGCAAATTAGGTTCAAAAAAAGAGGAATTTTGATTAAAAAAATCTAACATGAGCTTCAATGAAGGAGACATTGTTCTGAAATGGGATGTATACAAAACTAAACTAGGAAAGTACACCAAGTTTGATGCAATATAGAGCAGTCTATACATTATAACTCAGTATAAAGGAGATAATGCATTCCAACTATCCAAGCTTGATAGGTTATAACTTCCTATCCAAATCAATGGTATATACCTCAAATCTTACTTTTGAGGTTAGAATTCATTCTAAATAATAAAATGTTTTGTATATATTAGCATTAGTTGTGTTTTCTAAATAAGTGCTTTCTCATAAGTCAACTCATTAGGAATTTATATTTTTTTAGTTTGTTCTATTTTCCCTATTTTTTATATTTAGGTAAATCCCAATTTTGTTCTTCACCAATCAAATTGTGTTAAGCTTAAAAATGACTTGATGCCAAATGAACCAAAAAGCTAGTAGAAAGAAACTGATTAAAAGGTAATCATGCCACTGAGGTAAAAAAAAAATGTTAATATTTTTGTCCCAAAAATGTCAAAATGTCAAGTACCCTAAGGGAGATCCATTATGTTTTTGGAAAAATGCCTAAAATTGACCTAAAGTACTCATTTTCCTAAGCTTATAGAAATTGGAGATTGGACTACAATTTACAACTTACAAAATTGTAAATTACTCCCCAACCTCTACTTCCCACAATACATTAGTCTAGTGGAAACTAGAGATCTAGGTGTAATTTACAACTTTTAAATTGCATCTAAACCTCCACTTCTCACATAACATAGAGCCGGTGGAAACTAGAACACCACTTCCTATTTACAACTTGTAAAGTTACAAATTTTAATCAGAGTTTCACTCCTACAAAATAGATACCCCATGAAAATTGGAGATTGAACTATAATTTAAAACTTGTAATTTTAAAAACTACATCCCAATCTCCATTTCCTATGAAACACTCTAATAAAAAATAGAACTTTGGTAACAATCTATAACTTGCAAAGCTTCAAATTGTAATTTGAGTTTTGCTTCTTGCCAACCACCTTTCCTATAGAATATAGAAATCTGAGTGTAAATTTTATGTTTTAAAGTTATAAATTACTCTTTGAGTTTTGCCTTACCATTTTTAAAGACTCAAAACCATCCCACAAAATCTAGAGGTCAAAATGGAAATTGCAAGTTTGAAAATATTTAAAATTGCTCTCAAACTCTAGATTTGTATTCCTTTTGCCAACCACCACCATTGGGAGAATTTATTTTAGGGGTCTTATATAAATTAAATTAGGGTGTAAATAAATCATTATTTAAATTTTTTAATTGAATTTGGAGCTCTAGCCTTGAACCATGAACTTTTTAAGTGATGCTACCATGCATCAAACTTGTAAGCCATGCAATTGAGAAATGCCACCATGCCATGATGCCATTGACCCCATGTATGGTATTACTTTGGAAATTTTTATATTTTAAATCAATATTTTCTAACAAAACAATCTTGTTTTAGTCATTTTCTTTTCCTTCACTCCTTTGAATATTTGATTGCATTTTTATGTTGTTTATTCCTTACTTAGGTGGAAAATATGTTTTAGGTTATTTTCATGGTGTCAAAAGAGATCATTTTGTCTATTATATTCCTATGAGTCCATTTTCCATACAATTTAAAACCTAGGGTTTTCCTATGTTTCCATATAACTAATGGATATTCTTAAGATATTCATATAACCAATAATGAATATTCATAGAGATATTCCCAAAAACTAGTGAATATTCCCTTGTAATATTCCCTCATAGTCTCTACATACTTTCCATATATTTTTTACACCTCCAAAATCCATGATATTTATACCTATATTTGTAACTCTAGATCCATATAGAATTTTGACATGCAATTGCAACCTCATAGTCCAGTGGACTTTTCTAGTGCATAGAGCAACTCCAATCTTCACTAGAGTTTCCACCTACATTTTGCATCTATAAATTATACCAAATCTATAGTTTGTTCCCCCCCAATAATTTATCTAGATTCCATGTCTGGGAAAGAGGATGAAGTTTAAATCTAAAGGACTTAGTCTAACTCTTAGTCTACAATGCAATACAACTTAGATTACAGACATAGACCTAGGTCACATTGACCTAGGAGATTTTTAGACTAGAATAAATGTCGAGTTCAAGAAAAACTAGATCTAGTGCATATATGACTATGGATATCCCCAAGAGGGATATTTCCCCTAACTATGTAAAGCCTTGAGTTGATACTCACACTATCAAAGCATTATGAAGATGATAAGAAAGAGGTGCTAATTGACAAAGTGGAAAGGATTCAAAATATGGGCCCAAACTTCATATACTCCATGTTCTTGATACTCAAATTTGATATTTATCTAGATATAACTCTAGATTTATCAAGTAAATTCTATCAAGATAACAACATAGGATGTCAAAGAATAATGAACAAATAATGGCCAAGGATCCCTAGGGCTACAATCACCTGATTTCCTAAAACATTAGAAAGGATTGATTTTAAGGATGATGTAGGTGATCTAATCATAATATTTCATATGCTCACTAGTAATCCTAATGTGATGAACTTCCAAGATTAGATGTACCAATATATTTGGGTGATCTAGTAGAACTAGCAATACATCCACTGGTCATAGCTCATTAATGAATCCATCCACAAGTAGTTGATGGAGGTGCAAAAGACATGGAAATTTTATATGAATTCTTATCTTGTTTATATATTATACAAATGGAGATCTTTCCCAAGACTCAACATAGTGGTTGACCAGACAAATAAAGTGTTCAATTATTACCCTCACCTCACTCTTGAGACTAGTAGCCAACATTTAAGATTAGTAGCCAACATTTTTGAAGAGTAAATGATGCATTCATCTATTTCATCATAGTTATGTTTAACAAGTAACTACATAATAAGATATTATTTTATGCTACTATAGACACCTAAAACTAGCCACCAATGACCTTCGACCAAGCTTCAGACTAATTTCTATCAAAATGCACAATTTAGGCCAAAATCACTTCAATGTAATAAATGGTTCAAACTTGTCATATAAAAGTGTTAATTTAGCTAATGTAACCCTAAATGAGGAAATGAATTTTATGTGATACCTAAATTTGATCAATTTATTTTGAGTCAAAATGATGATTTTGCACTTGGTTGCTCTAGATTGCTCTTTTCTACCATTTTTCTTACATGAGGCAAGTGTTTTTATTATTTTATGTTGGCAAAATCCTAAATGGGATAATTGTTCCAATGAATATAACATCACCTTTCAATTCTAATATAGCTATATTTTGATCCAATAATATGACATTTTGACCAGTTTGACTAATTTGAGCACCAATATCCAAAAAATTCTAATCATGTTTTAAACTAATCAATTAGAATCAAGAGCATAAGTGGATTTTCCATGGAGGTTATTTATTATTTCATTAATGGAAATTTTTTGTGAATAACTTCATCACTTAATGACAACATATATGGAGTGGCATCCATAAGCCATAATTACAATAAATATCTGATTAAGCCATCACATGCATCTTTAATGCCTCTCTATCCCAAATATTTATGAGGGAGTCTATTGATTTGAGCCTACAAAATTGAATGGATTCTTGGCCACACATCTTCATATTTATATAGATGGTTTAGTTTCATTATGATCAAATAGGGGAATATATAAATAAAGGACCTCATAATCATAATTTTAAGCTATATTGGTGCAAAGTTACCATGCTCAAATAATTCTAAAAGATATTTGATATAGTGTTATTATGCCAAATTATTGATTCAATCTTCACAAACAAAAGCCACAAATATAATCATGCCAAGGGAAGGTGGAGATATCCAAATCCCCATTGACAAAGACCTTTGAAGCACAAGTAGAGTAAGCCAATGAGGAGATCCTTTGGATCATTCAAGGAAGGTGAGAAAATTTGTTTTCTTGCATTTTAATTTTGCTTTACCAATGGTTTTTCCCCACTAAACTCCCCCTAAGATCTATTATTAAGTTATTAGGTCATTAGTGTGTTTATTTTAGGATTTAATTTCCTATTATAACATGACACTAATCTCCCCTTATCGGATTCTTATGTTCATAAATGGCATGCCTAGTAGGACTTCATCCCATAAATTTGCTTAAATAAAACCTAAAATCATAATACTAACCATTTTCATAAAAAATATTAGAGTTTGAGGCCAAAGTGTGTGAAACATTTGAGTAAAAAGAAGTTTTCTACAAGTAACATTTTTGTCACTATGGACTTACGATTTTGTCCTTTACACCACAAAACTACAACTAACATAGTCATGGTTTTATATTTCAGTCATGATTTTGAATTTTGTGGACTAACAAGTTCTTTTTCTATTGGTCAAATAATGATATTGTTATGCTATGACTCTCCAATCATGATATTGCAATACCATAATCTTAGAAGTTAGGATATGTTTGATTGTAGTCATGGTTTTGTGGCCAAACTAATAACAATTAGTATAGTTGTTGGAGGTTAAATGATAAAATTGTAACTCTTGAAGTTATGGTTTTTCACTACGACTTATGGTTTTATCTATTATAATAGCAATATTGTCATTTTTTTGTATAACCCATGAGTTACGATATTGTCTTAACCAATTTTAGTTTTGTAGAGTTGTGGTTTTGAATTGTGTATCTATGGTTTTTCACTATGTAAACTCAAGATCATACTTTTTTAAATTACTTGTCTCATTCATAAAATAACTTCAAATCTAAACAAAATTATGACAATTCTCTTCCAGGACCTACTTGGAAAGTGATCAAATCAAGCTTAATTAAGTCTTTTTAGACCTATTTCAGGAATTTATAAAGAAATTAGGAATTTCCATTTGGTGCTTAAAGAAAAATTGGATATTTATTTGAATATATTTTATGGTTGTTTTTTTTTTTTTTCAAAAAAATCAACTTAAAGCCAAGGGGCTAAAAAACACCACCAAAATTTTCAATTTTAGTGCATAAAATTGAACTCACTTCAAAGTTTTTATTTTGTGGAAGTTATTTATCATTTGTATAGTTAAATTTGTTTACAAAAAAATGAAGTTTTACATGTATGCTCTCCCCCCATATACTATAGGGAACTTGTGAGATTAAAAGCATAATCTTCATTAAAAATTATGCCTTAGTCCAAAGGCATAAAAAGGATGTTGTGAAGGCTCTCTAAAAGATCCACATGGCTAACATGATCTAGAAATAACCATAAATATTTTTTACTTAGTATTTTTCATTTTAATTATTCTTGCTTGTGATGGGATCTTCATTACCTCATATACTTTTTATAGGTAAGCTTTGACGTGGGGCTTCATCTATCAGCATCATCTTCAACCCCTCTCCAAGGGTGGGAGAGCCATGGTGGGGGTATATAAATTGGGATCCACTCATTGGGATGGTGATTTGAGTGGTCAAACCATCTCTATTAGTATATGATAAGCTTTGGATGTATGATCATTTTGGACATTGCACTACACTGAGTAAGTGACAGATGTAGTAGTTATGAAAATGACTAGACATTTTCATAACAAGACATTTGATGTGGACCTAAATTATGTGATGCTTCTATTTTGTGCTAATGTGAAAGTTGATACACATGGGATACATCTAGAGGGTCAAAAAATTTAGATTTTTGGATGAACCCCACTTGTCATAGAAATATTTTTGATGTGAGGTGCACCCCAAGGTCCATGTCATCTTGAGATAAGGGGGCTATAAAAACCTTAGTTTGTAATGTGTTTTATTTTAGATGAACACATAATTTATTCTAAAGTGCATGTATAAATATGTACTTCAAAAATATCATGAAAATTTTTTAGTTTAGGGCTTAGGATGATTACTTAGTAAATTTTTTTATTATATTAGATTACTTGGTCTTGTTTTGAGTAAAAAATTGCTTGTTAATAAAAGGCCATAACCAAATACACTGTCTACCAAATTTATTGAATGAGGAGGTGTTATTTATCCAATTGAAAATAATCCTTTTCCTTTTTCAAAATTTTCATATTAAAAAATGTGTCATATCATTTAATTGGTGTGGTTATGTTTCCCATTTGAGTCTAGACCAATTGCAAATTTTTCTTAAGTCTTTAATTGATAATTTAAATTCAAAATTACACCTTTATAAGTTCATAAGGTTAATGTTTTAAGTTGGTTTACCCTTTTCACTAGAATTGAGGGAACTTGGGTTTAATTTCTCATTTAGATTGAATGTCTTTTATAGACTCACTATCATTTTCATCATTGGTGAACTTAGGTCCTCTTGTGCATTGCTTGCATTCTAAGTTAAAGGACAAAATTTTATACTACCCTTTTTATTAAAATTCTTGTTGTGTTATGGTGAATAAAGTCTTGAGTTAATTTGATACAAAACTTTTTACTTAGAAATTTTTCAAACTTTGTGTGTGTGTTGTGTCATTTGAGTTGAGGAGAGTAGCATTATGTTGCCTAAAACATATCAAACCATTTTCCCTAAGAGTTTTGAAAAAAACATTTGTCACAAATTTTAATAATTTTAGAATCATTACTTTCTCAAATTATTTCATAGACCTACTTGCATAGAGTCCAATTGTTTTCCAAATTCCAAACTGATTCAAGTGTACTTTGTGAGTCTTTGTCCAATGTCATTATGTTTTTCACTTGTATTTAGCTTGCTGATCAAAAAAGTCTAGTTTGTGTTGTTATTTGGGAGAAAATAATCTATCTCAAAGTGTATTTTGTTTAATACCTCATACCCATTGATCAATTTTATGTCCAAGAGTTAAATGCCTAGTCTATGTTGAAGTATTTCAAACCTATTAGAGTAAATATCTCACATTGTTTTTAAAGTCTATATTTTAGTGCCACATTTGGCCAAAAGTCCTAGAATGTACATTTGTTTTAGCCTAGATTTTTATGACTTGTTTGGACAAAATAACTATCAACCTATTTTTCCCTAGATTAGACTCATTTGAAACACATTGATCCTAGCATTTGGAATTTTTATTTTTAGTCCATCTACTTGACCTTTTTGTGTGAGATGTTTAATGTTAGATATTTGATGTTAGCTTATTTTATCAAAATTCATTACATAAACCTTTTTGGATATACATATTAATATTTTTTACTAAGACTAAGTTTAATCCTATTGTCTTCTTAGACATTGCTTTATCTTGAGTTTGTATAATTCTATTCATTTTTCATAGAGAATTATTTACTATGGATCCCAACATGTATTACTACACTCATAGCAGTGTTATGTATAATATAGGGCATATTAATGTAGTCACAAAATAAAAAATGGTTCAAGACCCCTATGGATAAGATTTTGTTTATGAAGCAAATCCTTATCCATCTTATAACACTCATATAGTGGCACAAAACCAAGATCCATTGGATCACTATTTTGTTAACATGCTTCCATACTTAGACTAGGATCAAGAAAAAATAGAGTAATACCTAAATATGATACCTGTAGTTTAAGAAACTTTTCCTCAAAAATTGTATTATGTTACTATTCCATCCACATATGATCTTTATCCATTTTAGCATCACTTATTGGAAAACAAGGATGAGATTTTGGTTAGAGCTATAGAATTAGCAGATACATTTTTGGCAGACTTCCCGCATGAGAATTTATCAAGTCTAGTAAGAATGTCTCATAATGTACTTAATAGTAAACATAATGAAAATGGTTCTTATAACAACCCTATAACTCTAGTCCTAATGACATATCAGGAGCCTAGTATGATTATCAAAAGAAAAGGCCTCATGGAGGATCACTTCATATAGATGCAAATGACATACAAAAATTATTTGAACCTATCACATAATTTTAATGATATGACCATGTTGAACATGCCTCTTATTAATTTAGCTCCTTCTATAAATGTTTTAGTGAAATTAAATTATTAATAAAATTAAGATTTTGACCAGTTTACATAAAACACTTCAGTTCACAACATGTTTTATACCCCAAAAATTGAAGAAGTGTATTCTAATTATATGTATAGTACTAAACAAAACATGGTGGATAATTCCCAAACAATTTTTAATACAAAAAAAGTGGTGTGAACACATAAACAACTAGTTAACAATAAAGTCCACCTTTAGTTAACACCATGAGTGGTTCTCAAAATCAAGGAGTAAGGGTTCCTACAGCCTAATAGAAAATAACCAACACTAATCCTTAACCAAATTCTTCTTCTATAACTCAAACAATAGGGTTAGGTAGTCATCCTATGATTTGTGTAAATCCATAATATAATGTGATGAATATTAATCTTCCCCAACAAGCGATGAGTAATATTTTATAGCAACACACATCATCTAATCAACACACACAGAGAGGTAGAACATATTTCCACCTGAATAGGGGGAGAATAATATTCCACCTCATTATGTAGTATAAAACATACCTCTTTCATTATAGACTAACATACCAATCCAAAACCAAATGATGTCTAACCAATAATGTATATATATTGGTTAGTAACAGGTGCCAAATATTGAACATGCATCCACTTCCTAATTGGGATTTTCAAAACAAAGAGGTTTCAATATTCCTCAAGTAAATATTAGCAAACCTTTACCTTTTGTGTATAACATTCCACAAGTTTAGAGATAAGGTCCTTGTTCACAAGTCCCCCCTCAAAAGAAAGGTTTGATTAGTTAGTAACACATCCCTATTCAATATAAATAAGCATAATATGGCCATATTCTTCCATATAAACCTCAAAATCAAGCCTACATACCCAACCCAAACTAGAATATCACACTATAGTACTACATTTTCAAAAATTGAACCTTAATCCATGCATAAATATTATGGGTTCATTTTCCAACCAATCCAATACACCCCAAGAAATACCTCCATCATATCCTAGTCAAAGTTCTTTACTTATGAGCACCTATCCTTCACCTCAAACCAATGTTCCTTCTATTTTCATATCCCAAGAAATGCAATAAATGAAGGATGCCATTGCTACCATCTAGGCTAGGAAACATACTAAAAATTTCAAGCTGGATGATGTGTGTTCTTATCCTTTTAACATGGAGGACTTGTAGATACCATTTCTTCTAGGATATGAACCATCTAAATTTGAAAAATATAAGGGGAAAGGTGACCCCAAATCACATATGATAGAGTTCTTCATTACATTGTAGTCAATGGCATATAAAGACATATACTTTTTTTCCCAAGGAGTCTAGTTGGGCACGTCTTGGAATGGTTTTTGAACTTACCCAAGAATTTAGTATCAGATTTTCATGTTCTTTCAAACAAGTTTGTGAAACACTTTTCATACAATCTCAATCATGATATTTCATTATTCATTTTAATTCAATCCAAACAAAAGGATGGTGAAAGTTTTGAAAGTTATTTATAGTGATGTAGAGCCCTTACAATTTGATTCACCCATAGTTTACTAGACAAATAATTAGACATTGTGTTTATCAAAAATTTGCACAATGAGATATCTTATCATTTAGGACTAAAGTGTGTGCATACTTTTAAAGAGATAATTGACAAAGTTTTATTGATGGAGTGATCCTTTATTAATAAAAGGCCCATTAATATTCATTAAATCAAAATCAAAATACCAATCAAGGAAATGACTAGAATCAAAACCAAAACCAAGTCCAAATGCAAGCATTGTAACTAGTATAAGCCAATAACTACAAAAAACCCAAGTCATTCAATCACAATAAAAATGTTTTGGAAAATGGAGTAACTAAGTCATGATATGTCCAAATGGTGTAAATACCATCTACTCAGCCCATGAAACATATATAAATTACTTCCAACCCAAAACCTTTTTAGAAAATGTAACAAACATAATAGCCCAACCCCATGTAATAAATGCAACAACCTTTGATATTACAAACCCCTACTTTAAGGAGAATAGTGCCTACTCATCATATTTTTAATGACCTTGGAGAACCTATTGAAATTATGTTTCACAAGCCACTACTACTAATTTGATTAGTTGGCCTATACCAAAACAATATCATGAGGGCATTCCTTATCTTAATTGGTACTAGCAGGATGAATTCTATGAATATCATCAGGCTAATGGAAATAATTTATGACATTTTATGTAAATCAAAAATTTGATTCATAATATGTTGGATGATGAGGAAATAACATTAGATGGTGGTGTTTATACTTCTAATCAAAACCTTGGAATCTATCAAAAACCCTTTCCAAAACACAACCATCCATAGTAGTAATAACAATAACAATGGCCAGTGCAACATGAAAAACAATATTATTAATAATTAAGGCCAAACCAATAGGATCAACTAAATCAATAATAATATAGCTAATAATGTCAACCTAATAGATGGGACCGAGGTTAGAATGGCAATAACTAGTACACCTTCCATGTAGCTTCACATGACTACAATAGGGTTGTAGGCCATATTATAGGAGGTTGTATTTCTACCATATCCATCAATCTATGAACAAATACAAATAAAACAAGACCTTTTATAAACAATTCTAACCAACCAACTCACATTGATAATCTTCCTTGAGTTAGGATTGCATATAGGCACACCAATAAGCAGGGATTACTAATTTTAGACATGATATTGATAACTCATCCTTATCTTATGGCCACTCACAAGTGTACCATCAGTTGAAACTTATCCTATATAGTCCCCCACCTCCACCATTGTTTGTTATAAACCATGGCCATGTATCCAAACCTAATTATGTAATCACAAATTGGCAATCAAAGATCACCATCCTATGCCCCCATCTATCTACCACTTCACCCATCATCTAATCAGTCATCCTACCTTAGAACAAGCCATTAAAAATTATTCAAGAAAATATGTTTGACATTATGGAATAATTGTAAAATATTCCAACACAAATATTCATTTTAGATTTTTTGTGTATGTCAACAATTCATAAAAACAATTAAATGATTTCCTTAGATAATCTATAGTTTCAAGTGACATATCCCCTGAAAATTTTCAAGCTTTGGTTGGACACCTCACTCTAACCCAACAAATAATCTTCAATGAAAGTGATATGTCACCCCTTGGCCCATTACATAATAATCCATTATACATTTAAGTTTTCATAAAGTGGCACAAATTGAAATGTGTCCTTATATACAATGGATTTGGTCTAAACATAATTTCTCTAAATCTCATCAAGCTTTTTAAGTACACAATAATAGATCTCGAAGAAGAAATAATAACCATTAAAGCTTATGATAATTAATAATTAGAATCATAACGTACCATTTATTTTCCATTCATACTTAGGACCTTGACCTATGATACACTTTTCCATGTGTTAGATCTTGATTTGTCATATACAATGATTTGGGGTAGACCTTGGTTACATGAAATTTGTGTAGTCCCATCAACTGCACCAATGTATCAAGTTCTCCCATTTAAGAATGGATGTTTTTATACTAGGATATTTACATATATAAAAGCATTACAAACATATAGAGGTTGAGTTCAATATCTATAACTACCATTTTGACATGAATCTAGTTACCAAAAAAGACAAGGGAAAGATAATACTCCTTGATTTACCAGAGGATAACTACGTTGATCCTAATACCCTTGATTTCCTTTCCCACGTGCCACCTCCTAAAGTATCCAATCATTATACCATCTTAGCTAATGTCCTAAGAGAATATTTGGCCCATGACACATTTCAAATTACAACCTTCCATAGAACCCCAAGTCCTTTGGAAGAACTAAAGCCAAACCACTTTGTCTAGAATAGAAATAAAAGGGTAAAGGAGAAATCTATAGTCTAGGACCCGTCACATTTATATTGACCTCTATCCTAGAATAAGACCCTCTTAAAGGTGATAAATCATGGTTGTACAATGATAAGCATGCTAATTTCTATTAAAATTAAAAGTATCCTATTCCTAATAGGATCATGGAAAACCAAGACTATGAAGGATGAGGTCTTAATCCAAATCAATAAAGAACACTTGAGCTGATCTCTATGACTAAGCTCAAAAGACCTAATAAACATGGATTTAAACTACCTGGGGGTGACTCATGTACCTTAATCATGTTCCAACATCTATCACTAGTGATGATTATGACAATAAAGTAGAGTCCAATCATAGCCTTTTGATGACCTAGCTGAGACCAATCAATTTAACACTCATTCCATTTGTACCCTTATATCAATCATTCATCATAACCCAATTATATTTTACAATCTCCAAATGATAGACTAGGACCAAAAAGAATCAGTGTGCCAATTGATGAGTTTCAAAATGATGAGGCTTTTTGTGATTTTCTAGGCCTTAGGGATAATGTTCCATTGGGGGACCACAAATCAGGGTTCTCAATCGAATTGGATCCTGAATCCTATTTTGGAGAATGGATGAACACCCTGAGCCAAAAGAAAAAAAATAAAACATTGATGTCCCAAAGTGAAAACCTCTTCAAGGCATTTCTTGACCATGGAAAATTAAATAAAAATGCTAATCTAATGGTAAAAACCTATTTTAGGTGCCACTAGATGGGGGTGTTTAATCTTATTCAATCATAGCTCAAGAGACCACTAAAGATGAACTTGTCTATGAGTCTAATTTCAATTTTGAATAACAATAAGTTTTTGATCAAATAATTCAATAGTTTCTAACTATTTTTGTCACATGTCCATCCTTCCCATTAGGGGATTCTGATTTATCATGCCTAGGAAAATTCAAGGAACCAATCCTAACAGATGAATCTAACATAGCCATATAGGTTATAACTTTTCCCAATATTCTTGAATATGGTTCAAACCTTCTATTGGAGGACATAATAGGTTAACATTGGGACTCTAGATTACCTTAAATGGATCAAGCTTGGTGTATCCCTTATTGTAAAAGAATGTGAAGTCCTTGCATCCATTTTAATGGTATTTGTTGACATATTTGCATGGGCCTATTCTAACATGATAAGTTTAGACCCCACCTTAGTTATGCACCATATTTTGATACATCCTAATGCTATATTGGTGAAACAAAAATTAATTAAGATGCATCCTCACATTATTTTATTAGTAAATAAAGAGTTGGAAAAAATCTTAGAAGTAGGATGTATTTGGTTGATCGATTATTTAGAGTGGATTTCAAATGTTGTACCAATAAAAAATTCTAGAAAGAATCATAATCTGTACTAATTTCCATGATATAAACAAATCCTACCCCAAGGATGACTTTCCATTACCAAAAATTGATATGATTATTGAATCCATAATGGGTTTTGAAATGCTTTCATTAATGGATGATTTTTTAGGGTACAATCAGATAAAAATAACATGAGACGGCCAACATAAAATAGTGTTCACCACATGATGGGGAACATTTTGTTATCATTTTATGTCATTTGGTCTCAAAAATACTAGATCCACATACCAAACAACCATGACCATCATATTTCATGATATGTTACATGACATTATTGAAGACTATGTTGATGACATTCTTGGCAAATCAAAGACCAAGGTTGATCATATAGAAATATTACATATAATATTTAAAATAATTTGAGTATAAATTTAGGATCAATCCTAAGAAGTGTGTCTTCATATTTACTTTAGGCAAAAATTTTAGATTCGTTGTGTCTCATTGAGACAATGAATTTGATCTAGCCAAAGTACAATACATAACTTAGATGTCACCATCAACTAATCTGGAGTAGATATATAATTTGTAGGGAAAGATCCAATCTATCTGATACTTTATATCATAGTTGGCTAACATATTCCATCATTTTATGCATTTTCTAAATAAGGGAGTCATATTTTACTAGGATGATCACTACTAGATATGTTTTCAATAGTTAAAGGACTATCTAGTGAATTCACCTTTTTTCTTACCTCCAATGTTGGGAAAGCCATTATTATTATATCTATAAACTATAGATAATACCCTAGGGGTACTTTTGGCTTAGCGCAATTATAATGGAAAGGATCATGTTGTGTATTAATTAAGTCATACACTAGTCATGTATGAGCACAATTATACAACCATTGAAAAAGCTTGTTTAGCTATGGTATTCATAACTCAAAAACTATGTTATTACATGTTAAAAAATAAAACCATGGTTATTTAAAAAGTAGATCCACTCAAGTATCTACTATATAAAATATATTTATAAGGCTACATGGCCAAATGGATCATGCTTCTCAGTGAGTTTGACATCAATTATGTCAACCAAAAAGTTTTTAAGGGGAAAGCTATTATTAATGAGTTTGTTAAAGCACCCCTTGTTAATACATAACCACTCACATTCCAATTTTCCAATGAATCTATAATGACCATAATTGACATATCTCTTGAGGAGTAGCCTTAGAAGCTATATTTTGATGGATCATTTACTACACATGGATTAGGTGTGGGACTTTTATTTAGTACACCATAGGGGGATTTAATCCCTAAATCATTCTAGATCATCTTTATTTGTATCAACAACATGGATAAATATGAAACACTTATTACAGGGCTTCACTAGGTATTATAATGGAGCATAAAACATCTTAAGGTTTATGATGATTCTTAGTTAATCATTAATTAGGTTACAAACCACTTTCAGACCAAAGATGACAATATGGTTTCATACAAGGCCATGGTTACACTATCAAATGATAGATTATTGATGTCTAATTTGAGCATATACCAAGGGAAAGTAATAGAACCATAGATGTTATGGCTACTATTTGATCTCTGATCCAACAAATAGACAAGACTAAAGAGTATCAGTTCCTTATTGAGAATTTGCTAGTACCAATCCATGCACCTTTGATTATTGTGATGATATATGATATTATTGGTCATATCTCTATTTGGTATTCCAACCTATATGCCTATTTACACAACCATTCTTTTCCACCTAACTTATCCTATAACCAATCCGAATCCTTCAATCACCAAACCACTCATTATACCTTATTTAGATTAACCTTTTACCACCATATTTTTTATGGAACTCTACTTCATTATTTAACTTTAGTAGAATCTACACTATCATTATAAGAAGGTCATAAAGGATTATGTGGAGCCCACACCATCAAGTCCATCCTCTCCAAAAATCTCTTACGTGCCAAATAATATTAGCCCATAATGGATGCATATGTAGCTATATATGTGAATAGATGTGAAAAAGTCCAATGCCATGCTAGTATAAATCTTGCCCTAGTTGATACTCTAAAACCAATGATTACACCATGGAAATTTGTTAAATGGGGACTTGACCTCATTGGTAAGATAAAACCCACATCATATGATAGCCATAAACATATTCTTACTAACAAAAAATATTTCACTAAGTGGGTCAAAGCTATACCCCTCACTTATGTGATTAAAAATCAAATTTACAAATTCATTTTTAACCATCTCATCTATTTCTATGGTATCCCTTCTAACATTATATCTGATAATGGTGGATCATTCAAAAATAAATATTTCACGTCACTATGTGCCAAATACAAGATTACTCAACATTTTTCCATATCATATTAACCACAAGGTAATAGCCAAGAAAAAGCATCCAATAAAACAATTGTCAACATCCTTAAAAATATTTCCAATGATGATGGTTGCAATTGGCACCTCCAAATATCTTCTGCCCTCTAAGCATACTGCACTAATCATTATAACCCCACAATAACCACTCCATACTCAATTGTTTATGAAACTGAGGCCATTATTCCCATTGAGGTTTTGTTACCTTTTCTATGAATCTCCTTAAAGCATGTCCTAGATGATGAAGACTATCAAGTAGATCACCTACAAGTGGAATAACTACTTGATGAGAAATGCATGGCCACAGTCAAAAATATACAAGCATAACATAATCACCTCTATGGATAGTATAATCAACATGTCAAGAATAAAGAATTTGAACTTGGTGATCTTGTCCTTAAAGAAAGATAAAATAATACCATGGCCAAAAACAAACATAAATGCAAGCTCAAACCAAATTGGATTTGTACTTTCATCATTATTGAAAATTTTGGCACTAAAGCATATAGGCTTGATACACTAGATGTGGATGAACTTGATGAGATAATGAAAATTATAACCTCAAGTGGTAATATGCTTGAGTGACATGATATATTATCTATGAGGACCATTTAAAGTTGTACCATAGTATCAATATTCTTCTTTGTACCATACCATTCAACCATCTTTCCTACCATCCTACTAGCCTATCATTATCTTATCTCATATCCATTCTACCATACATTTTTCATGAAACACATTATTTTATCCCTCCCTACGTAGCCCTTTAACCTTGGTTTCATTCCATCAGTTTCATAGCCACTTGTAATAAGAGGATCCAGACTTAGTTTCTATAGTAGATTCAACATTCTTGATAGAGGTATTATTTTGGAGCAGTAAGATAGAAGTTTGGCAGTTGCTTCCTTCACTTCTTATTTCATTATATTTTATTATCATGTTACTTAGTATAAACACATATGGGAATATTAGTGTCATTGACCTATGTCATTGTCTCCTAATTATAACTACCTATGGATAAACTAAGGGAAACAATTATTCATCATGACTTGAAGTACCACCTTGCCATTCTTATGATGTACTATGCCATTTACCATATTTGTGTATTTTGTTTGAATTAGCTATTATACTAGTCAAATTACTCTATTATAAGGTGGAATTAATGTGACCTAACCCTATTTAGGGACTATGTAGGTCATGTTTGATTCATATTATGGTTAGGTTAGTCCCCCTAAGCCACACTATCACCATTGTTTGAGTAACCTAGGCCATACTCTCTCCCTTTTGTGAGTAACCTAAGCAACACTCTCAACATTTTATGAGCAACCTAAGCCATTCTCTTTCCATTTTTAAAGAAACCTAAGCCATGTTATTGGAATTTTATGACAAACCTAAGCATCAATGTCACCATTTTATGAGTAAACTAATCCATGATTTCACCATTTTTCAAGCAACTTAAGCCATACTCTAACTATTTTGTGAGCAACCTATGTAATGCTCTCACTATTTTTTGGGCAACCTAAGCCACACTCTCACCATTTTTTGAGAAATGCAAGCCATGCTCTCACCAATTTATGAGCAACCTAAGTAATGATCTCACTATTTTGTGAGTGACCTAACTCATGTGCTCACCATTTTGTGAGAAACTTAAGCCATTCTCTCACCATTTGATGAGCAACCTAAGCTATTTTATGAGTAACCTAAAAAAAATTCTCACCATTTTGTGAGCTTATATTGTTTATTATCTCATCATTCTCAATTGAGTTGAGATACTCAAATATTACAAAAACATTAGTAAATCATTTAGAAAAACCAAACACAATAACCACTTCCTTGCATTAAGGATTTTGGGAATCATTACTAGGTTATAAGCAAATTAGTTGTCACTTAGTTTCCCCATACTTTTTTTCCTTTTATCCCATGCACTTGCCATTTTTCAAGACCATTCCTATTCTTATATTGTATTTGTCATGTTTTTTTCATCAATTATCATTTTCTTCCCTTTTCTTGGGATAACTACATTCAGCCTAAAGTTTTTATTAGATCATCACGCCCATGGAATTATGTATGAAGCATCCACTTTCCTAGTGCATATGGATACAACTCAGCCACCCCCTTCCTTTTTCTTCTATTTTCCCTTTCATGTTTTTTTGTTATGTTGTCACCTATTTTCTATGGGAAATGTTAATTTCATCATTTGTAATAAAATTAGGACTAATTATTATTTATTATTTATTTGTTTATTTTTTGTCTATGTGATTATTTATTTACTTTTAACACTATTACCTTGATTCAATTTATGTTCATTTATTAGGTGATTCTTTAGACATTTATACTTGAATCTATCCATATTCATACGACAACATTATCATCATGGTTTTTATCATTGGTGAATTGTTTTCCATTGAGTATTAGATATCAAGATTCAATCCTTATGCATATTTTGGCCAAGTCCTCATGATGCCTATCATCACATGCTACAACAAAAATTAGCTTCAGTAAGTCTACACAATAATTGCAACATCAAAATCTCCTTGACATCAACATAAACAACATCCTAATCCAATCCTAATCATATCCTAAATAAAGTAATTAAATAATTAAATAATTTCAACCTTTGTCAGTTTAGATGAACATATCTATAATAATAAGTTTTCCCAATTCATCTTCATCCTATACATCAAGTTATCATCATCATGTCTTTAATCATCAACCAATCAATCATGTTTTCCATAATTAGGGTCCAATGATTAGAACTGTCTATGGGCAAATCATTGTATGCCATCCCATCTACATTCTCAATGATTTTAACCATATTTGGGACAATCATTATGTTGTCACCAATTTAATTTCTTTTACCCAATAGGGGCATGTTATTATCCTATTTTTTTGTCCTTATTGAGATAGCCTTATCTTCTCAATTCTTATAACCACCTTTGGGCAAATCATTGTGTTATCATACCACATTTCCATGATCAAGGTATTATACTTATAACCACCTTTGGGTAAACTATTATACACCATCTCACTTGCATTATAGGTGATTTTACCCAAATTTGGGAACATCATTATGTTTCCACCCCATCATTTTCATCCCTTTGGTCCAGTCTTTTCCTTTTTTTAGGGACCAATTATCGACCCCTTTGCCAACCATTCCCTCAAGGGGGCACACACATTTCATCTTTTGTCATTAAAGTTGTAGGCATATATAACCTTTTCATTATTTGAGAATACTTTACTATGCATATATCTTACAATGACTTCCTAAATAAGGGCAACCTATAGACACCTAAAACTAGCTACTAATGACCTTTGACCAAGCTTTACACCAATTTATATCAAAATGAACAATTTAGGCTAAAATCACTTAAATACACTAAATGGTTTGAAATTTTTGTATACAAGTGCCAATTTAGGATAATTTATCCATAAATGGGGTAATGCATTCTATCTGATACCTAACTTTGATCAATTCATTCTAACTTAAAATAAATATTTTGCACCTAGATATTATGGATTGCTCTTTTATACAATTTTATTACATGAGGCACATGCCTTTGTTGTTTTGTATTGGTAACATCCTAAATGGGATAATGGTTCAAACACATCTAACATCACCTTCAAATTCCATTTCAATGAAATTTCAATCCATTAATATGACAATTTGACTAATTTCATTAATTTGAGCACTAATATCTAAAGAATTGCACCAAAAGTGACTAATCATATTTAAAGATAATTAATTTGAATAAAGAGCTTAAGTTTATTTTACATGGAGGTTATTTATTATTTCATTAATGGAAATTAATTTTGAATAACTGCATCACTTAATGACATCATCTATGGGGTGTCATCCACAACCCATAATTGTAACAAATATATGATTAAACCCTCACATGCCTCTTTAATGCCTCTCCATCTAAAATATTTGAGGTAATTTATTAATTTTATCCTCCAAAATTAAATGGATTATTGGCCACACATATTCATCTTGAGATAGATGATCCTGGTTCATTCTGATCAAATGGGAAAATCTATAAATAGAGGGCCTCACACTCATAATTTTAAGCTATCTTGGTATAAAGTTACCATGCTAAAATAATTACAAAAGCTATTTGATATAGTGTTATTATGCCAAATTATTATGTCAATCTTCACAAACCAAATACATAAATCCAATGATGTCAAGAGGAGGTGGAGATAGCCAAAGCTCCATTGATAAAGACCTTTGAAGCACCAGATAAGAAAGCTAAAGAGGAGATCTTTTAGAGCATTCAGGGAAGGTGAGAGTTTTTTTTCTTAAATTTTAGTTGTGATTTATCAATGGTTTCTCACTAAGCTCCCCCTAATATCTAAGCTTAAGGTGTTAGTTCATTAGTGTGTTTGTTTTTGGATTTGATTTCTTATACTAACATGATACTAATCTCCCTTTATCAGAATTTTACATTCATAACTACCACCTTAGATATTACCAATTTAGATTCTTATTTCATCAAGTTCCCACATAATCATACACCAAAGTATGTGGATTTAATGGTTATCCTAACATTATCCTAAGGTATGTGAGTAATAAATGGGCATTAATGGAGCTTGTGAGGTAACTAGTTGAGACTCATAAGTTATTATCTAAAAAAAACAAGGTAAGAATTCATTTCCCCATCAACATAGGAAGTTACAAATGCCTTTCTTTAGCCAAATCTAAGTGTTTAGAGGCTAAAATGACATAAATGACCTTGAGAGCCTTGAAGGCAAGGCCATTCTATCATTTTCATGGTAATATTACTAGTACACTAGGAATATCCACATATTCCCATATCCCCTACTATGATGACTACTAGGAGGAATTGGAAGATGAAAAATAAGTAAGATTGAAGGATTACATGAGAATGACCCTTGATCAGATCAATGCCTTAAACATGGCACCATTTTTTAAGGACTTGGTTAATTATGAGTCCCTAGTAGATAAGGTCTACCATTAGAGAAAAACATATACTTTACCCCTTTTAGTAGTGAGGTGGTCCATTCCTAAGTATTTCTCTTGAATGGATATAACCACCAATGTGATAAATAGAACACTCATTTGGATCATAAGTAAATGGGTCCAAGTGACCAAAAAAATAACAAGCATAAGTGAAAATCTAATATAACTCAAGGAGAATGGAATACCAATATTAGCATAAGGTTCTAGTGGTGGAGCACTCCAAAAACAAGAAAATAGGCCAATAATTTTCCATAAGAGAAATAATAAATCAAAGTCCAAGAGGGGATAATCAAGTAACTAGGGAGAAGTATCAGATAGACTAATAGTGATCTCATCTAAGGATACAATTTTAGCTAATGAAACAATAGTTTCAACTCCCATCTCAGTTATAGTTTTAACTCCCATCTTTGTGATACTCCCTCCACCTATCTCTATCATTATTATAGCTTGAACACCTCCTCTTTGTCTCATATCCACTCCTCCATCACCTTAAGTGATTCCACACTCTATTCCACCAGTTTAATCAATTTAATTGGATACTCATGTCTCCCTTCAACTAGACACTCAGGTTTCCATTCCACTTCCCTCTTCCATAATCTCACTCCCCCTTTTCATAATTCCTTCTATCTCATCTACAATTCCTTCTATTCCATTAATAAAAAACACTACATGACAATATATAGCCATAGATTCAGTTATTCTAAATAAAGTCCTGATGTCCATCATAATCCCTAGGATAACTACTACTTAATCTTCATCTCCCTTCATATTTCCTACTTTACCAACTCTGGGTGTCCATACTAATTTTATTTATTCATTTAAATCTTTGGAATCCACACTTCAACTAGTTCCTCTATTCCAACTCTCTATGCCTACATCTTTATTGGTATCACTTCCATCTTCCACACCCCTTGTAGACACATATGTTTCCATTACACCCACATCTTCTACTTCCATAGTAACCCCAAACCCTATATAGGAGGAAGAGATAGAGAAATCCACTGATACAAATGTGGACCCTCAACCCACATATGGGTAAGAGGTTACACAAACATCTACTAAACAATTAATATCAATAAATAATACACCACTTATCACTGTGCCCACCATTGTAACATTTTTAGAAATAGATTATCAAGTGATAGTGTTAACATAATAGGATGTTACTCCTAGTTGGTTTGCATAGATAATTAGGAATGAATGCATGTAGATGGTGTCCCCAAAAACATTAGATTTCATCCCCATAGATGCACTTAATAAATACAAGATAACTCCTCAAAGGATTTCAAGGATATTATATGATTCACTAGGGGAAGATTATGTAGATATTATAGTCCTCCCATTAGACAAACAAAAAGAAAATCTAGTGGTGGGGGATTACCAGGTATCAAAATTTCACCTTGGAGATCCTATAAGAGAGGGATTGAAACATGATGTTGAATCAAACATTAGCTCACTTTTTAAGAAAATAGATAGTGACAAAGTCACTAAGGATGAGCTGAAGAACAAGGTTGTATAATTAATGACTATATTAAATAATTTCATCAATCCTATTGCTCAACTAGAAAAACTTGTTATTTAGATCATGGATCAAGTAACGCTTGATGTAGTGACAAAATTTGGTAGCATGAGAAAGGCCACCAAGGAATCAACAAAAGATCTCATCTCAAAAGGAAATATAGTTATTAAATTAGTAATGGACCATTATATAACTCTAAAGGAGAGAAGGGTCACCTTGAGAGAGAAAATGAATAAGTATCAAGAATAGATAAAAAGGTTGAACCTTTTATATCCAAAATTATTAGTTATGGATATAATCGAAGTGGAAATCTTTCTTGTATAAAATATACTAATAAATGATGCATAGCAAGAGGATTTAGATATATTAGCTTAATTAAGAATAAATATACTTATATATAGTTACAATAAAGCTAAATATCCACATGACAAGGCCATTAATATGGTATATAACATTGAAAATTTGTTGAATAAATTGTCATATCAGGTAATAGATCAGGAAAACTAGGTCCTTTCAATGGAGGAAGTTTAGAATAAATTCAACCAAGTGGTCAAAAGAGAATTGACATTATGTTAGTGTATCATTGAGCTAGGTACCTTCTAAAGCTAGGTAGTCTTGAGTTATTTTCCCATTTGATACAATATGTTATGGTACTTGATGAAATAGTGGATAGAGTTCAAGATAAAGGTTTTATCACTTGTCAATTCTCTTTTGACCACTTGGTTGAATTTATTCTAAACTTCCTCCATTGAAAGGACCTAGTTTTCCTGATCTATTACCTAATAAAGTTACAAAATCACATATTTTAAATTACAACTATCATTTTTTTAACTCTTTTTGAGAAAGATCCATGTGTAAGTTCCAGGTTATATTTTTACAAGTTAAAAGTTATAAAAAGAAAACTTGCAATTTACACTTTCCATTTTGAAAATTTTGAGTTGTTTAAGTTGTAAAAGTACTTATTATAAAATGAAATTCTAGTTTTATCAAGATTGTGTGACTTTAAATCTGTAAAAGTTGCAATTGAAAATTACAAGTTAGGGTTTTGAAAAAAATAACTTAAGTTACCTAAAGCTATCTTTTGCTCTAAATTTTGAGTTTCACTTTGGTGCCCCATTTCATGAAGATCCATTCCAAATTGAAGAAGACAAAGGCATTGCATGAATATTTCCAAGTCTCCTCCATGCCTTTAGAAATTAAGTGGAATGCCCAATTCTTGAATTATCTTTTACAAACTTGTTCACCTCACCAAAGACACCACCATCTTAAGATCATGCCCCTTTTTCTATGGAATTCTATGTTTTTCATGTTCTTCTAATAGGCATGGATTTCCTTGTTAACCACATCTCTTTTATTATATTTTCTATATAAATATGGGAAATAAGGAATAAAACATTTATCTTTTTACTATTACAGATATTATTCTATATTTTAAATAACTTTTCTACATGTTGTAACCTAGAAAATGAGAAAAAATTGAAGATTTGTATTTCTTGTGTGTGTAATCTTTTTGTATGCAAGGTTACTCAAATATTTTTGGATGTTTTAATTCTTATTTTAGTCACAAAATTTCATTTGTGGTATTCTTTTACCCTTTTTAAATATTTTTTGATTTAAAATAAATAATCTTGTCTCTTGTATGAAAAATACCTAATATTAACTTTGGTTTCACATTTGCATGATTTTGTGCTCCTACAAATTTCAATATATTTATTATGTTGTGTTCATTCAATAAAGCATTAAAATCTAATTTGAATTTTTTGGTGTACTCACCATTTTTAGTTTTCAAATTTCATTCCCAAAACTCTTTTCTCATATTCAAACCCTAGTTTAGGAACAAGATCACTAAGAAGCATAATTCTTACATAAGCTAGTAATTTATTAGTTTCATCAAATTCAGTGAAAATAATCCAACCTTATTTGAAGGTTCACCTCAATTCTCCAAGGTCCTATAACTTAGAGGTGATTTCATTGTATTACTAGATTTTTGCATAGTGTGCTACAATATCAACATGGGTACAAAATGTATGTGATAACAAGTACATCTAGTCAGAGTTTAAAACACAAACAATAACCCTTTAATGAGGTCTTACAAACATAGAATGTGTGACATACTTGAAGACTTTGAAGCCTTTAATATCCAAGTTGTGCCAATAGAGAAAAATCGTAATGCTAATATGTTGGTAGTTTTAGGGGCTCATTTTTACATCCAAAATGATTTGAAGAAGTCTAAAGTATAGCCACATGTCAAAGTGATAGTGATACCATAAATTTTGGATAATGAGTCTCACTGACAAGTTTTTGATAGTGACAAGTAGATTACTTTAAAAAAAAATAAAAGGTAGAGTTTTTCTGAGTGAACTAAAGTAAACTTTAGTATTATTATGAGGACCAAATTATTTAGTTAAAGTATAATAAACTTCCTAAAGTGTTGGTCACCCTTGAGGGTCTTTTCCATGAAGGAGATCACATGAGGAAAGATAATGTAGTTTTATCCACTGATGAAGAAAACTATGAGATAGTCCTCATCTTCATAAACAAGCTTCTCAATCTTAGAAAGGTAATCAATCAGTAGTAAAACATTCTTTTATTGAGATTTGTAATGAATATTTAGATATTTTTGCTTAGTAATAAAATTATCTAAGAGGTTTTGACCCCTGGCTAGCCAAACACACCATAGAGTTAGAGGTTAATGTCAAGTCTATTAGGTAGAAATAAAATCATATCAAGCCAAAGATTGAAGATTTGATGATAAATGAATTAACCAAGTTTATTGAGTCTAATATATTTTTCCCATCAAGCACTCTTCATGAGTAGCTAGCTTGGTACAGATGAGAAAGATGAATGGTGAGATATAATTATTTGTGGAATTTAGAGGCTTGAACAGGGTCTCTTTGAAAGACCATTACCCCTTTCCATCCATAGATAAACTTTTTAAAATTGTTATTCATTCATAAAACTTATCTTTGTTGCATGGGTACTTAGGGTACAACCATGTGCTAGTAAGAGAAGAAGACCAATACAAGACTACCTTCACCATAAAGTGGGGCACATATGATTATCATATTATTCCTTTTGGCCTCGCAAATACTATAGGTACTTTTCAAATAGCCATAGACATGTCTTTCTAAGGTTTACTCAATCATATGGTACTTATCTACCTCGATGACATAATAGTTTTCTTCAAGAAGGATAGTAAACACTTGGACTATCTAAGGTTGATCTTTGAAAGATGTAGATAGTATGGGATCTCATTTAATCCCAAGAAGTGTGTGTTTTTTTGCATGAGGTTAAACTATTTCATCATATTGTCTCAAAATAGGGACTAGCCATTGATCTTGATATAATAAATGCAATCGTGGCCTTGTCCTTGCCCAAGCACAAGAAGTAACTTCAGAGTTTCCTTGGAAACATAAAATTTGTGAAAAGGTTTATACCTTGTTTTTCAAGGTTGGTTAAACCTATCACTACTATGTTGAATAAACATTAGGTGTTAACTTGGACAAGAGAAGGCTAAGTAGGATTTGAGGCTTTAGAACAAGCCATCACTCAAGAACCTACACTCATGAATCCTAATTTCTCAAAATATTTCATATCATATGCCTTCACCAACATTGATAACATATCAACTATGTTGATGCAAAATAATGGTGAAGGACTTGAACAACCAATTGCATTTTTTAGCAAAGGGATTGAAGGGTATGAGGAAAGGTACACTTTCATATAAAATCAAGTCCTTTTATATTTGATAAGTATAAATTTTTTTTAGGCCTATATTATCTAACAAAAAAATATATCTTATGGTGTCTCATCTTGGAGTGAGATAATTCCTTCTCAATAAAGACCTGGACAAGAAGAGGGTTGTTTATATTACAAGAGTCATGAAATATGAAATATAAATTAGAGTCACTAAGATAGTGAGAGGTAAAGGCTTATGTGAAAACATGGTTTTTGACCTTAATGAAGAGGAAGAGGTTATCTTGGTGACACAAGATAACTTGCAAATAGATACACCTCCACTTCACACTAGTTGGATCTAAGACATGGCACAATCCTTAATAATAAGTGAGTACCCTCAAGGTATAAATAGGACAAAGAGAAGGTATTTTAGACTTTAATACATACCTTATGTATTATTTTATGGGTTTATACTCAAAAACTACCTCAATGGGGTGCTTATTAGGTTCATAGACAATGACCAAGTGACTAGACTCTTGGAGTAATTCTATGATGGACTTTTAGGAGGTCATTTTGCCCAAAAAATTAAAGTTATAAAAGTGATGAGGGACATTTATTATTGGCCTAACCTCTTCAAAGATACATATACATGGGTGATAAATTTTCCAAAGTGTTCTCTCTTTGTAGACAAGTAAAGGTTGGTAGCCCTCCCTCTCAATCTAATTTAGGTAGACTATCCCTTCATGTAGTGGGGCTTAGATTTCATAAGAATGATAAATCCACCTTCTAGTGGAGGACACAAGTGGGTACTCAATTCCATTGATTATTTCACAAGGTGGATGGAAGTAATTTCTTTAAAAAAAATAATTAAATAGTAGTGTTATACTTCTATGATAGAATAGTGACAACGTTTGGTGTACTGATAGCCATCATTTTAGATAATACCTTAGCATTTGATGGCATGAAGATGAGTGAATGGGAAATTTAGTTGGGCATCTAACTTATCAAATCCTATAATTATTAAACCTAAGGCAATGGAATTTCAAATTCAATGAATAATAAATTAATTAGAATAATCAAGAGGACTATGGAAGAGAACCATAGAGTGTGGCATTCAAAGTTAAAGATAGCCTTATGGGTTGATAGAGTGACTCCCAAGTTTCCCATTGGAAACTCACCATTTGTATTTGTATATGGGAGAGAATCCAAATTTCCCATCTCTCTTGAGTTACCTACCATGGAGCTAGCCCATCAACTTTAGTTGATGGAGAGTGAAGTTATGAGTGTGATGATGGTAGAGCTCATGGAGATTGAAGAAATGAGGGATCTTGCAAAGAAGACACTAAATTCACATCAAGCTTAAGTCAAGAAAGCCTTTAACAAGATATCCATTTCAAAAGATTTCAAAGTGGGGGATCTAGTATTCATGTGTGATTCAAACAAGACCAAGCTAGGTAACCATACTAAATTTGATAGCTTGTGGAGTGGCCCTTACTTGATCCATGGATGCAAATAACATAATGCCTTTCATCTTTCCCAAATATATGGGGAGGTATTACCCATCTCAATCAATGGGATTTATCTAAATCCTTATTACTAGAAGAGTTTTGTAGCCACTATATATTATACATTTTTTATAGTTATTTGTGTTTCCCTTCACTAAGTTCCTTGTCTACATCCTTTTTAGTTGTGTGTTTCCCTTAACTAAGTGACTTGGACACAATTTTGGTTATGTTTATTTTTTTCCTTATTTATTAAATAGGCATTCTTTTATAAGTGGGTAACGTTATATCAATTTCATATCAATTGGGAAAGAGAGTTTTATGACCCCATAAGCCCAATGGATAGGATTTAGGTCACTAATTTTTTACATAGCAGGCATGCAATCCCAAGAGGTTTCAAAAAATGCTACCCAAAATTGGCCTACATATTAAAAAAATTCCTAGATAGATTAGGACACTATCCTAGACCATTCAATTACCTTTTACCCCCATTATTAGTCTCTTTCTAATCCTAACTTGATGATGTAGTGTAGTATTATGGAAGGTCTAGGTGTGGTGTGAAGAGATGAAAGAAGTCCTTGTATAGTGGATGATTAAATTGTGGAAAGATGAAACAATCCTCATGACCCTACCTCATGTCCCTTGTAATATTTTGAAACACTTTAAGCAAGTTTTAAGGTGAATTTGGAGATTTTGAGGAAAAGGCCTAAAAATGGGTCATGAACTACAAGTGAAGGATCTAGTTGGTTTATAGGGTGTTTAAGAATTTAGGAAAGAATGAGGTTCTAAAAAAAGTGTCATATATTCTAATGGGTCAAAAATGAGGTCTAAAAAATCTAATTTTCCCAAAAGACCCTCAAAAGTGCATTAGATGACTTAAGGGTCTTCAAAATATAAATTCTAGGTGAAAAAGTAACTTTTTGGAGAAGTAAAATTGGTTTTGACTTCCTTACACCTAATTATGGCATGTTTTACCTATTTGGACATTCTAAAGTGCATTTCAAGTCATTTAGGGTGGAGGAGAGGAGTTTGTGAGCAAAAAGATGCATTTTGGAGCCTTTTAGAGCTTTAGCTAAACACGTTTTTATTGATTTTGCATAATACAAAGACTCAAGTATGATATGATGGCATAAATTGTGTCCATAATATCCTCTCATAGGCCTCTAAAATTGTTTTAAATCATAACAACCAATAGAGCTAAGGAAACCCTAATAATTATAAACTAGGTATGAAACAAGTTTTTTACCATTAATAGAGGTTAAAGAATTTTAAAAGGTTTATATAAGGAAAGGTAATTTACATAATATAAAAGCTTCCAATTCTTCATACTAAGGAAAAACTATTTTGGGAAATCTTGTACAACTCTAGGATATCCTCAAATTTTCACTTAGTATAGTCAGGAGAGAGAGAGAGTTGTACCATAATATTTTGGGAATTGATATGGACCCTAATTTAATTCCACTTTATAGAATTAGTGATCTAGTTCATCTCCTCATCTTTATGAATAATCACTAACAATTTAGGGGTGTCTAATTGCCTACTCATCTAGATAAGGTCTAGGTTTTCTTCTATTTCTTCATTTTATAATTTAATGAGGAAGAAGGGTTTTAGGGGAGTTATTTTAGGATAAAATAGGACCTATTCCAATTGGTTTCAACATATAACTCCATCTAGGAAGGTATTTATGTCATAAAACATGTTTCCTATGTTGTCATTATGAAGGGTTCAGTTGATTAGTTTTGGAGAAAGACCTAGGTTAGAAGGATAATGAACATCCCACCTCCTTATGCCAAATCAGCTTAATAAAGTGATATTTTCTCATCAAGCCTTATTACTTCATCAAAGCCTTAATAAGTTAGATGAAGACTAGTCTTATATGGTAAAGCACAATCTACAAAAGTCTTAGTCCTATCTCAGAGTGAAAGGAGGTAATGAGTAGTTTTAAGAGGTTCATTTGAGTGGAATTCATAACAACCAAATGATTAGGGTATAATAATTTTCAAATTACGAATGAAGATAGAGAGATATAATCATGGAAATATTTTCTTAATCAATAAGAAACTTGAAAAACACTTATTAGAATATATTAAGGTATATTAGCATATGTTAAGGTTTTTGAAAAATCCTAGGTTTCATTTTAACAGCATATACCTCTTCTAATAACCTTAAAAATGTTGTGACTTTTTGGTTCATGTGTATATACTTCCTCCATGGTCTTCATGATTACTAGGTGATAGGTTTAGATGTTCTTTTCAACTCCATTTTTTTCTTTCCATATCATTATTTTTCTCTACCATTCTCACTATAATAAAGCTTCATTTTTGCCCTTTTTCAAGGTTCTTGTTGAGGTCAACATAACCTCATTCCTAAATATTGGGGACCCTTATGTTTAAATTACACAAATTTATACATAAAATTTGAAAATTCACTTGATCAGAATGTCACTAGTATGTTTGCATAGTATTTTTATTCAAAGATCATCCACACCTAGTTTGGTTACCATATCTACACATGATTCTAGTTTGCCCTTGTCTAAATTTTCTAACTTTGGATCTATGTGATTTCTAGATACAAAATCAATGGAGTCCATTTGAATTGGAAAAAATCTTGGGATTTTTGATTTAATGTTAATTTGATCTTTTACTAAGCTTTGGTTTGTTAAAAATTAAATTGAATCCAAATTTGAATTGCTAACATCTTGGTTTAAATTTAGTTTAAGTGCTTCTTATAAAATTGGTGGGAACTTTGATTAAATTTTATGTGGGAACACTTTAAATATGTTATGGACTTAGTTTAATTTTTACCTTAAGGTTTAGTCATGTTTATCAACATGACCAAACGTTAGTCTAAATTTTATGCTTGGTCCCTTTATATTCCATGAACATGTGGTCCCTTGTAATATGTTCTAACTTAGCCTAAGGCCTTACCCTAAAGTTTCATCATATTTTTTTATATAGTGAAACCTTAGGTTAAAACCTTATCCTAGATCCTTCTATTATTCATGGGGTCCCCTTTGTTATGCCTCAAAACTTAGATTAAAATGTTCCTAATATAAGGTTTTAACTTGTGTTTATTAACATGAAATCAAAACTATATTTTGTAAACTTTATGACTAAGCCTGACTTAAACCTTTTCATCTATGCAAAATCAATGACCCATATTTGATAGAATAAGTTGATCCAATGGAGTAATATCAACAATGAAAAACCATGGTCCTAGACTAAATCCCAAGCATCTTTTGGAGATCAATGTCTTATGTTCACCCAAATAGACATGATCCATTAGAGTGAGACAAAGTAATACTTTTCAATGAAGCTTTGAAGTCCCATGGGACCACCACATGGTAAAAAGGCATTTCCCAGTAGAACTCATAGAGTTTAAAGTGAACTAAAAAAATGATAAGTGGTAAGATAAACAAGTATTTTTGAGGACATATTAAAAATTCCTGGTGACATGGATGTCAAATGATGGTTGTATAGACATCAATTTAAATCTCAATAAATATTTCCAAAGATGTACTTAAAATTGATGATCATGCAAATGTTGAAGACATTCATATGGACGTCAAATGATGGGCATGTGGATGTTAATTTTAAGATGGTAGATAATCCTAAGGATGGGTTTAAAATTGAAGTTCGTGAAGATGTCAAAGACCTTCATGCAGATGTCAAATGACAAGCATGTAGACATCAATTTTAAGATAATTTCTTGGATCCAAATTGTCTAAAGATCTATAGACTGCATTGATTCATACAAATATATTAAATGGTGTGAGATCAAATCTAGTTTTTCAAAGGCAATGATCATATTTTGTATAGTGATGAACAATATAAAATAGAGATGCCATATTATATCCTCGTGGGTGTAATGTGACAAATTATATACCTTGAAAACTAAGTAATGCAAAGGTAGAGATCTAAGCTTATGATGTTTGAACTAGTTTCCACCATTTGAATATTATTAAAACCTTTAGAATTACCTTAGAAAATCATGAAAACCCCAATCAAATTTTTTGAATGATATACTTGAGAAAAAGAGGCTAAATTATCATCTATATAAAGGTATGTCAATCTAGAGTCCATTAGTGAGTAGTCTAATAATCCATGGTAGCTTAGAGGAGTGTTTCTTGAAGGAACATGGAATTAAATTTTGACTTCAAATGCTGAGAAGTAGAAAATAAAGGAAAAATGGGATAGATGTTATTAGGGTGATGAACCTGATCTTAAATAAAAGAGAAGAGGATTACTGAAGGCCAAGAGCATCAAAGAACCATGAAGATCTTGTAGTAGCAAAAGGGTCCCAAAGGTTAAGATAATTAATAATATCCTTCTTATAGTTAAATATTATTTATTTTGAAAGTGGAATATTTTATTGCTAAAGGCATGTGTTGTTTGTAAAACACATTTCATATAGATCGGTCCATTGAGAAAGTCTAGTGTATTTTCTAGAACATTTGTGGAAAGGATAGCTATCCCTATACCTATACTTTTACAATTGGTCAGGACTGATAGACATGCTCCCTTACATATTGTAAAAGGAACATTTTCAATTCAAAGGAGGGGGGTTCTTAGAGTCAAAATCACTTTGTAAATTTTTGAAAAACTAATATAAGGAATTATGAAAATTTTGTCCATATCATGACTTCTCTTTCTCATTGTTTGTTCTCACTTCCAGATTTGAATGGTTCTTATAAATTCTTGGTGTGTACATTTGATTGTAGAGTTTTTAAATTGTACAAATGCTATGTTGATTGAAAGTTCTTAGTTTCATTTCTTTTTATTACTCTTTTCTCACTTTTGGGCTAATAATGTTTGCTTGCAAGGGTAAATCTTTAAAGTGAGCTAGGTTCTTATTTTCATTATTTCCACCTTCCTTAGAAGCCTACCTAATGTGTGATAGGATTTGAGTTTATCCTACTTCATGTTACACATTGGTTACGTTCACGCTTAGATGATATTTGAACTTTGGCATGATGTTTGGGAGGAAGATCAACAACAACTATTTTATTTCCTACCCTTCCTTTTACTCTTTTTTTAACCAATTCAATCTAGTTTAAATTATCATTGTAAATATCCATCATATAGTAATTCTTAGATTTGTTCTTGATCATAAATCACTATTCTTAGCATAGATACTTCATATTTTACATAGATCTACTATTTGTCCATGGTTGCTCCCAACCACCAAACTTTATAAATATTATGAAAAAATCCACTTGTTTTGCTTTTATTCCATCGACAGATAATAAGATTATCACAACCTACAACTCATGCACTGAATTCTAAAATGAGAAGTATTCTTTAAACACCCTAAGCACTTGTGATACACATTAAGGCATCAATAGTTCCCATCATCCTTTGCCATCACATCACATTTCATTCATCTCCATCCCATTATTTAACTATCATAAACAATCAAGAGGACTAATCGGAGTATGTAGATGAAGATATATAGACTTGAGACCACTATTAAATAGTCAAAGATGAACACTTACAACTAATAAGGTATATTCATGAGTCTATCATGAAGAATAATGATTGAGAAGGGTAGGCCAGAAGAGGTATTGTTAAAGGCTCAATTCACACCCTTGGAGAGGGTTCTTTAGGGTTTTTCTAATTGAGCTATAATATTGGGACAACCCCAAGGTGAGGGTCACCTATATTGGGTTGAACCTCTGGAGTAGGCTAGCTTCCTCTTTGATGCTCACCTAAAACTAAATCTAAGCCTAATGCTTCATATGGAAAGGGTTAGAAATATATTAAGGGATCCTAAAAATGTTAAAAGAGTGATGCACCAAAGTTTAAATAGAGACTCACATAAGTTTGTATTGACACTAGATCAACGAAGGATAACATTGAATTACTCAATTTAATAATCTCACAAATTACTTAAATATTTCATGGAAGAGGTCTAAAATATAATACTAATCTAGATATGAATAATATCTTGAGAAAATCTTGAAATAGGCAAGTATAAGGACAATAAATGAGGAAGAATCTCCTTCATGAATTCACCATACACAAACATACTAAACACTAATTTAAGATAAGAGATAGGCAAATAGTTGATCTTATTACATCAAAAGGTAGTTATTAAAATATTTTGACACTATTTAACCTTATCAAATGATCACACTTTTTCAAGAGTCTCAATGAGTATCCTTATCTCATAAATAAAATGCTAAATTTTCTAAAAGCTGAGAACCCCTACAGGGGAATGAGACAAGGATATATACAAGAAGAGAGGAAAATAGAATAATGGGTGAGCATGTTATCAAAAAAATAACATATATTTAGGGTCATTAACTAAACTTGAGCTTCCACCTTTTTGTCCTTAACCAATGGAAACATTTCCACCTTTTTGATCAGTCAAAATATTATATATGGCTTGTTGAGTGAGAACATCCCTAAAGGATTTGAGGATGAATTAAATTCTCATAGATGTAGTTACTAATACTAGATCTTTTCTTTGATCTTCCATTCCAAATCTTGATTGAAGACAAAAATTTATGATCATAGACTTGACTAAAACATGATTTGGTGCTTTTAGGCAACTAATTATTAATATTATAGCCATGCCAAAGAATGAAGATATTTTTCATTAATTTTACCTCTAATTTATCTTTATGCATGGATCATAGGTCTATCTATATGTGGAAAACCAATTAAAGACTATTGGTTTTCCTATAGTTTCCATATCAGTACAAACCTATAGAAAATATAGCACATTTTATATTATAATAGGTCCAAAAGACCCATCCTTTCTCTCTAGGAACTCAAACCCATATATACATACATGGATTCTCATAAAAAGGTTATATCATTGTTGAAATACACAAACCTACCTAAGAATAAATATGAACCATATGTCTATATTTTAACCATAATGGCTATCCATACATGTTTACTTACATTTCACTACATTACCTGGGTCATTCCATAGCATTTAAACCAACTCCAATGGTGTTGGAAGACCATACAAAACCCAATTTTTCATGGTTGAAAATAGATTTCCAAACTTCATAAAAAATCCTAGGCTTGTCTTTAATCTTATTGGTTGTCAAAATCTAACTTAGCTCATTGACAAGTTAACTTAAGTTGTTCCATTGATTTCAATTTTTATGAGGGCTCATAGATCATCAATCTCTTACTAATTGAACATGTACTTAATGACTATCATGCATACATTCACTTTTGATATTCATTGACTCTTTGACTATCACTCACTATTATATCCAAATGTATGATGCAATATAGATCATCAATCTACCAAGACCCACTTTTTGAGAACCAATGGCTAGTTCATAGTCTTAAATTTGACATCTTCACACCCATTGAATGACACTCATGGGAATATCATTAACTATTATGTGACCACCAAAGTTAATATAATAGGGTTGTCTTATTATATCCTTAAATTTGACATAAAAATGAACATCTCACATTGTAGGTCTATTTTTAAAGGCTTATAGCTTGAAGAGAAAAAGTCATACAGGCCTCAAAATTTCAAGAGATGTTTCTAAGGTCAAGAAAGACAAATCCATTTTATATAATAATATCAAGTGATTTCCAAGTGAATATATTGAAGGCCCAAGCTGGCTAGTCCATATATGCTCCATTGTGACATCTTGATGATAGTCGAGCTCTTTTGGCTAGGTATGGGAAACTTAGTGAAAAATAATTGAAGATATAATTTTAAGCACATATATTCATTTATATTTTGGTAGAGGACCTAATATTTGTCATGTATGATCTTGGCAAAAAAGTGAACAAACCCTTTTTACCATTTTCTTTGATTTTTTTGCACATACAAGACCTAGCCTTAGTTAACTACCTACTTTTGCTTTATAGGTGCTTCATCAAATCATGCAAAAATTTACTATGTGGTCCAAAAATGGCTAATATCTTTGGTGACTCATAGGGAAGCATGCCTATTATGCTTTGAGAACCTAGACCATTATCTTATATAATCTATTAGATACGAAGTCCTTAGCTTCTACAAATAAGAAGAACATTATTTATGAAATAAGGATCAAAAGAAATAAAACATAAAAAAATCACTAATGTACTTTAGAAAATGAAAAAAATAGAGTATAAAATAAAAGTGCACAAAGCACCAAGAGGAAAGCATAAAGATACTCTAACATGTACAATATATTATAATGAATGCAATGTTATTCAATAACAAGGTCTAAATGAATGCCATTCACTAGGATGGGTAATACCTCTCCAGCTAGTTGGCCAACTTGAAAAGCATTTTCCTCTTTACATCTATGGATCAAGTAAGGACCACTCCACAAGCTATCAAACTTGGTATGGTTTCCTAGTTTGTCCTTATTCGAATCCCATTTAAGAACTAGGTTCATTTCCTCAAAGCTCCTTATTATAGCTCTTTTTTCAAAATCCTTTTTGACCTAAGCTTGTTGTGATTCCAAAGTATTCATAGTAAGGTCTTTGGTCTCTTCTAGATCCATGAGTTATACCATCCTCACATTCATGGGCTCATCCTTAATCAACTCAAGCTGATGGGTTAACACTAATGTAGATAGATCAAGGGAGATAGGTAATTTGGATTCCCTTCCATACACAAGAAAATATGGAGAATTATCAATTATAGTTTTAAGAGTCACCCTATCATCCCAAAAATTTATATTTAGCTTGGTGTGTCATGTTATTTGATTTTATTCCATGGTTTTCCTGATGATCCTTAGAAAATTTTTGTTTGTGGACTCTACAAGTCCATTTCCTTAAGGATAGTAATTGGAAGAAGTGTTGAGGTAGATGCCTAGTTTGAGAGCCCACTCACTTATCTTCATACCAAATAATTCTAATCCATTATAAAAAAATTATGGTATCTAAGACACCAAACCTAGTTATGAGGCTATCATAGAAATATAAGACTAAAACCTCACTAGATTATTTCAAATCAATGGCTTTCACCCACCTGGTGAAGTAGTAAGTTGTAGTGAGTGCCCATTTATGTCTTTCACTTGATGTTGGATTGATCATCCTTTGAATTCTAACCCACATTACATATAGGGTTGCTCTACTTGAATAGGATTGAGTGGGAGGGATGTTATTTTTTACTTTCCTATAAAGAGGGCACACTTCTAACATTTTTTAACCCATGCATGAGTATATTTGAAAATTTTTGGCTAGTAATAACCATCCCTCATTACTTTTTCTATATATTTTTTAGGTGTAAAATGACCTCTTAAAAGTATATCATATAACTATTACAAGAGTTTGGTTACCTAGTCATCATTTATGCATCTAAGGAGTACCCCATCGAGGTCCTTTATAAAAATAACACCATTAATTAATGCATAAGGTATAGATTGAAGCCTAAAATACCTTATTTTTGATCTATCCAAACCTTAGGGGCATTATCCTATTACCAAGAAGTGATCCATATCTTAAAGCCAACTCTTCTGAGGTGGGAGTACACTTGCCTATGATTTGTCTTGGGTCACCAAAAGAGATTCATTATCCTTTTAGAGGTCATTCACGATGTGATCACATAATCCTTTTCCCCTGAATAGTTTGGTAACCTTGATATATATATCATACTTCATGACCTTTATGATCTAGTGTGCTCTCTTCTTATTTAAATCTTTGTTAAGGAGGAAATACCTAACTCTGGGATGAGACACCATAAGATAGATCATGATATTAAAGAGCATGGGCCTAGAATTCTTGAGGATTCTCAAGGATATTAGAACTTGTTTCTCAATGAAATTATACCTCACCTCATATCATTCCAACCCTTGACTGAAAAAGGCAATTGGTTGCTCCATTGCTTCACTATTCTTTTGCATTAATATAGCTGATATGTTTTTAATGTTATAAAAGGTGTAAAAGATGAATTTTTTTGAGAAATCAAGATTTAAAAGTTAGGGTGCTTAGGTAATGTCTTACTTGATGGCTTTGAAATCTATCTTTCCTTTGTCAAACCAATCAAACACTTGGATCAATTTTAACATGGCAGTGATGGGCTTGACCAAAATTTCAAAACTAGGTATGAACCTTCTCAAAAAGTTGGTCTTCCCAAAGAATCTCTAGATTCCCTTTCTATGCTTTGACAAGGATAAGTCTACGATATCACTTACTCTATCAGGGTCAATGGATAATCTCTCCTTGGAAATAATATGGCCTAGTAATTTGCCTTCGTGCATAAAGAACACACTTTTTTGGAGTTTAAAGAGATCCCATACTCTATGCATCTTTGTAAATCTAGCCTCAAATGGTCTACATGCTCACTAACATTCATGGAGAATACTATAATGTCATCTAAATATACCAACACCATTTGATTTAGTAAATTTTGTAAATTCATGTCCATTTCCCTTTGAAAGGTTACCCCAACATTGAACAATCCAAAGGGCATCTTTTGATAATCAAAATTTCCCCACTTGGTGGGGAAGGTAGTCTTGTACTAGTCCTCTTACCTCCCTAGCACTTGTTTATAACATAAGTATCCATCTAGGAAAGAGAAATGTTTCAAACTAGCCACTACTTGTAGGAGTCACTCCTTCGATTGTAGAGGGTAATGGTCCTTTAAAGAGACCCTATTAAGATCCCTCAAGTCTACACATAGTCTAATCTCCCCACTCCTATTTTTTATAGGTACTAGATTATCTACCCATAAGGAGTGTTTGATTAGGAAGATGATCTTGGATTCCATAGGCTTGTTCAACTCCTTTCTCATGAGATCTTTAATCTTGGGATTTATGGGCCTCATTTTTTTCCTGATAGGCTTGGCATCAACCTTTAGTTCTACTATGTGTTGGGATAGATTAAGATAAATTTTATTTAGGTCACTATATTTCCAAGAAAATATATCTACACATTCCTTATAGATATATATGAAAGCATGCCTTTTAGCTTTAGTGCTTACCTTTCCAATCTTGATAAGCTTGTCCTCAAAGATAGTAACTCCTTTATAGTTCTCCTCATTAGTTAACATCACTAATTTATCCTTCCTCATATGGTCCCCTTCATGAAATAGGCCCTCTAGGGTGACTATCCCTTTAGGAATCTTATTAGACCTTAACTAGACAATCTTTTCCCCATACTAGTGCTATAATTTTCCCTGATTGAGGGAGGAGAATTCTACTTCTTACTACAAGAAATGGACAATTTATTTGTAATTTTCAAAGACCTACTAGTGAGCTTCATTATCTATCACTGATGGTCTTAATACCACTTTGGCATATGGTTGAAACTTGGTTCTTTCCAATTTATTAAATATGTCAAAATGAGCCCCCACAGTTACTAGCCTATTAATATGTTGATTTTGGCCTCTCAACACTGATTGGATGTTGAAAGCCTCAAAGTCTTCAATGAGGTCTGACACTCTATGTTTGTAGGATCTCATTAAAGGGCTATTAGTGGTATTTCAAACTCTAACTTGGTACACAACCAATTCATTATCCCCTTAGGCTTGCAACTACTTGATAATTTTCTTATTGGCCCATTGAAGGCCATGGATGAGACCCTCATATTCTAATACATTAAATGAGAAACTAAGTTGAAACCTATATGAGGATAAGTAATTATAATTCGAGGGGAAAATTAACATGACACCTATACCCATCTCAAGTTTACTACTTGAGCCATCAAAAAACAACCTCTATAGACCACTAGAATCTTCTTGAGACCTAATGAAAGATGACATAGGTTGGTCTTCTTCATAAAAATAGAAAACTCCTAAGTCCCTTTCTTAAACACCTTCTAAGGGGTTTGACAATTGGTTATCATTCCATAACTCATCCAAGAACATATTTGGTACCTCTTCTAAATGAGTGTTCAAATCTTGACCCGTTACAAATTCATCCTCATCAATGATGGTGTAAATGATATTGACACTATCTGACCCATAGGGTTCCATATGGAATTGTGGGCTCAACCTTGATTGACACCTTCATCCCATACCTTGTCTTAAAGGCCATATAGGACCAATTTTCTACAATATAGCCCCTATCTTTACTATGAATTCTCTAGACAAACATAGTGTAAAGTGAAGAGGCACATCCAAGACCAATACTCATTGGGCCACTAAGACACTAGGACAAGCCTGTAGGGTCATATTAAGGTCCTTGATTATGATAAATGGTTTAGGATAAGAACCATCAAGTTGTAAGACTCTTTTGGATTATGGCTCATATTTTAGATGAAGATGATTAGTTATGGACTTTAGCATCATTGAGGTACTATCCCTACTATCTACCAAATAATTATGCACCAAAGAGTTGCTAATGATTAATGAATTATAGAATAGAGGAGGATTGATTATTTTACTTGATTTCCCTTCCTCTAGCCATTTGGTTACATTTGTAAGAACTTAATTCACCTTATTTGATGGCTTGTCTACAATATTTGTAACATGAACCTTAGACAAACCCTCTTGAAGAATGTCCACCTATCTAGGCATGGAGAGCATCTACCACATGGGCACACTCACATTTGACTTCTTTATTTATTTAAAAATGTTGATGGGTGATCCACCAATCTTTTCTTGTTCTTTGGGAGCTACCACTATTATTTGTTGAACTTGTGAGCCTTAGGGAACAAAAGGAATCCTTTGGCTCTAATAGTTTGGAGGTACTAGAACATTTAGAGTGATATCAAGTTACCTAGGTCTTGTCAATGAAGGATTAATGGTGGGAAGATATTTTAATACTTCTTGATTACCATCTATGCTCCTTATTTTAAATATTATGTTTGCTACCACTAGACTATAGGTTTGGCTAGAACTAGCCTATTGGTTAGCTGCATAACACTCCCCTTGTTCACAGTTCATCATTATAGCATCTATCTGATTTGGTCCCTAATTAGACCCTTGACCATGTGGAGGTTCTTTTGGTCTATTCATCATAGGCACCTCTAAATTTTAAGCCATGAGAGTTTGGTTGTACCCAAAGTTAGCTTACTACCATTAATCATTGAAGGCTTGGTTAAGGTCAATATTTGGGATAGTATGTTGACTAGAGGATTGGTTTTGAGGCATGGTACACTATGATTCTTAATCCAAATTATTTTGAAATAGGACTAAATATTTGGAAGTATTATCAATATTAGGGTTGAATTTACTATACCTAGAGTATCCATGTTTCCCTTATCCTTGGTTCTAACCTTGGCCCTGGTAGTTTCCTTTATGTGGAGGTTTGTTTGATTTAAAGTATTAATATTGAGGATGATATGAAATTTTATAAGGATTATTTAATTCATGTTTACTTTTGATGTTTACTAACTCATTCCCCAAAGATAGAGACATGCTCTTGAGCTCTTAAAAGTTATTTTGTTCTAATGAATCACTAGATCCACTAGTAGAAGATTTCTCTTGCTTTGGTATACGGGTTTAAATATTTATTAGTGTAGGGATAATGACATCCAATGGAGGAATAGAAATGGGAGATGGTCTAATCTCAATAAATAAGGGCATCAGTGGTTTGGGTGTAAGTTTTCTAGCTTGAAATATATTATTTTATGTTTTAATGACCACCTCATATGCACCTTAAAGTATATTTCCTCCCATAGATTTGATCATAACTAATATGTCACTATTCAAAACCTTTAAATAATATAAAAAGTCAATGTTAAGAGTTGGACTAACTATGATTAGGATTCTTTCTTAGGTTTTTTGGAACCTTGTGTTGAAGTCTTGCATGACTTTATGAGGATCTCTTATAATTATAGTTAGTTATTTTTCAAGTGAAAAATGGTCACTTTTATCCTCAAATATTTTACACAAGGATTACCTTAATTGGTCCCATGTTTGAACAAAATTTTAATTAAGGTATCTATACCAATCTAGGGCCTTTCCTTTGAAATAGGTATCTAGCAGCCTAATAGATATATTCTCTTTAGTGACATTATGTATATTGTAAAATTTTGTTATGTCCATGAGGTGTTCAAAGGGTGTTATATCTTGGTCTCTAGTGTAATAAGGAACACTTTTAATGACTACAAATGAGATAGGATCATAGCAAGTAAGGGATAGAGGGATTTTGCCATTAAAATCTAAAAACTATCTAGGGATTGTTATTGTTATGGAAGGGATTAATAAGGGTTCTCATTTAGGGATAGGCCTTCGAGATGACCTAGGAAAAAAATTTCCTTGATATGGATGAGTATTTACAAACCTTAGGATTTTTATAAATTTAAAGGTAGTTGAATAAAGTCAAAATGAATACCTCTTGAATTTGACCTTGTTATCATCTTTGGCATGAGATTGAGATATTATTCTACACTATAGAGTTGATTCTTTCTTTCAGAGTTGCCAAATGCCATTGTTTGGAGCTTAACCACTGTAGATTTTATCAAATTACTATCAAATTTTATCAATATTATTTGAAATAAGTGTGTCCCACTAGGAATGCTAGAAACTATTATAGTCTTAATTCATACCCTTAGAGAGGGTTCTTCAATCTCTCTCCAATTGATCTATAATATTGGGACAACCCCAAGATATGGGTCACCTATATTAGGGTTGAACCTTTAGATTAGGCTGACTTATTCTTTATTTCTCACCTAAAACTAAATCTAATCCTAATGCTTCACAAGGAAAAAGTCAAAAAGAGAGTAAGGGCTCCTAATAAAGTTAATATTTTGATGCACCAAAGTTAAAATAGACAATCACATAAGTCTGGACCCATACTAGATCAGTGAAAGATAGATATAACTTACTTAATCTCACCAATTACATAAATATTTCATGGAAGATGTCCCAAACGGAGTGATAGTCCAAACTTACAAATTAGCTTGAGAACATCTTCAAAGAGGAAAACTTAAGGTCAAAAAACTAGGAATAATATCCTTCATAAATTTTCCATACACAAGCATAGTAAAAACTAATTTAAGATAAGAGATAGGCAAAGAGTTAATCTTATTACTTCAAAATGTAGTTCTTACAATATGTTGATAGGGTTTAACATTATCAAATTAGCACACTTTTAAAAGAGTCTCAATAAGTATCCTTATCTCAAAAAGAAAATACTAAAACTTCTAAAAGCTAAAAACCCCTACAAAGGGAATGAGACCTGGATATATAAAATAAGAGAGGCAGCTAGAAGAATGGGAGAGCATGATATCAAAATAAGAACACCTGTCCTAGTTCATTAAATGAGCCTAAGCCACCACATTTTTCTCCTTAACCAATGGAAAAATATCCACCATTTTAATCAGTCATAATGTTGTATATGGATTGTTGAATGAGAAGGTCCCCAAAGTCTTCGAAGATGTATTAAATGTTCCTAATCATAGTTCCTAATACTAGATATTTTATTTGATCCTTCATGTCAACTCTTACTTTAAGACAAAATTTTATGATCATGGACCTAACTAAAACATGATTTGGTACCTTTAAGTGGCTACTTGTTAAGATTACATCCATGTCAAAGAATGAAGATATTTTACATTAATTGCACTTATGCTTTATCTTCATGTTTGGATCTATCTATAAGTGGAAAACTAATTAAAAAATATTCATTTTCCTATAGTTTCCATATTAATATAGACTTATATAAAATATAGAAATTTTTATATTATATTATATTAGGTCCAAAATACCCATCCTTTCTCTACAAGAGCCCAAACCCATATATACATACACAAATTCTCCTAAAAAGGGTAGACCATTACTACAATAACAACCATACCTAAACAAAAATATAAACTAGAGGTCCATATTTTAACTTTAATGGCTATCCATATGTGTTTCCTTACATCTAAATACATTAATTGGGCCATTCCATGGTGTTTAAACAAGCTCTAATAGCATCAAAAGACCCTAAAAAACCTTATGTTTCATGGTCAAAAATAACCTTTAAACCTTTGTCAAGAATCTTAAGCTCTTCTTTAATTTGATTGGTTGTTGAAATCTAACTCGGCTCATTGATAGGTTGACTTAACTTGATTCATTGATTTCAATTTGTATGAGGGCCCATCGATCATCGATCTCCTACCAGTTGAACACATCATTAATGCTTGTTATGCATAAATTCACCTTTGAGATTCACTGACTCTTTGACTATCACTCATTGTTAGATCCAAATGTATGATGCAACATAGACTATCGATCTATTGGGAACCATTATTTAAAAATAAATGGCTAGTTCATATTCTTAAATTTGATTTCTTCACTCCCATCGAATGTGACTCATGTGACCATCATTGATGGTTATTAAACTATCAAATTTAATCTTAATAAGTTTGTCTTATTATGTCCTTAAATTTGATGTTGGCATGAGTGTCTCACATTGTAGGTCTATTTTCAAAGGCTCATAATTCAAATAACAAAAGTCATGGAGGCCTAAAACTTTCAAGGGATGTTCCTAAGGTCAAGAAGAACAAACCCATTTGATCTAATAGTCTTGAGAGATTTTAAAGTGAATATATTGAAGGCCCAAGCTAACCAATCCATATCTATTCCATTGTGATGTCTTGATGATGATCAATATTTTTTATCTAAGTATGGGAAACTTAGTGAAAACTAATTGAAGATCCAACTTTGCACATGCATAACTTCATTTGTATTTTAGCAAAGGACCTAATATTTGGCATGTATCATATCATTATAAAATTGAACAAACCCTTTTGAAAAATTTTTTAACTCTTTTACACATGTAAGACCTAGCCTTAGTTAACTACCTACTTGTGTTTCTATGTGCTTCATCAAACCATGCAATAATTTCTTATGTGGGCCAAAAATGGACAACATGTTTGATTCAAGGTCTATACTCAATCACCCCATCAAGTGGAAGTGTTTTAAAGAATAGGATTCATATCCATAAGTGGTGACCTTATCAAGGTTAATTTTAATCTTTTTATGTACCACATAGTCATAGTATAACCATACTATAGCCAAAATTGAAGGACATAGTCTTGTTTCAAGGTTGATCATCATGGCATGTGTGTGTGAGTGGATTTGATAGGTATTTTAAGGTTTTAAAACCTAGGATTGAATTCAATCATGATTCATTAAGGAGGTAACAATCAGATAAGTAAGTGATTTTTGAGGCACCTATAGCCCTGTGTTTAGGTCATAGCTTACAATAAGCATATAACTTGGTAATTTTAGGACTCTTATATGTTATTTGGAATAAGTATACCATCATATACATAACTAAACAATAGTATTGGAAATTTTAAAAAAATATCAAGAAGGATATATGTTAATCTCAAATAAGGATAAGAAAGCACCAATGTACACCTACATCTAGCTTTGAGGACAACCTACAACAAGTAAGGTGGAATATGCTTTTAAGGAGACTTCAAGAACATAAACCTTCAAGGGCGAGTATTAAAATTATTAAAAATATCATGCTATTATAGTAAAATAATTTTCACCTCTTACATGTTGTTCAAAATCCCAAAACATCATCCAATGATATCTTTAGCCGTACATGCCTATATAGTCAAGCAAATTCAAGTGTGAAGAGTTATTGACAGAGGATTGTTTTAAATAAAGGAGTATAGTATGATGAAGAGATATGTTTTATGGAAATGGAAATAATATTTATATCAAAATAATACTGTAAATATGAATCAAACTTTGTTTTAAACATATTCTCATAGCAATCTCCACCTACAGTTGGATCAAAGTACTTATCAAACATATTAATAGTCAATAGAAAGAGAAGGGGTCTTGTTATGATCCTTGGTTTAATAAGGATTCTATCATGATAAAGGTCTCATGGAATTTTTTAAGAATATTTTTCAAGACATAAAATTTATATGAAATAAGGAATCTGGATTATTTATTGAAACACACACCTACAAGCATCCTTTTGGTAGGCTTAGAGAGTGGTTTTGGTATGGACTCAAGGTGGATTTAATGTTGTTGAAAAGAGTTGAGTGAAACTTCAAGAAGGAAATCATGTGATTGAAGGAAACTAAAGGAAGGTTTCCCATTCAAGCCTCACCTCCCTCAAAAACATAGCCTAATGCATACCTACAGCCATATTTTGTCTTAGATAGTGGTACAAAGTGTGAAATGGATATGGGATCTTGAGATCAACTAGCATGTAAATAGACCCAATTAAGGATTCCTATTACTATAAATATGGTCTAGAAAGAGAGATTTTTACAAAGAAAATTTGTACAAAAGTGTATCTTGATTGAGTGTCATATTTTGTTGATCTATCCCTATTTTTTCAAATAAGCCATAAGATCATAATATCAAGTGATAATGGGGCTCCAAGTAATACCTACAATGAAGGTCAATATGACACTCACCTATAGCCAAAAATGGCATTATCCTCTCATAGTCATAAATGAGCTAAATAAAATATAAGATACCTTTCAAATCAATATTGAATAGATGAGATCTTGAGAAATTAAAAGTGATCAAGGGAAACCTTCAAAACCTTGATCAAGCATTAGGACACTACCAAGCATGAACTAAGGGGAAGGTAGAATAGGTTGTACATATTTTGATTGTTTAAAGGCTTAAAGACACAATTTGAGAGTCAAGAGACTATGAAATATAATTAGAGGTGGGTTTCAAGTTATTTAAGTGTAATATTAAAAGAAAATCATGATGATATGATCACTAGACACTTTTTCACCTCAAAAACACACATATACAACATTGTTGGTGCAAGCAAACAGTCTTCTTGAAGGATATAAGATCATACATAGGTGGCATGAGGTTGTAAGTTGAAAAATAAAGGGTGAAATAATTTAAAGGAATATTTTAATGGAATTTTAAAACCATAACCATCATGTTATAACTCAAGCCAAGGTGTAAAATAAAAAAGCACAATCATAGGCTTAGTAGAACTACACCAAGTAGGTAGTTCAAACTAACTCTTAGTAAAGAGAGCCTCAAGCCCAAAATATGAATCCTTAAATCATGAAACCTGGTAGGATTGGTTCTCATGACTTAATATACCTAGTAATAATATTTTGAAGATAATTTTATAAGTGTAAAAAACCACTATTTTTACATAGTCAACCTCATGTCTAATCATAGTAATCATTGTAAGCTTGTCTCGGAGGAGTTCATTTCTAGGAAATATACAAGTCAATTAAAAACTTTGAATTTGGTAAGAATTATCTCCATGAAACACTAAGTCTTCCTATTGATGTTTAAAATTGTGCTTGTTCTAACACCAATAATGGGAAGTTTCAAGATGTGGGACTTGTGACTTGAAACAACCTCCAATTTTTTAAGAAGCTGGTCTCTTCTTTATATCAAGTGTATACTGGGAAAAGGGATAAGAATTTTAATAGAAACACAAATGCAAGAAATAAAATATAACTATGGTGATGTGCCTAAATGTGATTTGACCTTAATCCTCAGCACAGTGAGACTATATGTAAGATTCATTTACATTTAAGAGCAAACAAGTGCATGATCAATGTAAAAGATGTAAACAATAGAAATAGACGCTCATAGTATAAATTGATTTTGTAATGATATAGAAAATGTCAACAAAGGCACAAGGTTAAATCTTCTTATTTAAATTTTCCAATCACATAAGAGGCACATAAACATGCATAGTTATATAAACTTTCCAACTTAAGAAAATGGAACAAAGGCAAATGACATTCCTAAGCGCAACTCTAGAAAGTCTAAAACTCTTGACAACACAACCTAGACTAATTTTGCAATGACATAGAAAATATCAACAATGGCACATGATTTAAACTTCTCATTAATTCTCCAGTCACATAAGAGGCAAAAAAACACACAAAATTACAAAAACCTTCCAACTTAAGAAGACAGAACAAAGGCAAATGATATTCCTAATCACAGCTCTAGAAAGTCTAGACTCTTGACAATAATTCTCTCTAAAAATTCTCTCTAGCATCTCCTCCCATTATGGTGATCTCTACACCCTTATTTATAGCCTTGGATTCATTTTCGATTGTCTGATTGTTCCCAATCTAATGGCCCAACTAAAATCTAACCGAACTGGAAGTGTCTAACAAAATATATTTCTTAGATTCTAAAATGTTTTATCTTCAAGCAATTCATTGGCTGAAATAGATTGTAGGATTCTCCCTTCTCTTAAATGGAAGATAAAACTTATCCAATTCCTTGAAAACCTTCTTATTACTTAGGAGACATCAGAAAATGACACTTGGTGTGTTCCATAGTACTTACTAAAAACACATGACACTTTCTGTGTAATTTATAATCCTTTTGTGTCTTTGCTTATGAGTGTTCTACCTTTGACACCTGTCACAATCCACTTCCTCAAAACTTTAACATCTTAAAATAAAATAAGACCTATAGCCCTTCTTTCCCAAGCAACTTGAAAAGGAGCATAAGGACAGGTGGCAATCTCTGCTTGCTTCAATAAAGGACACGTGGCAATCTTCACTTTACTTATCTAGGGTTACATGGTGGTCTCCAGTTCTTTTAGCTACCTTCTTAGAAACATGTGGAAGGTGACATGTGGTGGTATCCACTTTAATCTATTTATATCATATAAATAATCGGGTCTCATTTCATTTTTACACAGACAGTGACACCTAGTGGCTTCCACTTGCTTCAAAAATAAAACTTGAGACCCGCCATAGTCTTTGCTATATTAGTGAAGAAAAATGAAGATAATTCAGATCTTGACATCTGGTGGCTTCTAATATCTCCTACTAGGATACATGGCATCTTCCATCACTTTTAAAAAAGCAAAATTGAGACCTTCTATGATTGCCACTTGGTGCTTTCCACCTGATCCTGATACTTAGCTTGTTGAAACCTTTCACTAAAAAGAGATTTAGAACATGGATGCCGATATGAAATGCTTGAAATGCAGATGCTAACACTTGTCACACCTTACTAAGTTTCTATGAGGTACATGGTAATCTCCACAACCTTACTGAAATTATGAAAAGTGCCTCAGAAAATGCCACTTGGTAGCTATCGCTTGACTTCAACACTTAGAGAAAAATGAATCAAAAGGAAATTAGAGCCTGCACCTTATTTCAAAACTTCACTATCTCAAACCAAAGTATGTAGGGACAATGATCTAGATCATTCAATACTAAATATTAGAATGAAACATAGAGTATTTTTTACTCTACACTTCCCATTATATTTTTATGGTCATATCTAGGGTGAAATTATTCACTGTTTTTACATAGACCTCCTGTAGTCAACAAATAACCATTCGAGACCAATTGAAGCTTTATTAGGTTTGAGTGATAATGAGTTTAAGTCATAAAAAGGTATTAAAATAGTGAAATATGATGTTAACATAGACATGCTTATATATCTAATTGATACACCCAATTTGGAATCAATCCAGTAAAGTTAAGGCAAATATGAAGAGTCTTCAAAAAGCCCTATAAAAGTGGAGTTTGAAACATACAAGAGTAGATAAGTTGAGTTGAAGTCTTAGTTATGATTTAAGGCTCTATTTTAATTAATAATACCTCTTGGATATGACTTCCATAATTTAATATAATCTCCATTATTGGATATGTTGTTCTAATGTCCCTATTTTGGTAGTAGTGTCCTGTATGCAAGACTGTCATGAGTTTCTAAGTGAACATGTGTCTATATTATTGAGTTATTTTCTTATCTGTATTAGTTATAAAACCTTGTATATGGCCTATTTTAAATATTTTGTGAGAAACTCCTAATCCTCCATGTTTCAAGGGCATCTAGTTGATACAAGTTGAAAAATGTGTTTATTAGTGGGGTAGGATGGATATCCTCAACTCCCCATTATGATGAGAGTTGCCTACATACTAGTACTCCAAAGATGAATCTAGCCTAAGTTATTTCTCCACACCTAAATGTTGGTGAAAGTGAAAGTGAATATAGTATGATAGTTTACTTGAGTGCTTTGAATGTGCTTGAAACTAGAAATCTAGGTAATATGAGATTAAGAATGTTGTTGATGGTAGTATGCAAAAGTAGGTAGAATAGGGATTGATAAATTAATTTTGCATAATACTTTATGATTTTTCATATGTATTATGAATTTTATTTCCATCTAGTGGTTGTAAGGATAAAATCTTTAGATGGTACTTGATGTGAACACCAAACTATTTGTTTTTATTATTATATTTCTCATTAGAACATGTATTTGGTATATTTGACTATAAATTTTTTAACAAATTTTTAAAATTAGAATTAAACTATTTTAGATTAAGTGTTTCTTACCATTAGTGCCCCTGAGCTGGCCTAATGGTAAAGAACATGTGCTCCTAGAAGGGACATCACAGGTTCAAATAATTAAAGTGTTGGTTTAAAGAAGAATAAATGTGTACCTGATTGTGTACCTGATTGTGTATAACACACCTTTCCTTTTTTTGAGTCCAACTTGAGTGATTTTTTGGTGACTAACTTGTAACCAAGATTATGTTATAGTGTATAAACATTTCATATAATCTAAAATTTAAATCATTAAAAATTGAAAAAATAAGGTTTAGGAGTACATCTATGTATCAATGCAATCGTCTTCCCTATTAGTAACATGATTTACAAAAGATGTATCATTGTAAAGATCTAAAACTAAGATTAAGACTAGAACTACTTCTAGTTCTTAATGACTAACTTGGGCTTGTAGCACTACTTCTTTAAGATTGAAATTACTTAATTAGATTTTTGGATCACTATTATAAAATCTAGGTATGCAGTCAAGATTGAAAGAAAAATTAAAATGGAAAGGAAGAAAAGAAACCAATCCTAATAGTGAATCTGAAAATACATAGCAAGGCCAACACCCTTGGTTGAACCCTGAAGTGAAGGACTTGCCAAATAAAAGCCCACAGATGAACATAGGAAAGTGGTGGGATACCCACGAGAGCAAGTGACACTCGAATGAAAAATGCCAGAGGAACATTGGAAGAGGGTTTATTCACATTCATGATTTACATACATGCTTCTCACTATATTCTTTGAGTGGGTGATATTTAAGATATATAAGTTTTATATGACTTTGGACTTTCCATTGTTATATGGATACTTTATTGCCCACATCTTGGGGGCATGATCACATTAGTGGTATGCCATACCTTAGGTGCATATCTATACACAAATTTTTATGGTGATATATTTCTTACTTCCTATTTATCATATTGTACTATTTTACATTGATTATATTGTATCTTTCTAGTATCTACATTTTGTGTGTTTTCATGGATTTATAAATTTTGTGGTTACATATAGTTTTTATATTGGTTACATCATGTGTTTCATACCAATGTGTGTTCAATTATTTGCATGTAAATGCTTATGCACATTTGAACATGATTTTAATGATGTCTTGTTGTGTGTTTGTCCATAGATGATACTCTAATTTTCATGTCATGTCCCCATACTATGAATATTTTAGGCATACTACCTCTCTAATCATAGTCAAACTCCAAGTAGGCATACTTCTTGAGGTAATTTTAGAAATATTTTGGCTTGTAGACAAATTTTCTCAAACTTTACCTTGAGTTACCTGATTGCTTCCTTCATGCCTCAGCTTTACCTCAAGGAAAATTTTAATAATCTAACCTCCAATCATGAAATTTGGTAGGATTGGTAATAACTTCTTAATATACATATTAATAATATTTTTAAGGTTATTTTACAAGTTTAAGTTCCCACTATGTTTACATAGTCAACTACCTCTCTAATCATAGTCAAACTCCAAGTAGGCATACTTCTTGAGGTAAGTTTAGGAGATAAAGGGTCTCAACTTAATTAAAGTGTTTGGTAAGAATTATAAGGTGTTTTTAAATATTAAAAATCATATTGGAAGGTAACCATATTCATTTTTAAAATCAAACCATGCCCTTGAGGGCTAATACAATCAAACAAGCCTATAACACCAAAAGGCATTTTCAAACATTACAAGGGAAAATAACATCATATAATGTTATGATGAGATGGTACATGTAACCCAAGGATAAATAAAATTATATAATTTATAAGGTAAGGTCATGTTAATTATTAAGGATAAATTTAAATTATATAGTCTAAGACACTTAGTTTGAGCCCCTCTTCAAATGCTCATATCTTTCACTACATAGGGTGTTGGGCTAAATGATTTTAGTATGTTTTGACTAACCATGTGTAATTGAAATTAATTATGGATTGAGTTTGGTTAAGGTAATGAGGTTTATGAACAATCATTGAGGCTTTAATAAGGCCCATAATTCATGCAGAACCCTAAAAGTAAACTTATTATGTATGCATCTTTGCATACCTTTAGCATGAGAGCCTTGAATTTTTAGGGACATTTTTATTAATGCTTGGAGGTCTTCTACATGTCCATAAGTGGTTCTCATGGTGACAAATATCTTTGGAAGTAAGTTCTAGCATAGTTAATTAAATATGACTCAAGCTTAGAGGCCTCTGTCAATAGATTTTAAGAGAATTATATGTTTCATGGAGTCTTTTATAGGTTGGAGGTGCAATTTGGACTTGAGAACAAAATAAATAATCAAAATTAAACACTCAAAGATAACCTCCATGGTTAGTTAAGCACAAAGTTCCAAGTCCACTAACCATGTGTGAAGAAGCTTTTATAAGTGCAAGTGAAGTGGAGCATAGAAATCCAAGTGGGAAAGTTTGGAGGTTGGGAGATAAAGTTGGAACATTCAATGTGTTTTCTAGTCTTTGAAGACTTTTTTCATGTGAGTGGGATGTGACATCATCATCCTTAAATGTTTTCATCTTCTAGTGTCTTTATAGGAGAATGAGAGAGCTTGCAGACCCTTTTTACATTATAGGTGAATTTGTGGAGAGGAAATCAGTGATAATTAACCCAAATGTTGTTGAGACTCCATGGAAGGTGGTTGTGAATCATTTATTGATTTCTGAGTGCTTACTTCTCCTCTCTCTTTCCCTTTTCTCCTCTCTCCCCCATTTCTCCCCCATTTGTAAGATATACTCTCATTTAACAAGGGAAAACTATGTCAAAATTTGTAAGAACTACCTTTTGAAGCAATAAGACTATTATTTCACTTATCTCTTTGATTTTAACTTGTGCTTAATAAGCTTGTGCATGTTGGCTTTATGAAGAAGTGTTATTCCATGGTTATTGTCCTTCTTTTTACCTCTTTTAAGGTGTTTTAAATATATTTTTAGGTTTGAAATTATGATTTTTTTGCCTTTAATGGATGCTTAGTGTGAGTTTTAAGACCCCTCTTTTATTCATCTCTTATTTAGTGAGACTAGTTTCAGAAATATTGATGCAAATTGGCAACTTTAGGGGATTTTATGATAAAAGATTGTCTTTATGCTAAATTAGTGTTTGTTTGAAGCTTATTAGAGTGTAATTTAATTTGGTGCATCACCATTTTAGTTATATTAGTCATCCCATACCCACTTTATCCCTTTTCTAAGTAGAAATATCAGTTTAGGTAATCTACAAAGAGGAAGTTAGCCTTCTCTAGAGGTTCAAACTCATTATAGGATACCTAGAACATGAGTTTGATCAAATAGTGTGTCTAAGACTGAGAGATATTGAGTAAACATCTTATAGGGTACAATTCTACACTAAAACAAACCCACTCTTAGACAAGTAAGCGTACACCTTGGTAAAGGCCATGAAGAAGTTCAAACATTATATCTTCTAAAATAAAACTCGTGCCATTATACCTAACCCTACTATTAATATTATGGTTAACTAGAATGAGTTAGGAAAAAGATGAGAAAAACTAATGACTAAGCTCTAAGAGTATGACATATAGATCAAGTTAGATAATATGGTACGAGGTTAAGGTTTAATTTAGTTAATCACCAAGACTGATCCTCAAATTGATGTTTTACAAGTAGAAGCAAAGTAAGTCTCAAGTAAGGAATGGTACAAAGACATCATCTATTACCTATTGAATGGAACTTTCATAATGAAATAAAAAAAGAGAGTAAATAAGAGCACTCAAGCTCAAAATTTCTCACTTCATGATCAAAAGAGTGTTGTTACATAGAAAAAACTACCATGGAATCTATTTAAGATCTATCTCTAGGAGAGAAGCTACAGACATACTAAATGATTTCCATGAGAAATTGGGAAGTGAACACCCTTTAGGAAAAACCACTACATATAAAATACTTAGGGTAGATTATTATTATCCTACCATATTCAAAGATGCACATACTCATGCTAGAGCATGTCATTAGTGTCAACTATTCGATAATAGAAAAGTAAGGGTATTCATGCCTTTACAATCAGTTATTAAAACTAGGCCATTTATGTAATGGGGATTGGACTTCATTGGAGTCATCAATATTAATTCTTTAGTGGGACACAAATTCATTTTGATAGCCATTGACTATATCAATACATGGACTAAAGTAGTTTCCATTAACAATTGCAAATAAATTAATGTCATCAAATTCTTAGAGGATAACATCACAAATAGATTTGGGACTCTTTTGTCTCTAGTGTGTGATAATGGTCTAGATTACAATCCATATAATTCACATAATGGGCCTATGAAAACAAGATCATTGTCAATTTTTCCTTGAATCATTATCCACAAGTGAATGGTGTTATGAAATCAACCAATGAAAACTTGATGAATGTAATAAATAAGTTAGTAGATATAAAAATAAGGGAGTGGTAGTCATTATTAAACTATGATCTCTAGGTATATTGGACCAAATACAAACAAGCGAAGTCATCTCAATTCTTATTGTTTTATGGGTAGTAACCAATATTTCCCATTATGTTGCAACTACCCACTAATGAGTTCAACACTAAATATATGGATTTGTATGAATGAATTTAGTCTAAAATATTAAATACCATCCAAATGGAATATACCAAAGATGAATCCCTGAATAACTTCAATAAACACCAGGATGTAGTCAAAAGGTGGTTTGATAAAAGGGTTAAAATCAAAATGTTTAGAATATCAGAATTGGTATTATTATGTGATAAAGACCACAAGAAAAAATGATAGCATGAAAAGTTCACATCCCTTTAGATTGGGCCATATCAAATTGTAGAGATATTAGGTGATTATGCATTCAAACTAAAGGATTTGTATGGAAATTATTTAGGTCTATTGATGAATGGACAATATGTGATGCACTACTTCTCGATTACCCTTTACACCCCACCAAGGGATTTTAATTTGGTTTAGTGTAGTGGTAGGTAGGATTAATTTACCTTAATTTTTTATTTGCTTTCTTTTTGTATGTTTTCTTTATATATTTTTCTTTTCTTAGATTAGTTATTGCATGATTTATATTATCAATAAGCCCTCTAGGTAGGGTCTCATGCTTCTCTTGCATCTATCCAAAGTTTTGAAATTTGAAGAAATTGAGGTGTTGAAACTCATGTATATCCCAAGAGATGGTTGTCTGAAGTAAGAGTTTATGCCATATGTTGATTTAGGAAATTTGGGAGAGTTTAATAATAAATTTATAATTTCATGGAATATGTGATTTTATTTTGATTATAATCTAGTGCTAAAAAACATACATTTGACTAGATTAAGGTATTAAAATTCTAAATGTCCATACATACTAACACTTAATTTCACATCATAAGATTGCATGGGTAGAACATGGTCATAAAAAATGAATGGTTCTTGAGAAAAAAGTTTTGGAATTTCTTAAAACCTGGCTAACAAACTAGTTCTTAACCTCCAAGATTTTGATAAAATGAAAAAACATGTGTATAAATTTGAACCAAATTTTACACTATAAATTTCATTCTCTTGAAGGTAATTTGGGTAAACTCTATCAGGGTTATGGATGCCTAGATGGCAGTTGATCAATACCTAGAGTGAAGCAAAAGGTACCTCTAATAGGGCTATATATGCCTAGATAGTAATAGAACAATTCCCAAGCCATCCCCTTTAAAATATAAGCATATATATATATATATATATATATATATATATATATATATATAAGCATATATATATATATATATATATATAGACACACGCACACGTGTGTGTGTGTGTGTGTACACACACACACATACATATACATATATATATTTAAAAATGATTGCCCAGAACCTATGCTTAAATCCATGAAATTTAAATCTATTGATTTTGAAACCCAAAGGCATGTAGGTCAATCAATTCAAAGCATACACATATTATGAATGGTTTTTTAGGTTTTCAGTCTTTAATCCTTCAAGTAGAAGGTTTTTAGTTCTAGAGAGATAATTATGATATTTGTTACATCTACCAAGCAGTGATTATTTAATGATTATATTCCAAACCAATATTTATTAATTATAACATATTCCTATGTTTCCTACATATTTTTCCATTTGTTGAGTTCAACATGCCCAATTTTCATAAAAATGGGGAACCTATGAAATTTTGGGTCATTTACCCTAGGACATAACTTGCCATTTCCTCCACATGATAGAAAACCCTTTTTATTTTTATAAAATTTTGAAAGTCATGTTGGTCTATGAAAAATATTAATGAGTACTTTTTAAAAATGTTTCACTAATGTTTCAAGTCATTGGCTTTCTAATTATCTAACTTGTTTAAGAGTTCTCTTGCAAGGGGTTACAATTGGGAAGTCAAGGTATGCTCCCTGAGCTATAATCAAAGTTAATTAAAGTTACCAAACCATGGTATTACTTTGGATATATCAAAAAATCATAAATATGATACTATGGCATATATTGATTTTAAGTTTCAAATTAGGGTCCAAGTCAGATTTTGTACTTAGAGTTTATGGATTTAAACTTATCCCTTCTCTTTTATCAGGAAATTTGCTAAATTTTTGCATTTTTTCATTTATATAGAAACCTAATGCTAAATAATATTTGATCAACACATGATGAAATTGCATGAATTATTTGCTCAGTCATATAAAGTTTGGGACTTAGTCAAATACACTTTAGCCTTTGAAAAGGTCTATGACCTAACGACCCAATTGGAGTGTGCAATTTGGCGTTTAGTCATAATGTTTTAATTTTAAATGTAACTTAAAAAAGGTATACTACCCATGATCCAAACATATAATTCCACTTGGTATTCAGTCATATCTTTCTAATGATCCTACTATTTTGTCAAATCTCATGACCAAGCAACCCAATGGGAATGTGCTACTTGTCACTCAATCATTGCATCAGGGCATGCCATGTGGTAACTAATCATAGCCTTATAAGATCCTAACTATTTTCTAATGTCCCATGACAAAGATATCTAATTACATCATGACACTTGGCACCCATGCATGCCCTTCACACTCCTCAAAACTAAGGTATACCATTCAATGTCTCAATTCTTGAAGTTACACAAAAACATGGCAGTTGACAACTGATCACTTAAACCTTTAATAGTTATATGCCATGTAGAATCTACCTAGTAGACACAATGAATGGGATGATGACACATGGACCCCTTTACCCCATGGTAGTATCACCATCAAAGGTGACTACAAAACCTATTGAAGAATGAACCAATCAAAATATGACACATGGATAAGTGTTGCAGTAGTCAAGTCCATCAAGAGTTTCATATAACAAAGTTGAGTGATAGAATGAGCCAATGAGATATTTCCACTTGGTAGACTAGTAGGGGTCCTATAGCCAGATCATCCCAAAATAAAAAGGGTTCGAGCCATATAACATCAAAAGGAGGAATGATCTAATCAAAAGATGCCAGTTGGTAGAACATCATGCAACTCACTCAAGTGGCCCAATATTCAAAATAAAAGGATAGATTTCATAAAAAGGCATCAAGTGTCAAACACGTGTCAAATATGACACATAAATGGCACATATATATCCATAAATAACTGATAGTAGGTGGAAATTGAATGTTGATAGGGATCATTTTGGTGGTTATAAAGCTATGTCACCTCAAGGGAAAATTCAAGGCTATGATGAAAGGATGCATAGATAAATAGAGAACAGTGATTGGCTAATTCCCAAATGTGGAATTTCAAAGCTACTATATATAAATTGAAGATCCACCTAGGATTTAATTCAAATCAGATTAATGATACTTTCCATTTATGACTTGTATCTTTTATTTTAAAATTATAAAAAATGTAGAGTTTAAAGATTGTTATCTCATGACTCTGCATTCACCCTTCTTATCTACTAGATAAATCTGAAGTGTTATGCAATATTTGATAAAAATCCTATGTTTTTTTACCATTATATCAATCCATAAGTTTTGATTTAACTATTTTGGATATATTAGAGTTTTATTCCTAATTTAGTTAAGGGTCTGAGTTAATTAAATCAATAAATAATATTACAATATTTAAGCTACTAATTTGTATAAATTAATTGTAATTTTAATATTTCTATAAATAGAAATAAATGTGAAAAAAAAGACTTAGTTTTAAACCAACTGAGATGGTTATTATAGGGTCTAAAATTGTCTATGTAGGATTGGAACAATGTTACAAATCAAGATCTGGCTTTTTCTTTATGAAAGGATAGGAGTGTAGAAATAGGACACCCTAGGGATTGGTTTTATGGTCATATTCTATTGATATTGTCTAGGAGACCTAAACTTTCTAGGTTTTATTCATTATGTCTGTTTGAGATTGCCTATGAAAATTTGACTACTGGATATCCATGAAACTCCATATAGAGATTATTTAGTCTTCAAATCCCAGACTCCATTATGCTTTGAAAAACTTTGGGAAAGAGGGTGTGGGTTAGTGTGTGTAAGATGCACTAAACATGTATCCATACCCCTTTTGTGGGCATGCTACCTATATACCAATACTCTAAAGAGGGATCAAGCCATATGTATTTTTCCCACTTGATGTGATTTATGCAATAGTGTATGTCAAGATGCAAAATGTTAAATTAGGTGTGCTTAAGGTGGCTAAGGATTTGTGTGGGGGTTTTAATAAGCTTGTATTTGTATTAGCTAGCTATATAGAGAGAATAGGGAAATATTCTTGAGTAGTCTTGCTCGTATTTTTTCTTGTTTTGTGATATTTTCTAACTATTTCTAAATGAACTTTGAATGGGATTTTATAGGGATTTTTTGATCATGGGTAAAATGCATTTATGTTAATCTAAAAATTAGGAGGATAAGAACTAAAAGGAAATGACCATTGGTAGTAAAAATGCACTTGGATAGGAGTGCTAAAAATGGAAACCCAAGGGCCTAACATTATAATGTAAGTTGGGTGCTATTGTCCTAAAGGAATGGGACCTACGGGGATGGAATCATCACTAGAAATGATACATTGAGGAGGTGGAATCACTATTTAGAAGGCTACAAATGACTGGAAATCAGTGAAAAAGTGCCTAGGAGGGTCATGAGAGAAATCAAGAGGGACCTATAGATTGGGTATCACAATCTACACTCAAGTTACCAATTTTCAAATTTTATATGACTACATTGGCTCCCCTTTTATTCTAGTGATGCAACAAAGCCAAATACTAGGATAAAGGAGAATAAGGAAGCATACCTAGACTTACCTATAAGGGTGAAGATCATGAATTTATGTGATGTTGAGTGTGTATAGAGAGAGCATGTCATGAAGTCTAAATCTATAAGAGAAAATAAAGAGAAGATTAGTTTTTAGTATATACTCTATATCTAAAATAAGAATGTATAAAGTTGGGCAAGAGAGAGAAAGAGAAAGGAATGAATATACCTCATCGAGTATGTAAACCAATACAAAACCTATGGTTGGTGTTGAGTGATGCTAGATGATGTTGAGTAATGTTGTCTATGTGTTATAGTAAGAGTAATATCATGAATGGATTTGAGTGCTCAATTCCTTGAGAGTGGCTCAAGAATACAAAGGCTATACCTTTGGCTCCATCATCTCCCACTAAGTGAATCTATATGATCATGCATGTGATAATCACTGTTTGGATTATGTGTCCAATCCCTATGGATAGGTGGCTCAAGAATACAAAGGCTAGCCAGTCCTTTAGCTCCATAATTACCCACTAAGTGAAGCTATAAACTAATATTGGTATGAATATGTGTCATATGAGATGGATCCTAAATCCCATTAGTTCTCTATAATTTGACAATGTTGGTGTGGATAGATGAATGTATACTAGAAACTAGGATAATCTTGGCCAACTAAGAAAAGGTGGAGATTATGCTTGTATGAAAGCCACTCTAAAACTAGGCTATAGGATTATGTAAAAGCCAATAGAAAATGATGCCAACCACTTATAGATGGAATAGTGCATACAACAATTGAGAATACTTGGGTAATGTTTTAAACTTTGAAAGAAAATAATTCAATGTGTTTTGCACATTGCCCATAGTCATTAGTGTCTGAAACATTGATTTTGATCTGGAAGTTATACCAACTATTGAATCTAAAACTACAAGTTAGAGCCATCATGTTGTGCATGATGCCCTCTATATTTGGATTCTCTGAGAAAAATTCTACTAAAACTATTGATTCTAAACTCAATTAGTGTTGATAAAACTATACTTGTACTTACTTTTCTATCTATTTTTAGAAAATATAGTTTTTTGCTATTTAGATAAGAGCACCAAAAATAGACACTCTACTATTTGTCACTATAATCCTATCTTGGTTTTATTGTTTTGGGCTAATTTTGATGACTATTCTATAATTTTCACTATATATCTAGTCTATTCTACCTGGTTTGAATTATAGTTGTTATTTTGGATGTTCTAAAAACTACTTTATTGATTGTTAGGAGCTCTGATCTCTATGATAAAACCCTTACTTATTGTCCCCTCCTTCAACGGTAGGAATGAAGACCCTAGAATGATTGACCTTAGAAGAAAGAGCCCCGTAAGTGTGTTATGCTATAAGAATATATGATATAGTAATGATAATTGACAAGAAATAACATGGTTTGTAATGGAGATTTTTAGATCAGTAAGGGTATGCCTAGATATATATAAAAATGTAATAACATGTTCAATATATTAAGCTAGAACTAGAAATTTGGTTAATTGTTAGTTTTTAGTTGTTAGTTGTTAGGGAGGGATGGAGCATGATGTCCATCATGGCATCTAGGAAAGCAAGATAGTGCATGATGTGGATCATGGCATTGTAAACTATTAAAAAGTAAACAAACAACATACACACAAGGCAAGAAGTAAGAATCATATGAGAGTGGCAAAGGGTCCAAGAAAACAAGGGACATGGGTACATGTCACTCAAAATTGAAATTAAACATACAAGGCATGTTCAAATTCCACATAAATATATAATTGAAATAAGCAAGGTTAGCATGAAATCCAAAATCACATAGAAGAGTATAGGTAAAGGACATTGGCAAATGTACTAAGGCACACACAAGAGTAGAAGAAAAGGACATAAGCAAGGTTAGCATGAAATCCAAAATCACATAGAAGAGTATAGGTAAAGGACATCGGCACATGTACTAAGGCACACACAAGAGTAGAAGAAAAGGACATTGGTAAATTTATTAAGGCACATACAAGAGATAAAATAGGAGCTAATAAATGCACTCAAATCTAGCTATGCAAAGCAATAAAGGAAGGCATGTAATATATTGGAAAAATAATTACATCTAATTAATCAAAACAAGAAGTGAAAGCATATAAGATATGTAGTACAAGACTAGGTATATGTTAAGAAATACACAAGTGCTATATATTAGTGAAATGTCGATAGTAAAATCTATATAAGCTAGTAAGTAATGTACATCAACATGATAACTATAATGTGTAGAGTAGGAATGACATAACCTAAATGGTGTAGTCATGTAGAAGATGATCCCAGTGGGTAGATATATAATATGTGTATTGAATGTATAAGTAGGATTCCACCTAAATGGGTAGAGTGAAGCAATCAAGGATCTAGAAGTCATTATAGACACTCAAAGAAGATCAAGTGAAGCATGGTAATGTATATAAATCAATAAACAATAACATAGAATAATAAAATGTAAGTCTATCATAGTATTAGAGATGTAAAGTATGGATAATGCATACAATTGAAATATTTTGATGTTTTGAATTATTTTAATGTTTTTGTATTTTAGAATGTTTAAATTATTTTTTATTTTTGAAATGTTGTGTTATTTTTGTATTTTTAGAATAAACTATGTATAATCTATCATAAATGAGGTTATGTACAAGGAAGATTGATAAAAAATGATACCAAATGAGGTCATGGGAGACTCCACATCATGTTGTCCTACATCAAGGAGAGGGATTGTTAATGATCATAAAGCATGATGGAAGGGTTGAGACTATGGCTTTGAAAGATGTGTATCCAATAAGTCCGATAAAATCTGTGAAGTAAAAATCAATTGTGGGGTCCCTCTATAACTGTAAGAATGTGATGTAATTTTAGGGCTCTTAGGGACCCATCTAGTAGGAGGAGAATATCTCTAAACATGTGATCTATGTGTATATGCATGATACCTCAATGATACTACCCTGGATGTGAAAATTATAGTTGAACTTTGTCTATAGTCTTAAAACTATGGCTGATTTAATGAAGACCTACATGAAAGTGTATGAACTTTTTGTGTTGGTGAGGAAGGCCTCAACTATGTCTAAATATAAATTGGATGAAGAAATGTAACTAGTGGAGAAGCTAAAACTGGTAGCTGAATGGAAAATGGTGACTATAAAATAGTATATGGCTCTGAAGTTAAGAGTGGTAACTCATATGGAACTCCACCAACTATACCAACCTAATTATCATAAATAAATTTCATGCATCTATGAACTATAGGAGGTACTTCTCAATGTTTTTGAATCCATGGTTGACCAAGTAACATATTTAAAATTCTTGCACTGGGAAAAATAGTAATGGTGTGGCCATGTGTGTTGGACCAACCTATAGAGGAAGTAAAATCTCACCCAATGAAATGTATATGTGCCCATTGAATCAATTGATAAATATGTCAATTAGTATAATATCCTACTCTAAGTATTCTAAATGTAGTAATAATGTCATAATGCACATGTTTGCACTTGATCCATTGTCTAATAGAACACTATGGATAGGATGATTATGAATGTAAGCTCTGATAAAGAGTGAATGGTAATCTAAATCATCATCAACTATATCCTACTTTTAGAAGGAGATGGAAGGTCTAGTTGGAACTATAGAATTGTATACACAAATCATGTTACTCAAAGGATGTGACTCAACTTAAGGTGCTTGATATGTAGTTAGTTGAGGATGTGCATGATATGCATGATGAACACATGATGTATCCCTTATCTCTTGTTTAGAATGTTGTGGGAAAGGATATGAGAATATTTTCAAAGCTTTATCCTATGTTTTCTTTGCCTGAGGAGGCTCAACTAAAGTGCCAAGATCAATAATGTTTCCATCTATCAAGTCATGTATCTTGTGTTTAAAATTGATGCATATATTTGTTGTTTGGCTTGGTACCCTATGAAAATCACAAAATGCATTCTGATCATATCCTCATATAAGAGTTTTTATTGGATTAAGTTCTTAAATGGGATGGAGATATATGATATTAGATTCCAAAAGCTGATGTAAAACTCTAGATGGAGAAACTGGTAGATTAGAAAAGGTTCACCAATGAGGCATAGATAAATCCACTCATTGAAAGGGCTTTGAAGCCAAATTGATTATAGGTTGATTTTGACTATTACTATCATTGACCTTGACTTTGTATGGGACTTTGTTGTTACTCTTGTTTGTTGTTTCTAATATACTTGTGTACTTGAGTTTGGCTATTTAAATTATTTTAACTTCCCTTTCCTTTAGTGTATGAGATAATTTAGTGAAGGAAGAGAACCTTTTGAACATTATTGACTCATGTAAAGATGGTAGAAGACTCTATTTGAAGAGATTTTGTAACTCTTGATCAACCATGGGGCTAATCATCTTGGCCAAGATAGTCTTAAATCAAAGAACATAATTTGTGAGATGCTTATTTGAACTTTATTTCTATTATGCAACTGGGGCATAAGAAACTTGATCACCAATGTTAATTCTAAAATGATCTAGGAACATGTTAGCTAAAGGATTGAATGCATTGATCAACTAATTTGGTAGACTATAAAACCAATGCAAAGCATAATCCTTTAGACTCCATGGAAATAGTTTGGTTAGTATCCAGTCATTTGGAAAATAGTCTAAGCATGATATGTAAAAATATCTCAAGTGTGTCTCTAGATCACCCTTACCATCATATAGAGTGATCTTGGATTGAACAAAACCTTGTGGTAAAGGTGTAGAAGTAATATAACATTCCAATGGTGTATGAAGTATAAAAAAAGTATTCAAATATTGTGTGGGTATAGAGGCACCTTTCTCAAGATGTAACACCTTGGATTGAAGAGATTTTATCTCTTGAACAAGGTTTCTACATTAGGAGACAAAGATGTACTAGTCATAACTAGTGGTGGCAAAGAGGCATATTGGGCTACTATAGGTGGTTGTTGAGACATAGTTACCCCTATAGTGTCACGTGTAATTGGTTGATATATGGTTTAATAATATTGACCATTTTTCACTTTTTTTTATTCCTCTTGTAGTATTTTAATAATATCATCTTGCATATCAAAATGTTTAGTTAAAAGGTCTTGCAGTTCCCTCTTATTAGTTTCATCAAAACTAGTGTATTAGGCCATTGTTAAAATAGGAAAACAATTTGAAAATTGATTGAATTTTTTTTAATAATTTGAAATAAACATAGTGTTATTGAAGGAAATTACTGAATAAAGGAAATGTAAATTCATAAAATTAGTCAAGTAGAAGATACACAAAAAGTATACAAAACTCATAAACATGTAAGGTGATACCTCAAAAGCAATGGGACCTAGTATATGCAACTAGGGTTTTGAAAAATTATTTATTTTAAAATTAATATGTAATTTTTAAAGTTAAATTGAAATTCTAATTTAAATATTCAAATAAAAAAATCAAAAAATTATTGGTAAATTTTGATTTATAGGGACCTAGTATGTGCAACTAGGGTTTGGAAGAAAAATATATATTTTAAAATTACTATGGAATTTAAAAATTAAATTGAATTTATAATTTAAATATGTAATTAAAAAATGAAAAAAATATTGTAAAAATCAACAAGGAATTTACCCTAGGGTTTCTAAGGTTTTTATGTGCAAACAAAGTAGGTCTGGTTCACCAAATAATTTAATAGTTTTGAGAATATTGGAGTTTTATTCCTAATTTAGTTAAGGGTTTAAGTTAATTGAATAAATAAATAATATTTAAATGTTTAATATAATATTTTTTTATAAATTAATTATAATTTTAAACTTTTTTATAAATAGCAATAAATGTGAGGAAAATAAGACTTAGTTGGAGACTGATTGAGATAGCTATGTAGGTTGGAAATTCACTATGTAGGACTAGGAAAATGTCATAAATTAGGATCTAACCTTTGTTTTATGAAAGGAAAGGAGAATCAAAATAGGACACCCTAGGGTTTAGTGCTATATTTATCTTCTACCATTCTTTTCTAGGAAACTTGAGCTTTCTAGGTTTTGTTCATTGTGTTTATGTGAGCTTGCCTATGAAATTTTGACTACTGGATGTCCATGAAACTCGTAAAACTAATTTAGTCTTCAAACCCTAGATTTCATTATGTTATGGAAAATTTTATGAAAGAGGAGGGGATTATTATGTGTAATATGTACTAAACATGTATCCATAACCCTTATGTGGGCATACTACCTACATACCAATACTCCAAAGAGGGATCAAGCTATATGTAGTTATCTCACTTGATGTACTTTGTAAAATAGTGTATATGAAGATTCATATTATTAAACTGGGTGTGCTTGAGGTGGATAGGGATTGGTTTGAGGGTTTGAATAAGCTTTTAGTTGTATTAGCTAGTTGTATGTAGAGAATAAAGAAATATTCTAGAGTAGTCTTTCTTGTATTCTTGCTTGCTTTGTGATATTTACCAACCCTTTATAAATGAACTTTGAGTGGGATTTCATAGGGATATGTTAGTCATGGATTTAATTTATTCATGTTATGCTAATAAGGAGGATAATAACTGAAAGGAAATGATCATTTTGGTGGCAAAAATTCACTTGGATAGGAACATCAAAAATAGACACCCTAGGGTTTAGTTCTATAGTCCAAGTTGGGTGCTATTGTCCTAAAGGAATGGAACCTAGCGAGATGGAATAATCACTAGAAATGCTACCTAGAGGAGCTGGAATAATTTTCTAAAAGACTATGGATGACTAGGAGTCAATGAAAAGGTGCTTAAGAGGGTCATCAGAGCAATAAATAGGGACCTATGGGTTGGGTATCACAAGAAACACTCTAATTACCAATTTTCACATTTTATATGACTAAAAGTTCATTAATCAAAGAATCTAGAAACCATGGATGAATTAGGAACATTCAAACCCATCAGTCTAGAGTAGGTTCCATTCCTTTATTCATATGGAATAAACATCATATTCTAAGACACCAATTTAAATTTAATTGTGTTATCAACTAAAGATAAGAATTACAAAGATTTATTCTACCATGTGGAGAATACTATAGACTAAGAAAGTGATGATGAGGAAGATCATAGTGTTAGAGAAGAAAGGTTAGACATCTTGGCACTCAAGTCTATAGGGTTTAACAAGTTTGCATATAATCCATAGGTCCTCCCCTATGTAAACATAGTCTACCAAATATTTATTCCATTTAGGTGTGTAATAAACATGATTAAGTCTTTTAATTTAGGTAATTACATTGATTTCATAGCTAGGTTATCCTTTCAAAATTATTATGATTTTCCAAAAGATTGAAACTACTTATAATCCAGATACTATTACCCAATGGCTAAAAACACACAACATCAAAGAAGTTTTGAGAGGTTGGGTAGAAAACTAGTAGAGGTTCATTTGTAAATCCAAAATCAATTAGATACCCATCAACCACTTTAAGAATGGGATAAGAATGGGGATGTATATGATTAATAATTTGTATGGGGATCTAGCTACATAGATGAGAAGTGGGTTCCACTTCTACCCATGATCATAGTTATGCCATGACTCCCCTTATGGATAAATCATTTCCTTCAAGTTAGCAGCCCAGATTAAGAAGACCATGGCTAGCCAAGGAGATAATTTATATATGATGCCATACTTGGTTGATACCATATGTGCTACTTTGAAATTCCCCTAATTCACCAATTGGGATCCAAACATAAAATAGACTATAACCCATCTTCTAAAAAGTGATAATTTAAAAATAAAAGTAGGAGATGTGAACCACTACTGAGTATTTTTACCCAATTATATACAAGGCCATCCATGAGAGGACTATGCCCAAGTATTCTAAATAAATTAGTGAAATAGTGATCACATTGGTAACCTACTAATATTATCCTAAATGCATAGTAACAAAGGTGTTAGGAATCAAAATTTCCCCCTTAAAACTACCTACCATAGTTCTAGACAAGCTAGATGAATAAGACATTTCCTTCTAGCTACTCACATGCATAGATGGATTATGAAAGAATAGGAAAAAGGATTGTTACATCCTTAATAAATGAACATGAGAATATTTAAGATTTAAAATTGGATTTTATTTATAGCTATTACCAAGAAAAGGTCCACCTTTAGTTTGGAGAATGAAGCCCATAAGAAATTGGACCCAACACTTTTAACATTTAATCATTGCATTAAGCATAGGGAAGCTCAGAGCATTACATACCATCATGAGCTTAAAGATATATACCAATTATACATTAATGTAACTAATAACACTAAGGTGAAGTAGAGACTGGAGGTTGCTAATATCCCATAGGTGAAAGGGGGACTAGATTATGTAGGGGTTTTCTAGGTTTTTAAACATTAAGATACCCAAGTAGGAGCATAAACATATATAGTCCAAACTTCTAGTGATGAAGAGGAAAGTTTTATTGACCCATAACTTAGTCATATAATAATCCAGGCATTGTCTCCCACTTTGGGGAAGGGAGGGACTGATACAATAAATCATATTGGGTAGACTTGTACTTTAGGATACCCAACTAACAACCCATCCCAAGTACATATTTCTACTTTAGTATAGGTAAGACTAATAATGGGGGCATTAATTTCATCTTCTCTATTACCAAATTTAGCATCAATATTTCTTCCCTTGATTCCTATAAGTGAGGAACCAAGCACAATAGGTTAGGAGCATATCTATTTACCTCATTTTTTCTTATATAATCAACCCGTAATCATATTTGGTGAGCCCCCAACTCTAGACCATGTGAACCTATTTTTATATCATACCCAAAATAGAACTATCATTAGGCCTATAAACATGTCATTACCCACTATCAACCCATTTATCATATCTTCCACTTATAGGGTCTCGATAATGGCAAATTTACCTCTAGTCATGCCTAGGCATATGCCTCGACTTGATCCACAAATACCTAATAAGATGGCTAATTTTCTCATCCCCCTAGTTATCATATTCATAACTACTAATTTAGTTAGTACTAATTTCCATTCACCTAAAGGAATGGCACCTCCATCTCTATATTTTTATTGGTCACATCCATAGTTACCTCCCACATGTATAATTTCTAAGGACTGACCCTAGTTTAACCATTGCCTCCAACATCATAGCCTCAAAGTGGTTCTTTAAATAAATCATGGATTAAGTAGATGTAATTAGATACAATGGATAACCCATATTTTCTCATAATTAACCCTCCCCATGTCACATAATAATTTGACAAAAAATCTAGGGAAATGAAGAGGGTGACCAAGAGAAAGGTCAACCTTCTAGATAGAAAAAGCCAAACTCCTATATTTACAAGTTATAGGAGACCTTATTTGAGCTGACTAAGATGAAGAAAGCAAAACTAAGCCAACATATATAGTATGAGTACCCCCTCTCATCTCTACAAGCATACAGTGATGTAGTTGTTGAATTGATTAAAGGAGTGTAATAAAAAGTAACTAACCTAGAACAACAGTATAGAGCCACACTACTAAAATAAACCATAAATACAATGTAGTGGGTTATGGGAGATATGTTTGACATTTTAAATACCTTATTCGAATACAAGGTAAAGGGGGATGAAATATACAATAAGATCTTCAAGGTAGAAGTTACATATGTAGCATATGACAGTAAGATAATCAACTTGGTGAAGTTGATTAGGATGAATAAGTTTGAGGACATAAATCTAATTCCTTTGTAGGACTTGAGCATTGCTAAGTCCTATGTAATTAGTATAATGAAAGCTCTAAACTAATAGATTGATGAAATGAGGTCCTTAGGGTAGTCTCTTAACCAATAAGGTGATGGAGTCATTAATTTGTTTAAGGATGCTAAGATCACACACCTTGGAAACAAGGATGGATCTATTGGTAACAAGGATGCCTTCAAGGCCTAGCTATATAAATTGATTGTAAATTTTAAGAAACAAGCCATGGACAAAGGAGTAACCTTCATATAAGAGATGGTAGATTTGGAAACCTCTAATAATCAAAGGATAGAGAAGGTTGTAACAATTACTAAAAAAATATGACCTCTCTTGAGAAAACATGATGCAATGGTAGGGCTCACAATCAAGCTATTGATTGATCCTATTATGGATCTAAAATTTATTGATAATGACTATAAGAGATGATCCAAAACATGGAGAGGGAAAATCAAAGATAAAAACAAGCTATCATCATAGGAGCATCTACCTCCTCATCCTCTCTTAGGATGTCTTATTTTTCAACTACCACTAGCATTCCCTCTTAAACTATTATTAGTTTAGATCTACCCAATTCCATACCAAGAGATTTATCATCGATACATTAGTAGGATCTTAGCCCAATACTTCAAGAATGAGATAGCCATCTATTGGGATTTCTCTTGATAAGAATCACGTCCTAATTCCCTTTAATTGCATTATAAAATATTTCCCTATTTGAATAGGGAATATTTTGTAGATTTAGAACTTTAAAAACCTTGTCTACTAATAGTTGTCCCATATCTAGTTCTCTTGTAAACATCTTAGGCATTCAATGGCCTATATATAGGGGTTTTCTCCCTTTATTGTACTTCAAAATAATTTTTTTGAGATTAATGTAAATATAAAGTTGAATTCTTATATTTTTCTCATTGTTTTCATTATTTCCATATGTTATTGTTTCTCAAAGTTTTTTTAATAATACATGATTTCATTTATTCCATTGTTAAACTTTATAAGTAGTGTTCCAAGTGCATGTTTTTGGTTTATGATTTTATCTATGCTAGATTTTTTTTAAAGAAGTGCTCTATTTTCTTTTTATTCTACAAATAAATGTGATCAAAGCAAATTATTTTAGATAGCTATTTTAAAGCATAATTTTTAGACATATGCATTAACTTTACCATGAAATCCTCACTACACTTATGAAATTCTATGTTTAGCACTAGGATATTATAGATGTTAGTTTTTTTACATTATTGTTAGAGGAAACTAAAGGAGATCTATCAGTCTTTGTTATTTCAAATAAAAATTCCTTTTATTTTGTACCTTACTTTTCCTTTTGATTTTTTTAAACATGAATCATTATAGAATAAAAATCACTATGAATATCCACTTGTTTATTTAAAGGTTATGAATAAATTGAAAAAATACAATAGCAATTCTATATCATAAAAATACAAAGAAATTTGAGATAGATTGTGTCACTAATGAGTTCTTATTGTCCCTAGATTAGGGTCTACTTAAATAATAAAGGTGGTGGCCACATAATCATCTAGAAAAAATTAGAAAATCCTTAATGTCTTATAGTACCTACACTAAAAACTAGGAAATAAATTCTATTATTTGTATTATATCCTTGACATAGATATACATTAACATGTTAAAATGATTTAATGACAGACTGCTTCATGGATTCACATGTGTAGTCAGCTCCCACATGTTACCATCCAATTTGTGTCCATTTTAGTAGATAAATTTACATATTTCATGACATATGTCATCATATTATAATATTATATATTGTCATACCAAAGGGACCTATAAACAAGTGAAGATTAAGTGATTAAGTTGGAATATGCCATGTGTTTCACATAGACATAGGTATCAAAAGTAAATGGTTATAGAATAGTGATAGAGTGACAAGTTTAAAAAAGTAAAAATATACATGATGACTAAACAATTAAAAAATAATGACAAATCACCATGTGTCAATTAAACCCACAAAAATTAATGTCATCAAATAAAATTCAAATTTTATATATGGGACACAATGACTGTTATTATGTAATTAGTTCTCATGAATGGCTAATTTAATGAATTTATAAGATAATCAAATTAACTATATTCAACATCCCTATGTCAAATCAAATTACATTTACCAAATTGTAGCTAGAAATTATTACCCAAAACTCCATAGTGAACCAAAAAACCTAGAGTTTAAATTATAATATGGATATTGATTTTTTCAAACATGGAAGGACACAAATAGGAACTATCACCTTGAATGTTTTGCTTCATAAACAAGAATTTAAAGATACATAATTTGACAAAATTTATATATTTGGAGCTTTAAAAAATCACATAGTGTTTTACATGGAAGTTAAATTTATCCTCCTTTAACAATATTAATATGATTTATCCCTAGATTAGAGAGAATATATTGGCAACTTATTGGAGATTATGGAGTCAAACTCTATAATTCAATATCAAAACTAGAGGTATTTTAAAGTAATTAGTTTTTAATTTGTTTTCCATGGGTGATTATACCATATCTCCCACAATATAATAATACCTAGCTTGTATCTTATGTATCAATCTTAGATTTAAAAAAATTATTTTGGCTTCCACCATCAACTTCATCATATAACCTAGTAGTAATCAATAATAAGTTAAATAAAAACAACATTAGAAACACCATATTAGTATGCACCATGAACACAAATATATTTTTCAAGAATAAAAAGATCCCAATTTCCCAATTCAAACCTATGTTAAGATTTATATGCCATTTTTAAATGAAATACTTGGCTTAGTAAATAACTCATGTTGATGAGGTTTGGGTTCCATTACTATCTATAATGTTTTTAAGGGGATAATTCACCTAGTAGGAGAAATTATAATCTTTAATTTGAAAACTTGGAAGCAATGCATACATGACCAACTAGATGCCCATTTTTACATGCTTGATTACCTATTAGATTTTATCTATGTTACCCTTGCCTTGTATAATATTTTTCCTTAGGAGAAAAAAGGTTAAATTATAATATGTGGTGATTTTGACCATCTACAAATACACAAATATAGGGATTACAAGAAGGTAATTCAATATAGTTTCTACACAATAGTTTATAAAGCCATCAATGAAACCTATGCCTAGGTTGTTATACAAAATCAAAATATCACTTAGGACAATGGGGAATTATTGGTTCTATACCAATCACATTGTCATAAGAGTTGAGGGCACCTTGGTATCCCCTTGTTTGCTATCAAGGCTAGTACCAAATAAAATAGTTGAGCAAGGGATAACTTAAAATATATAAAATAATGTGGATGACAACTTGAAGAAGGTAATGTTATCCAAATATCATAATATGCCTCTCATCACTAAGAAATAATAGTTTAAAATTGGGAGAAACTGACCAAGCCTTCAAAACATTGGTGCTTGTTTAGGTTTGTATTAGATGACCTTAAATGGTGGTATCCGAATAAGGTCATAAGATAAAAAAAGAGAAAATATGTAGACAGTTTAGATAGGCTTATGGCCACCAGGAATATGAGCATGACTCAACCTTCCCAAACCCTAAGGATGATTTATAATATTATATAACAATGAAGGTCCAAATTTACATGAGAATTTCCTAAGTTATATATTATGACCCAACCATATCAAGAGAGGATGATTTCAAAATTGAACAAGAAGAAAAGGAATTTGAGAAAGCTAGGCAAGCCCTAAATCATATTTGCCTTCACTCCTCTTTCTACAACAATATTTTCACTCAAATTACAACCATAAATCAATCTTATTAACCTATTTCCTCATAAATGAATAAATTTCATTCACTTGAAACTTATGAAATAATATCTCTCCCTTATTCCATGTAAACTTCATTTGATATTGAAATGGATGAGGTGGAGGAATATCTAGATGAATAAAAATAATATTACGGTCAAGATATAAGTTATTGGGGAACTCAGGTCAAAGAACATCAATAAAATTTTTCCATAAGGTTATCATGTAGATAAAATTGGTGACTACAAATTATACTCCTTTTCATACTTATAACATTGAGTAAGAAAAAGTTGAAGGTGTATGGAAAGTAAAGGCTATAGCTAACACTATATTGAGTTATTCAACTAAATTAGTTGTCCCAACCTATTTTCACTTTGGTAGCTCATTCCTAAGGGTTATTATATATTATTTATGCCAACTACCAAAATTAATCTAGATTCATTATGTATGATAAGTAGTACATGTTCTTTTTAATTTACTATTGATGTTACTTCTACTCTTTATATTTATATAATATATTCATCTATTGATAAATTTATGAGGAATGTAACTAATGTTTCCATTACATATCCAAATCTTCCCCCACCTAACTTAGCCACTTTATTTTCTAGTCCACATTTTGAAGACATCGTATCACATACTATTTTTTACACACAACCCTTATATGCTCATCTCTTGAGCTAATATGGAAGTTCCATTACTTAGGTTACCCTAGTATATTCCAAAATTGTTTGAATTAAATATTCCCATGATCTCACCAAATATGTCTTTAGGACACCTCAAAATAACATCTCTAAGGAGAGGTTACTAATTCCACCTTTCCCTTCACTACCTACACCTCCCCACTCCACTTCCTCATATCCTTACATCTTCATGCCACCTCCATAGATTCCTTTATATCCTTCCACACATATACATCACACCATAGACCACTTCATCCACTATTTTTTAAACCTCTCACTAAGGTCTCTTAATGATGCCTATATGGATACAAAATATACAATAAGATTAGCCATTTAGGCAAGATATAGTGATCACTGAGGAACCAAAATTGAATATATAGTTTGGTGTAACATCAAAAAAGATATAAATAGCTAAAAAATATGATATTAATACTAGTGGGTATACCAAATAGTTTACAAGGGAGGAAGAACTATTATCCTTAACAATAAATAGATAAACTAAGCCAACAGAGGAAGATGAAATATAAGAAGACCCATATCCATGGTAGATGCTACTAGAGGAACATTTAAAAATATTTTTCATGGTCTTAAATAAAAAAATATACAACTAGAAGCACAAATCAAAATATTTAACCCAAAGGATATAGTATATAATGTTCATAGTTAGGCTAAAACACTACAAAAATGTATGCTTTATTTAACACTATAGCAGTGAATCATAGCCAAAATTTAATAATGTGGTGAATTTATTTGAAGTAGTAATAATTTGGATGCTAAAATATATTTTATTGAGAAAGTGGATAAGAAAAATAAATACCAATACCTTATCTTATTACATCTCTTAGACATTACTTTGGCTCATAATTTTATAATATGAATATAACTTAGCTTGTGGAGTGGTACAAAAAGTAGGAGTTAGTTGCGAAATTATCTATCTAAGAGAAAAAGTCAGTCTAGATTAGTGTTTCTATGAATATAAATGGTATATATAAACTATAAGGATATGTGGTCACCAAAACATTCTTTGATATCCTACTGAGAATTGCTTATAATATTTTCAAAATATAAGTTAAGAGTACAATTTTTAGTTGAACTGATAAAGTAATCTAGTTAAGTGTCTTTGATAAAGATAAGTTTGTATAATTTGAGTCTTTAATTACTTCCTTTAGGTCCTTGATGAATATACACAAAAATTTCATGACCATAATTATAATATTATTTAAAAGGTCTATTATTGATTTTGAATCCATTAAGCTAATTTTGTAAAATATGTGACCAAATATTAAAATTTGAAGAAATAAGGATAGTAAAACCCTTGTGTAGGAGATATGTATTCAAAATCTCAATTTTCAGTGACTAAATCATCTTTTAGAAGTACATAATGTTTTATACTCCAATGGGTTTAGTGATGATAACTTTGCCTTTTGTTTCTAATCCTTTGCATGTATAGTCAAGATCAACTTTAGTCACAACATTGCCTTAATGGACTTTAATCGTCATATCAATACAAAATTGCATATATTGTCATCCCTTATTTATATTATTTGAAATGTAATTCAATATAGTTTGAGTAATTTTTCTATTGATCATGGTCATTGATGTTAGGTTCTCATTGATGTCAAAGAGAGCATGAGATACAAGTACATTAATGAAAAAAAAGTTGTGTTTGATAGGTTGGAAAATATATGGCACATTTTTAGGTAAATAAGAACAAATAAAAAGTTTTAATGTATCCATAAATGTCTTGGTGAAGTTATGGTATGCCACTTGATCATTTAGAAAGAGAAACATGCATCTTATAGCTAAAGAAAATCCATATCATCACTACACATCATGCATATATGATTGAACTAGAAAATTTATGCATTTATTTTAAGTACTTAAAAAGTCAATTGAGGTCAAAAAATTTCATGGAGATATTGTATATAGTGTCGAGAAGGTACCCTAAAGATTTTTTTATCTTGAAGTGTTTTCTATCTCAAGTTATAAATCTTCAAATTTGTTTTTGCAGACGATGCTAGGACAAAGATCATCAAGTTTAACTACATTGAAGTCTAAGGTCACTAGTCAATAAATATAAGGGTGAGTATTCATATCCATATCTTGATCCAATGGTATGCATGAATTAAAATTATCAAAGTATTTTGATATTAAATGAAATTGTGACATGTGTCTCAATCTAATTGAGCTGATAGAAGATCAATGGTTCATGGGGATTAATATAGATAGAGATCAATGGCATGGGTGAAGTTAAAGAGTCAAATGTGTAGAAGGAACATATATCTACCAAGTGGCATAATCATGATAGATTTGATCTAAGATCATTGATGAGCATTTCAAGGTAAACATTAGGTTACTCTAAGGAGATCAAAGGTGTACATTTTTCCAAAGTTTTTATGGAGCATGAGATGAGGTTAAAGTTCATGACTTTTAGTGTCTAAATAGTGATCATTGGAATTTGAATATTAAAATTAATGAGGGAAATATAGTGCTTAGTTTTTGAGGTATAAATTTTGATCCAGGATGAATTTATTGATGCAGTAAAAATCAAAGTTATAATGGACTTCAAGTCACATTGAGAGAATCTAGTTATAAGTTATGAATGTTTGTAATGTCAAAGTCACAAAGATTCAAAGTTTACTATTTGTTTGTTCATGGTGCTAATGTGTATAGAATATTGTTTGAGTAAATTGTGCTTTAGTAGAAGAGTGTTTCAATGGGAGAAATCACCTAAAGATGTCATAAAGGTTATATGTAGTGGACCCATATATTTAAAATTAATCTTATGTTATTAATTTTCTAGATGAAGTACTAAATGGGTGAATATGTCTCCATGATACCTATAAGGGATATTAAGGCTTAATTGAAAGGTTTAGCTACTTAGTTTTAACCCATAGATTATATGGCTGACTTGTAACAATATATTTGAGATCTGCGTTATGATAATAGAGGTATTAATGGTTAAGGAATGTATTATGGCTAACCTAGATGTTGATATTCATGAAAACTTTATAAAAAGTGGAGACCAAGGTAATGGTTTCTAGACTTAAATGTGCATGTGTTGAGAGAGTAGAAGATAGAGACAAGGGAAAGAGATTAGAGAGAGTGTGATTAATGGATAGACTGAGCTACAAAGTAGATTGATGATGAACAAAGAAGCTTAGATTGATCTAGATGGGTATTTGGATGCATTTCTTTCATGAGAAGTTTTGAGTGTGTGTGATGAATTGAAAGAAAGGTGTTATACATTATTTCTTTAATCACATTATAATGAAATCAAAGTTTTAGAGTTGTTTCTTTCATAGGTGTTTTATGAGTTCTCAACATCTAGAACAAGTGGGTGATTATTCATACTTAAGGGTGGGCGCTCCTTTTGAAGTGTGTGCTTCACTTAAATGTCTCATGTTTGTGATCATCCTATAAGACAAGTAGTCTATATGTTTTTAATATTGAGAGTGGGATTTATTCCCCAAAATGATTTCCTACATAGATCTTGTCCTATGTATGTGATCTTGAAAAATATTTAGTATTCATTGTTATGAACATCTTGTATGCTTTATGAAAGCATGTCATCATTGATTAAGATTTAAAAGGACTAAAATTGAAGTTTGAAATATCTTACTTCACTGATTCACCCCCCCCCCCATCTCAGTGATTGTACCTCCAATAATTAGTATCAAAGTAAGACCTTCATTATAATTTTAACTACTTGAAGGTGATCATAGGTATAATGAAAGATAAAGAGGCTAATATTTTTTTTCAAGGTGAACTAATATGTGCTTTATCATCACCCAAAAGCTCAATGGAAAAATTAAATGACTAAAAGAAAAGATTGAAATATTGAATAACATGGAAGGGAGTAAAGATTTAGACCTAACTTCCTCTATATATCATGAATTTATTAGAAGCATTGATAGTGTGAAGACTCAAATAGGAATAATAAAATCAACCATCAAAATTTTTTAGGTTGTGGGTGATACAAATTTGAATAAAATAATGTATCAATTGGAAGGTAAAGTTATGACTTATATTGATGCACTTTTATCTAAAGACAATTAGAAATCCATCTCTACAAAAGAATATATGGATGAGATGTCTTGGGGTATTAATGATCAAACTAAAGGGGTAATTAACATGAACATATATAGTTTTGTTTTCCATAGACACTTATATACTTTTAATGCATATGGCCATAGATATAAGGACTCTACTTACTCTCCAAAGAGAATAAATGAGATTCAAGGCTATAAATACAATCAATAGGGACATATATCCAAATATTTCAAAAGGGAATTTTGGAAAAAGGAATTTCATGTTTTTAACACCATCATATGATTCAAGAAAGACAAAACCAAATTTAAAAGAAAGAAGGAGCAAGACTTAAAGGAAGAATCCATGTTTGTAAAAATTGCCCACATGCTCAAGAGGATGAAAATAAGAAGTGGCACATAGATAGTGGATGTTCAAGTCATATGACAGGAGACAAGAGTAATTTTATTTCTCTTAAGAAACACAATTTAGGTTCATTATGGTTTGGTGATAATAACTCTACTAATATAGTTGGGAAAGGTTCTATAAGTTTGGATAATGGACATACAAGAAATGATAATGTTATATATGTAAAAGGTTTGAATCACAATAATCTAAGTGTTAGACAAATGTGTAAACAAGGAAATGTTGTGACTTTTCATGATAAAGGGTGTGAAGTGAGAAGTCTCAAGTCTAATAAATTAATTGTAGACATTCACAAGGTAGATAACAACTTGTATGTGTTCCATGAATCTAATAAAGAAAAGTGATTCATGAATCAATTAGAGGAAAGTTGTTTTTGGCATAAAAAAATTGGACATATAAAATTTGATAATTTAGTAAGGATCAGATCAAAAGAATTGGTGAGACAGATGCCTAAAATCACTAAGATTCATCATACTCTATGAAAGGTATGCCTTCATGGAAATCAAGTCAAAAGAAGATACAAATATAAGGAGCATTCTAATAAAATACCATTGGAGTTGATCCACATAGACCTTTGTAGACCTATGAGAACTCAAGGCATTTAAGGTAATAGCTAATTTATATTATTAATTGATGACTTCACTAAAATGACTTGGATATTTTTTCTTAAAGAGAAATCAAAACTTTTGGAAAATTTAAAGCATTCAAAGCTCTTATTGAAAATGAAAAATGATCAAGAATCAAATGTCTAAGATTAGATAGAGGAGGTGAATTTTGGTCTTATGAGTTTGATTAATTTTGTGAGGATCAAGGAATTAGAAGGTAATACTCTATTGTTATGACACCTCAATAGAATGGGGTAGTTGATAGGAAAAATAGAACTGTATAAGAGATGACTAGAACCATGTTTAAAGATTCTAAACTTTCAGATGGTTTTTGGAAAGAGGATGCTAATACTTCTATTTATATCCTAAATAGATTCCAAGTTAGAGAAAATGGTGATAAGACTCAATATAAGCTATGGAAAAATAGGGCAGCTAATGCCAAACACTTTAAAGTGTTTGGGAGCATGTATTTTATTAAGAGGAATAAATAAAATCTTGGAAAATTTGACTGAAGATCTGATGAGGCAATCTTCTTGGGTTATTCCTCCATAAGTTATTCTTATAGGTTTTTCAACAAGAGACTCCACATAGTTATTTAAAGATCTAATGTGAGATTTGAAGAGGCAGGTGACATTAAGAATCCTAGCTTGCATATAACTGATACTCTTGAGGATGTTATTTCAAATAATGAAGACATACCTGATCAATCAAATGATGAATAGTAATAATCAAGACATGATAATAAATCCCATTATAAGGGAATAAATAAGGATCATCCATTTTCTTAAGTTATTGGACATGTGAACGCTACTTTGCAGACTAGGAAGGGAAGGTTAATTAATTAGAATTAATAAGACAAATCTTTTTAATCCAAGATTGAACCCAAAACCTTCTTATAATCTAGAAAAGATGATAATTGGACATTTGACATAGAGGAAGAACTTGATCAAGTAGAAAAAAATGAAACATGGGATTTGGTTCCTAGGCCAAAAAAGAAAACTAAGATAAAAAGTAAGTGGTTTTTTAGAAACAAGATGAATGAGAAAGGAGAGGTCACAATAAAAAAGGCTAGACTTGTGTGTAAAGGATATGCTCAAGTTCAAGGGATAGACTTTTATGAAACATTTTCTCTTGTATAAATAATGGAAGCAATTAGACTCTTTTTATCATATGCAAGCTTCAAAGGTTTCAAAGTTTACCAAATTGATGTGAAATATACATTTTTGAATGGAAACTTAGATGAAGTTTATATTGAGTCACTTTAGGATTTTTTAATGACAAGTAATCAATACTATGTTTACAAACTAAAGAAGGATTTATATGGTCTTAAACAAGCTCCTAGAGCTTGGTATAATAGATTAGACAAGTATCTATTGAGCCAAGGTTTTAAAATAGGGATAGTTGATAGTAATTTATATATAAATATATATTAAACTCATCAGTTAATAGTAGTAATCTATGTTGATGACATAATATTTAGTTCTAATAATGACAACATGAGTAGAGAGTTTGTAGATGATATGTGTATATAATCATAAATGCATCATGTCTATGAATTAATCTTATATTAGATAATATATATTACACCTACACTTCCGATTGGGGATACACTTTTTAAGTAAGAGCATGACCAATATGGGGATCTATTAGACCCGAGTAGGGGATCACTTGTATCACTTGTCACAACACATCATGCTAGGAAGGGTTCCAAATACTATAGTCTAACATAATCACACAATAAACCTAATGGAATCCTAAGGTTTAAAATGTTAACTTTATTCTAATAGTAAGAAAGTAAAATATAATCTAGTGTACACAAAATCTTGTGGCACAAAATGGGGGTTAGAAGAAATAAAATAAAAAACTAAACTAAACATGTATTAGAAGACATATACTTATGTCAATGTCTACAAAATCCTAATACATGGGAGAAGAATAAAAATGTATTATCTATATACTCTTACAAAAGAGAAATAAAATTAGGAATACTTACCTTTGAAGATGAACCCATTGAGCCTCAATCTCTCCATTGGCCAAGGTCCTTCACAAGATATTGTTGTGGTATGTAAGGATAACCAAGATAAATAAGATCTAATATACATAACCTATTAAGAATCCAAAATACTTATCCATAATGAAAGATCTATATCTCCAAAGAAATTATGGATCCCTAAGATTTATTACTCAAGTAGAATGGTCAATAAGTAGAAGTTTGCTCTCATTTATTTATTAATAATAATTCTCTTATGAAATGTTTTGAAATGACCTTGTATATATAGGTATATTTTACCCTAAATCCTTCCAAGAATGTTATTTGTATAGGGTTGATCGAGTTCACCCAGTGTGTTTTTAGGGATAATTTACCAAATCTAACATAGGTTGGCCAAAGGGCTAACAAGCCAAGAAAGTAAAGAATACGCTTAACTATACTAGGTTGACCTAGTAAAATAAACATTAAAAAAGGATGTTAAGTCAAGAAAAAGAGGAATGGCAAGAGGAAAATATTGGAATAGGTATGACTGAGAAGATCAATCTTAGGTTTAATGGTTTTAGGATACAAGTGTGTAAATGGTAAGTGGAAAAAGCAACAAAAATCTTATGAAGCACCGATGGTCTACCCACCCCTTTCTTGATTCACCCCTTAATGCATGAACATAGAGAGATTGAGACTTGAAAAGATGTTTCAAGATATGAAGTGTCAATAATCAATAAAATTTTGAAGATATTATGTGTATACATATGCCCCACTCGAAGCTCATCATGTATCACTAAGGTATAACAGGGGATGGTGCTTTGAGATAATACATGATAACACACAATGTTGATGAGAATTAAAGTGTAATAAGAATAAAATAAGATAAATGAAATCATTGAATTGAAAAATGCATACTTTTAACTTACCTTTGTGCTGTAGATAAATAAGTAAACTGTAAGAAAGTGTGAAGTGTCCAATGTAGAGAACACCAGATGAACCTGTAGAAGTTAATGCAAAAATATCCAAAAATCAAAATTTTTGGGAGATATGCATATTATAGTGGAAAATAATATATAATTCATCATGAATCTAAAACATTTTATGATTTTCAAAATAAATGAGTAGAAACAAAGATACAAGCAAAACAAGAAAGCTACAAGATAATAATTGAAAGATTTGAATTGCTAAAAGTTTTTTAAAAGAGGGGAAAAGAAAAGTCATTTCTCATTTTGACTTGGAAAGGAGAAAAAAGAGAGTTATAAAAAGAAAACAAGTTTGGATGGTGAAGAGATGATGTGCTAGATAGGGAGAGGCTCTAGAGGTGGCAGCAGGTGCACTACAAGTATGTAATTGAGAATCTCAAACTAGATTTTGAAATATATATTAAATTAAGTGATTTTTTAGTAATTTTTAATTTTAATAATTTTCAAATGTCAAAATGAAGAAAAATTAGATTTTAGGTGTAAAAAATAAGAAGATAGAAAATGGGTTTCAAGTATTTAGATAGAAAGCAAGAATTTTGCACTTTTTCTAGAAAATGTAAGGGGTTGACAGAGAAAAAGCACTGGGTCACCCCAATCAACCCAGTAGGATAGAAAATATGCATAATCCATAGTGCCAACCTAGTAGGTATGGGTTGACCATATACATTAAATAGGCTGAAGACCAAGTTTGGAGTTTTTAGATGGTTTGAAAGGTCCAAAATGGAAACTCAGCAATAGGGAAGGAAAAATAAGGGGGTTGACTCAAATTTTTGAGTCAACTAGGGAAAAAGATAAGAATTTTTTGGTCAAACTAGTTTTAATAAAGGGATAAAAAGATTTAAAAAAAGCATTTAAAAGGATGAAAGAGGGATAGAATGGCCCAAAATGACTAAGGTCAAGAAGGACCAAATGTGAACACTATAAATTTGCACACTGAGATTATAAATGTCAAAACACCCCTTGGACCATCTTAGGACCCCCTTCAGACCATTTAACCTTTTGAAACTTTACAAACCTATCTTGTAGTCAATTTAGCTTAACTATATCAACCCTTAATTTTATCATTTTTTACCCCTTGTAACTAGACCACCAACAGTTAGGGTAACCATTGATGATCACCCTAACCATCGATGGTCAGGGTGTACCTCCTTAACATTTAGCATGAAAACTAACCACATTATTTTTCTAATTATAGCCCATCTAATTCTAGTTGTGATCCATTACATGGATGAGTTAATTTTAGGAGGCCTAGTTCACATGTTGGTATAACTCTCTTGCCTTGCCTATAAGAGAGAGGAGTAAAGAGGTGAAAATCCATTAGTAAATATTTGAGAACATCTATGAATCCATAATTGTTATCAATAGCTTTGTGTATCTAGGAGTTTATTTTTTATAGGTCACTCATAATTAGTAATTTAATAATCATATCAGAGAGTCAATTTTCCATTGCCTCTCCACCAAGCCTTCAAGTATCGTTACTCTATTAAAATCAAACTAGATTCCACTAATAGACCAATTATCTCAACAATCCACCCAATTGACTTGTAGTAAGATGAGTACTTATTTTTTAGCATTCATTTAATTTATTTCCATTTCATAATCAACCTAGACCTTACTCATCTCTCAAAATTCATCTTCTAAATCTCATAAATTAGTAATTTATCAACCCAAATCTAGACATAATAACCATCGATGGTTGATTCAACTGCTAATGGTCTCCACAACCACTGATAGTTAGCTTGACCATCGATGGTCACTATGGCATTAAAAACCATCAATATAATTTCACCCACCTACACCCAATCAAACCTAGTTTTCTATGTTCTTTCTCATTTACAGAGCCCTTTCTAATTTTTTGAAGCATACCCTAACACCTTAACACTAGTGTTGATTAGTTCATTACTAATTAAATTGTTTCTAGTCTATTTTTTTCACAAGCATTCTTGTATTTAGTTTTATTACCCTTTCATTTATTAATACAAACACCTTTATTTTATTTTTAAAATCTTAATTATTTAAAATGTGTGGATTGATAACTCTTAAGAAAGCTATCACTTCTAAGGTCTACCTATCACTAATCAATCCACCCAAATATCTATTTTAAAAACAAGTTTACTTTAGTGTTTTCTTATCTACAAGTCATCCTCCCAAGCCAAAGAGGAACTCTTCACAATATTCTAATTCAACATGTGCACTATCAATTAGGTTTTTCAACCCTACTTATACATAGTTTATTTTATTCCTCCTTTCCAAAACAATCAAGAAATTGATTGAAACATTCTGGCATTCCCAGTGGCACCCTCATGTCCTTACTTGGGTTCTTATTTTCTTGCACACTCTCTCTATTGTTTTCTCATTAACAAAATCAAAATTTTCTTTTGGATTAAAATTAAGTGCATACATTGATTACTTGAAATTTTAGTTCACATAGCTTAAATTAAAGGCAAATTAATCTATCTTAGATTCAATCTTTGTTGCACACACCTAAACCAAACCCATTTCACCAATTAAACATCAAACATACTTGAGACAAGGTTTGGCTAGGATTTCATCACCTAAAATTAACCTTACCCTTTCCAAAAAATCTTACTTGGAGGTCACTACCAAGGGGAAAACCAAATTATCTCTCTATTTGAGTATAATATCTAGATATCAATATATTTTGGCTAATCACCTGACACCCTTATCACTATAGTGTGTGAAGTGAGGGGGTAGGCCCCAATACCAATCCATGTATTGACTCCAATAAATATATCTTTTAAGCACCTAAATACAACCTAAAACTAAACTTAGATTTCTTCTTTAATACCTTCTCTACAAACTAGTTTCAGTCACATACCTTCTTGAGGCATAAGGTAAAAGAGATATTAATTAAAAATATAAGGATTAATATATCTTCTACAGTGTGATTTTATTTTATTTTATCATTTTCTTGTCTTTTCTTTGTTTTGAGTAGTGAGGTTTGTTTTGTTTTCTATCTGTCTTAACTCATATAGTTCTCACTCACAAATAGTGAAGAGACTGTGTGGAGCAAAATTCATCACCAAGTTAACCTACCTCTTCATCCATGGACTACATTTTTGAACTATTAGACAATCCTCACCCCTCAACAATTCCTACCTTCCCTTAGGAGGTCCCTCAAGGGGATACAAATTTTGTCACTTTCTTAGACAACAATCATGTGGCCTTACAACACTATCTTACAACCACATGTTATAATATTCTATCTCCAGCCCCATCCATAGATCCACCCTATGGCATGCCTATCCATCTCATGGGGATTACTTCCATTACCATGTTTGATACACAACTATTAACTACCCAAGCTTCTTCATCAACCAACAACCCCATTGAGACTACCATTAAAAACCAACCAACCCAAATTATGACCACCCTTATACTTTATACTTTTAACCAACACTCCATAATAGGAGTACCTACCTATGCTACTATGATAATTCCTTTAGCTACCTTTAACCCATCAATCACCACTTCACTTGAAAACCTTATGGTGTTCATACCCTCTACCTTGCCATCGATTAGTAAAAGGGTCACCACCCTTCCATCAGTCACTAACCTAGATACCATTCCTATCCAATAAGTACCCCTTGGACCAACCTTTGAATAAATCCCTAATCTATAGGGGAATGTACCCACTAGCTAGCTACCTACTTCTACCTACCCCTATGCATCTTCCACCCAACCATTGTCATCTACTTACTCATATGTGGCATCCTCCTAACCTTCTACCCACTATCTATATGTCTTAAAACCACTTGAGAAATATGCATCTTATAACCCTTCAATCATACAACCCCATGTTGATGTAATGAAGATGATTATGGATAAGATGACCACCTTATAGTCATCCATCTTGGTTTCCCACAACATCCTATCATATGACCAAATTTTTAATGATCCTATCCATCCATTTGTACCTATCAATCCATATCATTCCTAATGGGAACTTCCCAAGTTCTCCAAGTTTCAAAGTAAGGAGGATCCCCAATATCACCTTAGGGAATTCAGGGATGCTTGTTATCTCATCACCTATGATGATGCCCTTCTCCTCTACACCTTCCCCATGTCTCTAGCCAATGTGACATTGGACTGATATAGTTCTTTACCTAATCATTCCATCTTCTCCTTTAACCTATTGGCCCAATCCTTCTTGGACCACTTTTCTATCAATATCTTCATGAAATTTTCTATCACCAACCTCTAATCTATCTAGCAATTTGAGGATGAATCCATTGATGATTTTGTGGCTCATTAGAGGATCCTTATTAGCCAATGTTTTTTCCTTGCCTTAAATTTAACTCATAGAGCTCTTTTCTCATGTGTGTACCACTCCTCTACCTTTTGTGTCCAAATATTTTGAACCTTAGATGAATATTTTACAATGTTGCATAATTTGGAAAATTGAGAGATTGATAAAGGAAATCTTAAGATCAAAACCAAGAACTCAACCTGTAAAACCAATGAGGCTTCTTCTTCCAAGTCAAGAAACCATCATAATACCAACACCAAAAATAAGGGAACTATGAATGTGGTTGTCCTAAAATCCACTCCTCCACCTTCTATTAACCAATTTAATTCCTCTAGCTCCTCAAAGAAAAACCCAAGGAACTAAGCCTAGAATAACTAGAAGCATTTAACTCCACTTGGAGAGTCCCATACTTCCATCCTGGAGAAGTTATTGAAATAAAATATCATTCAACTTCCTCCTATTAAACCACCCTAACAATTTGACTCATCTCATCTTTCACCTAGTTGGTATAATGAGAATGATATTTGTGCCTTCTACCAAGTGATATGACATGATGTTATAGGTGTAACACCTTCAAGAGCCTTGTCAATCCCTCATTGACAAGGGAGATCTTACATTAGACAAACCTAATGCACCATCAAACTAAACCCTTGATATATCTAAGAAACTCTTCCCAAACCATGATCCTACCAAGAATGAGCCAACAAAATCAAATACTCTCATGACACCCATATGATTAACATGGTCCTTGATATAATCATTATCAAACCTTCTACTACCCAATATTTTAATCCTCCACCTCCTCCATCTATTGATGTAATAGAGTGACCTTCCCTTCATTTGGACACTCAAATCAAGGAAATACCATCCCCCCATATCTCCACTTATTGAGGTAGTGGAACCACTATCCACTGTTTTAACTAATATACCAGAACAACTAACCATCACTGCCTCACCTTCACATTTAATTATTGAGCATATTAATTTTTATTCAAAGATCATTCTTGAGGAAAAAAACCTTGTGTCTAATCCTCCCATAAAAAAACATCTATTTCAACCCTACATATTTCTATTGAGGAAGAGGATGAGGTTACCATCCTTGTGTCTCCACATAGAGGCCTATCTTTCAAGCCCACTATTCAGGGAATCAAACCAACCTACAAACCTTTCTCTAGGCTAGTGTATTAATTAGAATTTATCTCCAACCCTGACATGAATCAAACCACATTTTGGTAACAATTAGTTCTCCCTTAATTACCTCACTAGAGCCTCTAACCCTTTCTCAGTCTGACCAACCTAATGGTTCCATTAGCCAACCCATTACCTTATCTACCCAGAGTACCAAACCCTCTAGCCAACCAACAAAGACCTCCACCAAAATAACCAACCCCCAACAACTTAAGCCAACCAAGACCCAATTATCCAATCCCTCTTATATCATCCCAACTAGGTCTACCAAGAATCTTGGTATCCTCCCTAAATTGAGCCTTATTCACCTATTTGTCAAAGTGAACCTAACCCCTCCAAACCCATCAACCAAATGATAGACCAAAGTAACTAAATAGGTGAAGCCACATAAAGGCTATAAGGCCTAAATTCCTCAACCTTTCCCTTCATTTTGGGGCCTCATCCCTCTAACTTGAATAGGAGACTAGTTACCTCTACCAAAACCTCACCACCTTTTTTGGTGACACCTTAATAGCTATAATTTGATGCACCTCTTTTCACCACACCTATAGTGCCTAGGTTACCTAACTTAAAATATTCTACCTCCAGCTCCTCAACTTCCTTGCCTAAACTAAAACCATCAACCAAACATATAACTTTACCCAAAAAACCTACTACCAAACCTATTTTTAGGCAACCTTAGACCTTAACAACTAAATCCAAGACCATCACACCTTTACCACCTTTAGCTAAGTCCTAATCAACCATTATCCATAGGTTATTGTAGACTTCTTGTTTAGCCTTACCTCTTATCAGGCCCTTTGACCCTTTTTCTTCAAATCCCATTTAGTATAATGACCACCACATATGTTCCTATCATAGGACACCTAACCATGATATGAAAAATTATAAAGCTCTCCAAACCATAATCCATTAACTTTATGATGAGGATTATTTGTTAATGGATGAACCCCCGGTGAGCTTGATACCAATTCAACCACCCACCATACCTACCCAAAAATTTCCCACTTTCACCTTAGAGTGAAGATGAATTAGACCAATACTCTAGCTCTCATTCTATCCATACTATAAATGTGGTCACAAGAGCACAACAAAAGGATAAGGGGGAGGCTAAGGTATCCATTCCTTGTATATACCCCTCCTCAAACTCCTAACTATCTCCAAACTTGACTAAACCTAGGGTATCTATCATAGGTGCCTCCTAAACTAACCCCTCATAATCCATCATGAGAGTTATCCTCAAATAGCTTCATTAGACCCTGATGAAGATGAGATTGTATGATTTAATTTCTACCTATCCCCATTATTACCAAGCACTAATAGAAACTTTTCAATCCATTAAGGTCCACCCTAAGGAACTCTAAGATCTAGCTACCTTTCTTAGTGCCCTTTAGATTTCCAACCTTGTTACCTACAATAATTTGGAAATACCCTCCATCCATTTTGAGGACCTAGATCTTCCTCTCTTTATCACTACCTACATCAACCAAACTCAAATCAAATAGGTCATGATCGATGGGGGAGCTAATATAAACATCATCTCATCTCACACCTACAACCAACTCAACTTGTCATGCAATGTCATGTATAAATCCTCAACCATACTTCACTCTTTCAATAATACCATGGGCACTACCTTAAGAACTATCATCCTTAATATCCATGTAGGACCCCGTACACTTCTTGAACTATTCTATGTTATAAAAGGTGAATTCTAGTACAACATCTTATTGGTATGACCTTATATTTGTTTCATGGGTTGAATTATCTCTACCCTCCACCATTACATTAAGTTTGAGCATGAGGGATAGGTCATCACCATCCAAGCTGACCCAAGTCCTTTCTTAACATGCAACATGACTTATCACTATAGTGATGTCCTTTTAACCCCATACAACACACCCTCAATAACTAAAACCCAACCTTTAACCACCAAAGTGGATTTCACATCCCCTTATACTAATGAGGCATCAACTAACTCCTTTATACCTTCACACTAAATTCCTACCATAGACCATTTGGAATCAATGTTCCATCACCTTTCACTAGGGGAGTATCACCTTTTAGCTCTTGATGCTTTCCCTACCCCTCATAAGTATGGGCAACTTACTAACTAGCTAGGATATGACCCCAATATTAGAACCATCATTCCATTTGGACCTCCCCATTGTCAAACATGTTTTATCTATGAGGGACTCGATAAATCCCTAGATGTTTCTACCACCTCTCTTCCACCTCAACTATTCATCACTATTTTTTCTTATCTTGATAAACCGAGTTTTTCTAGGACATACCTCCATTAATGTGTTTGAAAAATATTTGGTCTTGGATGATATGAGCATAGCCCACATGTGTTAGTCTCCATTAAGACCAAGAAGCCCCATGAGAAACATAGACTTGTTTCATATTTCCTAATAAAAATAAATCCAAACAACCTACTACTGCTATTATTGAGGAGAATGTCCCTTCCTCACTAACCTTGCCTCCACCTATGTGTGAGGATGATGACATCATCACACTTAACTTTTTTTCATCAACATGATCAACCTAGGACCTTTGACTTATTAGAAAGAAGGGATGACTATGACCATCAATTCGATCCATCTTAAAATGATAAGGGAGGACTCTCCTACCATTAACACTATGTAATGTTAGGATGATGATTCCATTCTCACCTACCTTGGGGACTTAGATTCTTCAATCCAAAAATCCCTTCCTTCTAAGACCTTGACCATGTTGAGTGAATCCACTATGGATATCAACTTGGTTACTCTAGATAACATTTATATAGTTAAAATTGGTTAATCATTGAATATCAAGGAACTTCAGGATTCCCCTCTTTCTTCTAAGATCGTAGCATAACATTCACTTAGTCTTATAGTGATATACCTATAATTGACCTTGTTATTTCTACCTATAACATAGTCATGCATCATGACCCCTAATGTATGTCAAATGCCATACCTATCACTAAAGCTACAAGGGGACTATTCATTTGTGTCAATTTTCATTACCTCAACATCACCTTTCCTAATGACAACTTTCCTCTTCCCAATATCAGCCAACTTGTTGATCTTATAGCCAAACATGATATGTTATCTCTCATGGATGGATTCTCAGGGTTATAATCTAATCTTAATCACCCCCTAAAGATTAGCATAAAATCACCTTTACTACCCCTTGGGCGACCTTTTGTTATAGAGTCATGTCTTTTAGGTTAAATAATGCTATTTCAATCTACCAATTTTCCATGACCTAGATTTTTCATGACGTAATCCATAAGATCATGGAGGACTATGTGGATGACCTTCTTAGAAAACCAAAACTATGAAAGGATCACTTGACCATTCTTAATATCATCTTTGAGTGACTTAGCCATTATGATGTCCATCTTAACCCCAATAAGTACATTTTTGGGGTCTTGTTAGGGAAGCTCCTTAGTTTCATTGTCTCCCTTTACATAATTGAATTCACCCCTATCAAAATCAAATAAATCTTAGACATGTTTCCTATAACCAACCTCAAGCAACTCTAAAGATTACAAGGGAAGCTTTAGTCCATTCATCATTTCATTTCTCATCTTTCAAATTAGTGCCAACCTTTCCACCATATTTTGAAGTAGGATGTCTATTTTAAGTGAAATAATGATTATCAAAAGGCCTTTGATTCACTCAAAGAGTACCTTTTATCACCACCTATCCTTACCCCTCCCAATGATGACCAACCGTTTTACCTTTATATCTATACCACTAACCATTCCCTAGGTGTAATGCTAGCTCACTGAGATAAATAACATAGAGAGAAAGATATATATTACATTAGTCATACACTAGTTGAGTACAAGATTTGGTACACTCATACTGATAAACTTTACTTAGCTTTAGTCTTCATGGCCACCAAGCTTTGACACTACTTTCTTAACCATAAAACCCATGTCATAACTCACACCAACCCACTCAAGTACATGCACTTTAAGTTATATCAAAATCAACATATGTCCAAATGGCTTATACTCTTGGCAAAGTTTGACCTTGAGTTCCTCTAGTAAAAGTCAATTAATGGGCAAGTCATTGACGACCAATTGGATGAAAAACCTTTAGCAGAAAATCAATCTCGTCCTCTTAAGTTCCTTGATGAGTCCATTTCATCCCTATCAAAAGAATATTTCACCTATTAAGTCACCATGTTCTTTGATGGATCAAAGTGTTAACACAGTGGGGAAGTAGGTGTCATCCTTATCCCCTTTGATGGTGAACCCCTTCCTTTTACTTAAAGATTGTATTTAAATGTACCAATAATATGGCTGAGTACTAAGCCTTAGTGATATGCCTTAAGACTGCCTTAGGCTTAGAATTCAAAATGATCAATATCTTTGGTGACTTTAAACTTGTGGTCAATTAAATCAATGGATCTTACTAGTGTAAGAATGATGTTTTATAGTAGTACAAATAACTAGTTGATAAACCCTAACATCATTTGACCACTACCACATATAATCAACCCCACAATCTAAGAACAAGTTTACCAACACCATGGATTCCTTTGACTCATATATATTATCTTCACCTTTAGACTCTAAGTTGTCTGTCATTATTCATAATATTACCCAACTGTCCTATGTCAAACTAGATTCCCCCACCATTTTCAATGTGGAGGAAACTCAACATGACCTTTGGTATCATAAAAAAATTGATTATATTAAACTTAGAATAGTTCATTTTAGCTTCTCTAGGAATTATCAAAGATCATTTATTCATATTACCACATGTTATACCATTTTGGGAGGAATTATTTATAAACATGGCTTTAATAGCCTTCCTTTTAGTTGCTTGCACAATAATGAAGCCTCTCACACTATCAAAAAAACACACTATGGTGTCTATTAGGGGAATTTTAGTGGCCTCATTGTATCTAAGCATATCCTCCATCTAGGCTATTACTCACCTACCCTTAACCAAGATTATTGTGATTACGTGAAAAGGTGTGTTAAGTGCCAACAACATGCACCTAGCCATAGCCTTCATGTTTCCATTAATTTTTTGCCCTTTGCATAACAGGTTCTAGACATTATGGGGGAAATTAATCCCCATTACTCATAGTGACACCATTTCATCATCACCATGACTGAGTATTTTACCAAATTGGTAGAGGATATTCCTCTAGTCTCAACCAAAGTAGAGAAGATTTTTGACTTTATCAACCATCACATCATCTACCACTTCGATGTTACTCATAGGATTATCATGGACAATGGTAAGTCCTTTAATAAAAATAAAGTATAAGGTCTATGTGATGAATTCAAAATTAATTTATGTTTATCCTCACCCTATCATCGTCAAGCTAATGGATAGGCAGAAACCTCTAACAAAACTCTTAATAACATGCTAGCTAAAATGGTCACTACATCTAGTTTGGATTGGCATTTGAACATCACCTTCACCTTATGGGAATATAATTATAACATTAGAACCCCTACAACTGCCACCCCTTTTTCTCTTGTATTTGGAGTAGAGGTTATCTTGCCTCTTGAAGTCTAAATCCCTTCTATTCTCATATCTTTCAAAGAGTTTCTTTCAGAGGATGATTACCATCAGGACTATTTATCCCAACTAGAGATACTTTATAAGAAACATCTAGCATCCATTACCCATCTTCATATATATCAAGAGAATATTAAATGAACCTATAAAAAACACCTTAAAGTGTGAGAATTCAATATTGAAGGCCTCATCCTAAAGGAAAATCAACATGTCATTAATATAGAGAAAAGTAAGAGAGGCAAGATTTTTTTCAATTGGATTAGACCTTATATCATAACCCATAAGTATGGATCAAGAGCCTACTGATTATATTCTCTCAAAGGCAACCTAGAGATTGAGCCTCTTAATGTTTCACATCTAAATCCATTCTTTTATTAAGAAGGATCAAGTTCACCTTTTATTTCACCTAAGCTCATCCCTTACTATCAACCTACATTAATCCCACTCTTTTAGGGGGAAATCAATTAAAAATTAATCATTGGATAATCTATCACTGACATATCCTAATCTTGAACAATGGGTTTCATAACTCTACCCATGGCATGGTTCTCATGGTACTTTCCAACCATTTTAAGGATAGATACCCATGATCATTATCACTAGAACCTCTTTTCATCTAACCAACCTTCTTGTGCTCTTATTTTTTCCTCCATGAAGGTGAACCACTAATTCAACCTAAGCAAGCCTATGTCAAGTGAAAATTAAAACAAAATAACAAAATTCCTATCATTAACAATCATGGGTCATTCTTAGCATTCATAAACTACTCCCTTAAAATATAATTATTGCTCTTAAAAATTGACAAAATGTAAGGTTGACTACCCACTTAAAGGACATATATCAAAAATCATTAAGCAAAGCACATAAAATTAGACCACTCTCTCAAAGGATGGATCAATAATCATTTTCCAAAAGCATAGCAATTTCTTGGAAGCTTCTTGCATCGATCAGCTTAACACATATAGATATTAGTAGTAGACCCATTATCATAATCAAAATAAAATAAAACAGTCTTGAAATCCATTATTAACTTTCAAATAACACAATAAGGTGGAAGCCATAATCAGCTTCCATAAGTAGACTTCTCATATTGATCAGTCTACATAGATTGGCATAGTCTTATTTATACTAACTCTCTAAGCACCTATATAAGAGGCATGCTAGTCTCACAATATGGTTCCATTTTTTCCCATTTCTCCTATCTACAAAGTATTTTTGAGCTTACTTGAAATTATGTCGTCAAGACACCTTTTTCTCTAATTGATGAATGTTAATCCAAAGCATTCAAAGGGCTTATGTTCATTAAGTCAATCTAACTTTAGTTCTCTTTTAATCCTTGTCAATGAAGAAGCATCATACCCCCTTCTTACCCTATCATGACTAGTTGATATTTTCATTATGAAACTCACCTTTAGATTATATTCTTTATTCTCCCATCTAGCATTGTTAATTAAACTTTCTCATGCATTTTATCATAAACATTAATAAAATACAATCATAGGCATAACCATAGTGATCCACATTATCATAGCATACAAGATACAAATCACATCTATAATCAATGTAGTCATTGTTGACATGTATAAAAATAATGAAATACAAAATACTCATTAAAAATAATTAACATGTCATAAGCACAACCATAACTAGTGTCATAAAGTGATAACATCTATTAACATTCAAATAAATTCACCATTTTTCCACCACATGTCTAAAGTATACTGATGTAGTATCCACACAATTAGTATAGCTATAAATCATAGTCATCTCATGCCTAAGATAAGCATCCATAACAACAACATAATCCATGATCACATTTAACCATCACATCATAATCATTAATCATCAACATAAAACCATAAAACCATGAACACAAAGATCATATATAAATATAACATCTAAGTCACATAACCATCGAATAAAAAATGTGTAATATAGATAGATAGGCCTCTCTCTCAAAAGTGTATATCTCTCTACATCAGCTTATAGGGTAGAATAAAAATGATATACAATAGTCATATACCTATATAACTATATCTATCACCCAGGGACACCACTACCTCCTAGAGCACCATTAGATCTTGGTGCATGTCCACCTACTAAGCCTACTAATCCACCACATATCCCTATCTATCTAGATACATATGCTACCCACTACCATAGTGTTGGTAAGCTAGCTCTAATTTCTAAGATACCCTAATACTTTACCCATCAAAGCTTATTTGAACACTACACCAAAATAATAGCCTTGTAGTACTGGAGCTCCTCTACTATAGCTAGGTATCATTTTGTATGGGTAAAATGAATGGTGCTACCTATCCTAATACTCCTCTCTACTATAGAAAGTCCCTCTCTTAAGTCACCAAGCCTTGAGAGTTCTTAGCATGATCCCTCTCCCTTAGGATAGTAGCAATTTGACCCTAAAAGGTCATAATCTATCCCTATAGTATGGCCACCTATCCTTGTAAAACATAAACCTATCCCTACATTATGGCCAAATCCATACTTGCCTATCCATCCTGGCTAACTAGATCCATGACCATTAGCCTTGTAATATCATCATCTCCACCATCATTTTTAGTTACATATATGGGCTAGTACCATGCCATGTACCTATCTATAAATCTAGCATAATCTATTAGAGCCCTAACTAGAAACTCCTCATACACACCATCTAAAACTATAAGAGTAGGCTATGGCAATAGTAGTAGGATATTTGAGTCCTCTATCTTGTACCTAGGGACTGGGCCCAAAATACGCCATACTAGACTAAACTATTAACATACCTTATCAAATAGAATCAACTTCACCTCTCCCCCTCACCTATTGAAAATCTACATATATCTCTAAAGGGAGAGTGTCTATCTCTTATAGCCTAGCCATATTAAAAAATGGACGTATGGTTTCTAGGTGATGTCCCCAACCACTAGTGCACCTACTACACCCATGAACCACTCCACATCATGGGCACCACCTCCTATATCTAATGTAGAAAAATCACCCCTCCATCATATAAAGCCAATAGGGAAGTTAATTTATATGTAGTTGGCCCACAATAACCCTACTAGCCTCCACATCCAAATATACTCATATGCCCAACAATGTATAACCAAGCCTACAGTGATGCCATATCTCCTATGGACACTGAATCTCCATAGCTCTCTTTAAATTTACACAAGTAAAATAGATACCCAACTAAAAATAATCTACCTCAACAATAGCAAAACTAGTACCCCCAGTAATAGATAATGAAATATCCCATTACTCTAGTTAAGAATCCCAAAACACATCACTACAATCATGAACATGGTCATGAGTCTCTGCTTAGTTAGATACCTCTAATATAATGTCATATATTTGAACCCACTTGCATTGCATCTAAATTGATCACTTTCATCTCTATACAAGAGCTCGACATGATCATCTCACTCCTTATGCTTGATATGGTAGATAGGATCATCATCTATTAAGAGTTAGGTGATCCAATACATGTCTTGAGGAGGAATTATCATCTCACTAATGAAAAGAAAGAGGGTGTTAATAGTGGGATCCCATCTCTTGATGAGTTCTATGACCATATATGTGTTCTAGGGCATATGATGGTAGTGTCTAATAGCTCCAAACCCCACCTCATCCATATAGGCCCAATTAGTTGGGGTCATTCCCTAATGAACATCTATAAATATCTTAGGGACTTTATCCCTCATCTAGATCTACTTATAGGCCTATAAGAACAAAGGCTAGCACATGTCAACATTGCTTATTTCTAAATCAACATCTTTACCAACCTAAACTAACATAAATCAGCCTATTCTACATAGACTTTCACCTATTACCTATACCACCTTACCTATCACAACCCTCACCTACCAAAATTTTTGATGCCTACCATAGCTTAGCCAACCAATATTTTGTTACCTTCTCTTCTAGACACTTACCCCAACCAAAGCACTTTCAACCATATCAACCTAGCTTACATTTGGCAATTTACACTTTCATCATTACATCATCCCTACTTGATAAATTGCTCTAGCATAACTTGTAATTTGTATTTCCTTAACCTACCTACATCTCTACGCAATACCCACTAGAACCTAATATCCCCAACCTAAACCTCACACTTAAACATTTCACTAACCCTAACATTTTGAACACCTAGTAAACACTTTTTTACCTTAATCAACCACTGATGGTTATGGTGACTACCAATGATAGAGCACCCATGTTTTCTAAGGTGTCAACTATAGATAGTCATCTGTAACTATCAATGGTCATTATGGGAAATATGTGGCCAAATACCCAAATGATAATCCCCCAACACTTACCCAAATCATAGATAAATCACCCAATATGCTATATTAATCCCTTACTCACCCTCCCAATTCTTATTTTTATGTGATACCCACTAAACCCCATACCTAGGTCATATTCAATAAAAGCCAACATCTAATCTACCTACCTTACCATCCCAAAATAGCTATATGAAATCAAACTATCTTATTAAATTCAAGACACTACCAACATCAATTCTTTCCCTCTATCATGGTCAAAGCCCATGTGTAGCTATTCAGCCATGTCCATGTGCTCCCTACATCTCATTCCTAAAATATCACTTCCATTATATGCTTATAACCAATAAAAAACTACCAACTCAATAAAATGTTATCACATTCACTACTCAATACCCAAATCACCTAGAGCTCAAAGTCAATGATAGTCAATAAAAATGAGTAAAAGTGATTCAATTTTTACTTTTTACCTCAAATATTTTTAGGGTTTACACCCTAACTATCAATGGTCAAGGTGACTATCAATGGTTTCCCTTAATTACCCTAACTATCAATGATCAAGATGCTCAATTTTTTGCATTACCTTGACATACCCACTTTTTTAACAAAACTAACCTAAAATGTGAACCTTTTAGAGACAAACTTCCCCACCCACCCTAACCACCTCAACACCTCATTATTGGTCCATTTTAGCCCAAATATCACACTTTTTGTGACACTTTATACTTGATCCCTTGACCATAGTAACAACTTTACCATGTTGACCAAAATTTGAATTTAGACTACCTCATGCTTACCAAATTCATATGTGTCTTTTAGGAGCACATCCTACCTCAAATACCCACAACACTTAACTTATTTATGTTTTCCATGGGAGAACTTCCTACCTTGGATACCCACTAGAAACACTAACCTTGTCTAGGAGACTAATAGGCATACCTTATTGCCTCAATTACATGTGGTCACATAGTGCACTCATCATTTTTACCTTTGATTAACTGTTATTATTATCAACCATTAAACCCTCATATTTTTATGATCCTAGATATCACACATTTTGTATAACTTTACATGTTTGTTTGTGCTCTATTACCCACCTTAATGATGCTCTACCTTCATCATCACCATCACCAATCTTGTCAAACCAACACCTGATTATGTTTTACCTCATCAGCTCCTAGTATGATGGGGAACACATCTTCCCATACTCAAGGCAATCACATGCCTCTAACCAATATCAATTTTTATTTTTTATCTTATTCATTTTAAACCACACAACAAAAAAAGGAAAAAGTAGACACTAAAAATCCATACATTATGATTCCAAATGTTGAAACACCCCTAGACTTCCTTAAGACCCCCATAGGACCATTTAGCCTTTTGACCCTTAACGAACCTATCCCATAGTCAATTTAAATTAACTAGATCAAACCTTTCTTTTAGCATTTTTTACCCCTTAACACTCAACCACCAATATTTAGGGTAATTATTGATGGTCAACCTAATTGTTGATGGTCAGGGTGCACCTCCTTAATCTTTAGCATGCAAATTACCCGCCTTGTTTTTCTAATTATAGAATTTTTAATTTTAGTTGTGATCCATTATATGGATGAGTTAATTTTAGGAGGCCCAATTCACATGCTATTGTAACTCTCTTGCCTTGCCTATAAGAGAGGAATAAAGAGGTGAAAATCCATCAAAAAAATCTAAGAACATATGTGAATATATAATTATTATCAAGATCTTTGTGCATCCAAGAGTATATTTTTTATAGGTCAATCATCATCAATAATTTGGAAATCATATCAGAGAGTCAATTTGGCACCACCTCTCTACCAAGCCTTTAGGTATTCTTACATTACTAAAATTGAATTAGATTCCACTAATAGACCAACTACCTAAACCATCTACCCAATCAACTTATGGTAAGACAAGTACTTATTTATTAACATTAATTTACTTTATTTACATTTCAAAATCAACCTAGACCTTAACCACCTCTCAAAATTCATCTTATAAATCTTGTTCATTAGTAGTTTATCAACTTAGATCTAGACACAATAACCATTGATGGTTGATTCAACCACTAATAGTCTCCCCAATCACTGAAAATCAACTTGATCATTGATGGTCACCTTAATCATTGATGGTCATCCCAATCATTGATGGTCATTATGGCATCAAAAACCATCAAGATAATTTCACCCACCTACACCTAATCAAACTTAGTTTTCTATGTTCCTACTTGTTCATAGACCCCTTTCTAATTTTTGGAAGCATACCCCAACACCTTATCATTGGTGTTGATTAGTTCATTACTAATTAAAACATTTTTAGTGTATTTTCTTGGTAAGTATTCTTGTATTTATTTTTAGTACCATTTGATTTATTGATGCAATCACCTTTCTTTTCTATTTATAAGCTTATTTGCTTAAAACATGTGGATTGATATCCCATAAGGAAGATCTCACTTTTGGGATCTAGCTATCACTAGGTAATCCACCCAACTATCTGTCTAAAAAATAAGTTTACTTTAGCCCTTTCTTATTTGTAGGTCATCCTCCCAAGACAAAGAGGATATCTTAACAATATTTTGATTTAATCCATGCACTATCGATTAGGTTTTTGAACCCTACCTGTACTTAGTTTCTTTTATTCTTCCTTTCCATAACAAGCAAGAAATTCATTAAAACATTGAGAAGGATAAAAGTGAATAAAATAAGGTAATATAGGCTTATTTTTAATGTATAAATAATGTATTAAAGAATGTATAATGACTATATATAACATGGATAAATTGATACATCCTTTATTTTTTCTTAGGTAAAGGGTCGATGGAGATTTTAGTGACTTGTGGATAATTACAAGATTTATTAGATAGGCTATTAGATGGAGATAGGGATAGACTAAGATCTATAGGTCTAGGTGGGATAGCAAAGATGTGTTGAATCCCCCTTAATTTTGACATGTTAGCCATGTTCTTTAGCTATTGGTAATGATTGCCTTATACCTTTATATGGGAGGTGGATGGGGATACAGTAGAGGTGGCTATCACACTAAAGGATGTCCTTGCCATCTTGAGGTTTCCTATAGTAGGAGAAAAAGTGACTATAGGCATACCAAATAGTCTATAAGAGAGGAGAACCTTAGCCATGTGGGCTATAGGCTTAGAGAAAATACTAATAGCCAAGAGGGTGAGTATGAGGAGGAGAGATGTGGATCCTTGGTGAGGGGAGTACTCCATGACAACCTAGATGAGACTCTATAGCCTTATGACCCCATGACACTTGAGGATATGAGTGTACCATCTACCCCAGCTCAGATGAGTTAGTTCAAATTAGTTGGAGAGGCAACATGGTAGATATAGATATAAAGGGAGAGGATGTAACCACCAACATCGATGGGTGTCAGGGAGATACAAGCATGGTAGGCCCTAGTAGATGAGAGAGTTACACATCTAGTTATAGTAACATAAATGAAAAATATATAGACTCAGCTAATGGAGTCATAGATTTGGGAAACACACATATAAGGGTAGGTAAAGGGACTAAGATCTTAGACAACCTCTTTACATCATACCATTTAGATGAGTTAGACTAAGGCCTCAATAAGCAGCATGGCTAAGCCATTAGATAGATAAGATGGGACCCAACCATAGAGCTAGGGCATTGTATATGATTTTATTTATTGTATAAAACTCATGATATATATATATATATATATATATATATATATATATATATATATAAAATCAACCATAATGATGATAACATGCAAATCTAATAATAATATACCAAAATGATATATATGTGTATATATATATATATACACACATATATATACATATACATATATGTATGTATGTATGTAAAATATATATATATATATATATATATATATATATATATACATATATGTATGTATGTTTGTATTTATATATATATATATATATAAATACAAACATACATACATATATGTATATATATATATATATATATATATATATATATATATATATATATATATATGATAACTCCAGAATCAAAATAAGTTGAACCTTGTCCTCGCTTAGTGTGAGTGCACAAGTATTTTATTAATTTCAAAAAATCAAGTACATAAGGGTGTCTTTAATCTGTTAACCTTTTTGCAATGCAAACCTAGATTTATATAGTTTTTACCAATGACCGGTAAAAACAACTAATCCTATAACCAACAAAATATGGGAAAACAACCCATAAAGTAATTCTAATTAATAAACATAAAACATAAAAACTACCTAATAATTAAACTAAGTTTATTTTATGGGGGTGTCTTTATAAAAAATGCATGCCCCATTTACAATAATAATTTATTACCTACCAAAAATCTAACCTATCATTAAGACTTTGGAACAAGTCCTAACAAACCCCCCCATGATCCAAAGTCAGGTCTTTGGACACATACCAAGGATTTTTTAGAATTTTTCAAATTTAATTATGTCAAGGGGTTTTGTGAAGATATCAGTTGTCTGATCGGCAGTTGGGCAATATATTGGATCAAGAGTTTTCTTTGCCACCAGCATTCACAGATAATGATATTTGACATCCATATGTTTTGTTTTGGCATGAAACAATAGATTCTTGGACATCTTGATTGCACTCTGATTATCAATGTATAACTTTGTAGGAGCAAACTGAGAAACCTAAAGATCTTCAAGAATACGACAAAGGTAAACAATTTCTCTAGAAGCATCCCATGCTACAATATACTTTGATTCTGCTAATGAATTTGCCACTGTATCTTGCTTCTTACAACACCAAGCAATGGTAGCTGAACCCATATGCATAGTGTATCTTGTGGTTGACACTCTGTCATCCACACATCCACCAAAATCTACATCACAATATCCAACAATTTTGAAGTTCTTGTTGCGGTGGTATTTAAGGCCATATGTTTTCATTCCCTGAAGGTAATGAAGTAATTGTTTTACTACATGCCAATGAATTTCTCTAGGCTCATGCATAAACCTAGATAAAATTCTAATTGAAAATGAAATATCGGCCCTGGTAGTCATCAAGTATATCAAACCTCCCACCAATTGTCTATATGTGGTGCCATCAAAAAAGGCACTGCTATCATCCTTAGATAATTTCGAGTTACTTTCCATGGGAGTGAGGGCAGGTTTGCAATCACTCATGCCAAACCTCTCTAATAACTCATAAATATAATTAGTTTGTGAAATTAAAATACTATGCTCTTTCTGAGTTACCTCTATGCCTAGATGGTAGTGAAGAAGTCCAAGATTTGTCATCTCAAACCCATCTTTTAATTCCTTCTTCACAGACTTGTTATGGTTTTCATCATTACCTATAATAAACAAGTCATCAACATAGAGAACTAGTATCACCATTTTCTTACCCTGCACTCAAAAATAGAGAGTATCATCTGATTCACTATGATGAAAACCAATGGATTTCAAGTATGAATCCATTTTCTCATACCAAGCCCTGGGTGCCTATTTGAGCCCATACAAAGCTTTTGTCAATTTACACACTTTGTGTTCAGCACCCACCTATTCAAAACCTTGAGGTTGTTTCATATAGACTTCTTCCTATAAATCACCATTTAAAAAATCACTTTTAACATCCAACTAATGTACTTTCCAACCATTTTGAGCTACTAAGGCAAGTACCATATGAATAGTGTGCCATTTGGCAGTTGGTGCAAATGTTTCCTCATAATCAATACCTTCTTGTTGCGCATATCATTGGCAACAAGTTGTGCCTTATGTTTATCAATGGAGCCATCTAATATATACTTACTATTATAAACCCATTTACATCCGATGGGTTTAACATGTGGAGGAGGATCAAATAAAACCCATGTATTATTGATAAGTATGAAATCATACTCACATTTCATTGCATGTTGCCAAACATGTTTAGTAGATGCCTCCTCAAAAGTGGATGGCTCAGTGGAAGAAGTAGTAACAACCATAGCATAGTTCACCTATTTTTGAGAATTCTTGGGCCCTGTTAAACCAACTTTATCTGCTGTCAAGTCAGAAAAAATACTTTGAGCCCATTATGGATACTTAGACAAATTATTCAAATCAGGGACTCTAGAATTCTCATTAGGTGCATTATTCGATGGGGGACTTAGAGAATTTAAAAAAAAATCTAAGTCATCAACCTATGAACTTGTAGATGAAGGAGAGGGAAGTGAAGAAATTTGAGTCTCATACCATAACTTTGAATAGTTATTCCCATTATTCAAACCCTTATCTCTTTTTGCATTTTTCCTCTCTAATCTATCAAGTTGAGAATCAATCTTTGCAGTGTTCATAGTCCCAAACTCATCAAATATTACATCTCGACTCACAATGAATTTCCCTGAATCCTGTGCAAGCAAATGAAACCCCTTTAATCTTCAGAATAACCAAGAAAGATGCATTTTTGACTTCGTGGCTCCAACTTAGTTCTATGTTTAGGAGGAACCAAAGCAAAACAAAGACATACAAACACTTTCAAGTGTTTAACTTTGGGTTTAAACCCATACCATGCCTCATATGGAGTTTGTCCCAAAAGTGCAACTGTGGGGGACCTGTTTCTCAAATACACTGCAGTAGCAATGGATTCGGCCCAAAACTTATCATCAAGCTATTTATAGTGTAACATGGCATGTGTTGTGCCCTCTAAAGTTCTATTCATTCATTCAGATACTCCATTTTGTTGTGGAGTATAAGCATTACTATATTGTCGATGAATTCCATGTTCTCGACAATAGTCTAAAAATTCATTTTATGGTATACTCACCTCCATTATCTGAATGAAGAGTGGCCAAATGTGAACTTGTTTCTTTTTTGACTAAGTGTAACCAATCAACAAACTTAGCTAAAACTTCAGATTTGTTTTTCATAAAGAATACCCAAGTCATCCTAGAAAAGTCATCAATAAACAAGACAAAGTATCTACAGCCACCAATGGATGACTTTTTCATGTCACATACATCACTATGAACTAACTATAAACATCTGTTAGCTCTCCAAGATGACTGTTTAGGAATTTTTTCCCAATTTTGTTTTCCCAAAACACATGACTCACAAAGAATACTATCTTTGTGAAAAGTGGGCAACCCATTCACCATACCATATCTCTGCAAATCCACTAAAGAGTGGATATTCAAATGTCCGTAGTGGAGATGCCATAACCGCTATGTAGACATAATACCTATACCTGTGTCAACAACTGCTGTAAGTTTTATATTGGGAGGAAGCACCTTATAATGCAATCTAACCAAGTTTCCATCTTCATATCCTGTATACATGGTTTTATAATTATCCTTCACTGAATTGATGTAAATGAGCCCATTTTCAAGCACAATTTGATAACCTTTCTTTCGAAGAGTTACCAAAGAAAGTAAGTGTTTCTTCAATGTGGGAACATACCAAACATCCTCCAAGTATTTTATAGACCGATTAAGAAGAAGAATTCGAATAGAACCAAGTCCTAGTGGTGTATGCATAGACTTATTTGCTAAGGCAACTAGAGAGAGAGAAGCTTCCTTATAAGACCAAAAGAAATCTCTCCTAAATGTCATGTGTTTGGTTGCTCTTGTGTCTAAAACCCATATATCTGTGACCTAATCTCTAGCCTCATATTCAATATAATCAATGTGCCCCAAAGTAGTGAATGTAAATTCATGGACAACATTACTAGATTCATCATACTCATGATCGGCATACTAAGCAGAGTTAGTCTTAGTCGCTTTTTGTAGCCTGTAAATTTTATCAAAAGGAATCCTACATTATGAGGTAATGTGACCAAATTTTCCACATCTATGACACTGAATGTCTGATCTACCTCGACCTCTCCCCCTATATGAATTGTGACCATGTCCTCAATCACTTGCTTCATGTGAATGTGATTGATTAGATTGTTGATTATTTGAGTGACCCCTACCTCTATTTTGATATCTACCTCCTCTGTAACCTCGACCCCTTCTATTACTATTTCCTCTATTGTTTTGATGCCCAAATGAAGATGAACTAGGCTTTGACTCTAAAACATGGGCTTCTTCAATTTTCCTAGATTTCATGGGTAGAGAGAAGTCATGTTGGATGAGTAAATCAGCCAACTTATCAAAGGTGATGCCTATGATCTTGTTAGAGACATGCAACATTTCAACAAAATTCCTATAGGACCCTGGTAGTCCTTTCAAAGTAGCAATAACTATGAGGTCATCATCTAGTTTTCCAAAACCAGCCTTAGTGTACTCAATAATGATATTTTTCAACTTAGACATATATTCTCCCATATCCCCATCCTCATCTAATGACAAAGTAAATAACTGCATATGAATATCTATCTTCTTATGCTTAGGTTTCTTATCATACAAATTTGACAATGTTTTCCATGCAGTGTAACTATGAGGAGAATTTTCAATATGAACATACGTATCAC
>JARHVA010002335.1:1202500-1255000 GCA_037957365.1 Torreya grandis
ATACTCAATATAAATATTTGAATCATTTAAAATGATTTTTAACTTTATAATAAATTAAATCTTATCTCAAATTTGACACATGTAATTTGGATGGTGATTTGGGTATTAGAAAATTTTGTGAGGAGTGTCAAGTCCTATCCATGATCTTACACTACAAATTAGCAAAGAGAACACTACTAGGGTGGAATAAATAGGGAAATTAGGTAATCAATGATGAGAGTAAGAAAAATATGGTAATTTGTGAGGATGGTCAGGTCCTATCCATGGTCTTATAAAGTAACTCATAAGTAAAATCCCAAGGGGGGTGATCAGTACACCAAACAATAAATCTCAAGAGGAAATATAAGGGAAATAAGGAGTGAAAAGGGGAGTTTAAAAATCAATACTTAGGCATATTATGAGAAGACCTTAGGAGGAAAAAGGCATACTAAAGACATGAGAAGATACTATGTGACTAGTAGTTGTCTATGCACAAAGGGAACATGCTTGTTATAGATATAAATATTTGTAGGAAAATAGGTGTGATACTAAGATCAACTCATAGAGTATATTGATACAAGAAAAGAAAAATACCTACCTTCCCACAACATGTTCCTCACTCTTTATGACTCCTTACATAGTTTTCGATCTATTGAAAAGATTGGGTACTTGCATGAGAAAGTAGGTAGAACTAAAATATTTTTTATTCTCTTCTTCTAATCTACTAGCCTATCAGACCTTAAAGGACCTCAGCACTACTATGAGGCCAAATGTGGAGTTTGAGCTTTGAATAGAAGAAGTAGATGTGCTTTGAATAATGTCTTTTAGTGTGATTAGACTTTTAAGAATATTTTTGTTTTTGGATAACATTACCTTTTTTAAATGATTTACCTTTAAACTTTATTTTGAAGGTTTTTAAAGATTCCTCCTCCATACAGATTTGAAATGACCAATCATCAGAGAGATAGTGATACACACGAATGAGATATAGGCTAAGTCTAAAGGAAGCTAAGTAACTAAAGATAAACATTGACTAGGACACTTAGGCTTAATAATGAAATAACATATGAAATTGAGTCTTAATCATGTATATACTTAGTTTTCAGAAAAAAGGAAGAGGGAAAAAGGAGATCCAAAATGGATTGGTAAAAAGAAATAATAATGATATAGATTATTTTTTAACTGACCGCATGGTAAAGGGAGATAATAACAAATGGGAATAGGGTAAGTAGAACCAAATCACCATGATAAATTATTTGTGAAAAATAAGGATAAGAAATCAAAACAAACATGAAGATACAAGAAGAGAGTTTTGAGAAAAACTCTGGGGAAAAAGGGAAACAAAAGCAATGATAAAGAAAAGATAATCATATGTAAAAATAAATGATAAAAAATCAAGATATAGTATAACAAGTAAGAAATCATTGTATAAGATAAGAAAAAATTTGACACAGTATCAAATGAAATAATAGATAGAAATAAGATTGGACCACACGTCTAATCCAAATATAAATGTGAAAGTAACAAGTATGTGCTCATAAATACTAGTAAATTTTTCCACACACATTATCTAATACATTATATAAGTCTCTATGAAGTTGTAATCAGACTTTTGCTAAGGTCTCATCAATCTTCAATGAATACTAAGAAAATACTTCTTTTTTGATCTCCTCAATTGAAAAAGTAGGAATGCTCAAAGGATCATGATGAGGAGGAAAATTAGGCAAAGGCTAGTCAGGAGAATGCATGGAAATAGGATATATGGGAGAAGAAGGAATCATAGGTGGAAAAGGATCCATGGGTGGAGAATAATTCATGGGTAAGGGAAGATCCATAGGTGAAGTAATCACAAGTAGAGGCACAAAAGTTGTTGAAGGGACCACACGAGGTGATGGAACCACTAGAAGTAGAGCCATAAGATAATAAATAGGAGCCTTATTATAGGAATGACCTATGGGAGGAGTGGTAGAAGGTCCAATAATGGTTATAAGGTGGTTTTTGAGATGTTATTATAGGATACAATAATTATTAGTGTGATTGGTGTTGTAAATATGCCATAGACGATATACCTCACCATACTTGGGCAAATATTTAGGAAGCACCTTCAAGGGAGGTATGGCTTTGTATAATGATGGGGAATAAGGATGTAATATATCAAGATATTGTCATAACTTTCAAAAATGGGTGGAAAAATGGTTATCTATCCTATGAAATCAATAGATACATTTGTTAGTGGTTTTATTAGAAGCACTCATGAAAGGAGGTAAAATAGGAGTATAAGAAGCTAGAGAACACTCATCCACCTATTTGGTGGATAGAGGAGAAATCTTAGGTAAGGGAAGAAAACCATCACTAAGGGAAGGTAATAATAAGGAAGGAATGAAACTAGGTAAAATGGAAGGAACAATAACATCAAAAGTAGTAGTAGGCTCAACAATAGTAGTAGGAACATGATCAAGTATAAAAGGCTTGTAAAGAGGGTGAACTATAGCAACCTCTACTAAGAGAGGGGAAATATATATAGAAGGCCTAAATAGGGTTTCACTAACCTCAGGGGTGAACCAATGATGGGATTTATGAAACGTATAAAAGTGGTAAGGATCAATCATAACATGATCCATAACCATAGTCCTATGTGGTTCCTTAAAAACTAGAGGTGTTAGTGCCATCGCTACCCTATGATAAAAGGGAAAAATACAAAAATTAGGAAATATAAGTGAATTAAAATGATGAGATGCATGAAAAGACTCAAGTAAATAAGATTGATAATGGATAATCTCGACATCATGGGCTTGGACAAGACCACCTAACAATGGATCATCTAAGGATTAACCATCATCATAATCCAAGGTATGAGTTTCAATGACATAAGTAATGATGACATTTTCATTTGATGAAGCATGGTGAATAAAATTCCTAGTCTTTGTGAACTAGGAATTTGACTCAAGAGAGGATGATTAGTATCATGTTTGCTTTGAAATGAAAACATAATAAAAGAAACACACTAACTAGCATAACATCTCTAGACCTAGACACAAGTGAGATTAGTTAAAAACATGAATAAAAAACACAACCAAAATGAAAATGAAACCCTCTTTTACCTTCCTTGGATGCTCCAAAATTCTTGTTGTAGTGGCTTGCTTGGGTTGTGCTCATGAAGTCTTCATCACAGGAGGCTTGTATATCTCCTCTTCGCCTTGGCACCTTATGGCTTTAGATTGGCTTGGCTTGGAATAAATTTGGCATGGTAACACTAATTTCAATAGCATTTGGAATCATTTTTTCATTATAACTTTGCATTATCATGTGTTAAAATTCATTTGGTAAGGCCTCCTATTTATAGATTTTTAAAAATGTCTAAAATCAACCTAAAACGTCCATCTCAAGATTGAGATGTGTGGATAAGGATTAATATAAATATGCCATTAAAATTGATAAATAAGCACATAAATATTTTTGAAAGAGGAGCAATTAAGAGGCATGGAGGTCTTTTATGAAGCATGGGAGGCATGAATCATGCTATTTATGACATTATGGCTTAGGGATGTCTTTTCAAAAAATGAGGTCATCTGATGATGTAGATATTCAATATTAATTTAAAAAACTAAGTATTCAACAATTTTCCATGGAATTATTAATTAAGATCTAATTTGGTTTAATTAGCTCTTAAGCATGATTAAGCACTTTGTGCATAGTTTTTTTAAATTGATCAGAATGCCTTGTTATTAGTCTAAAATTCAACTAGATTGGAATTAAAAGGCAGTGTCATATGCATTAGATCCATTATCCCATTTAGTATGTTACCAATAGAAAATAACAAAGGCATGTGTCTTGTGAAAGAGATTTGATAGAAAATAATAATATAGAGTACTTAGGTGCAAAACTGGCATTTTGACTCGAGATGATCTTATCAAAGTTAGCTTGCCCATAAATTGTATTACCCCATTTAGGTATACCCTAACTAAAATTAGAATTTGAATATATAATTTTCAAATATTTTAATGTGATTTATCATTTTTAGGATAAATTATGTATTTTAAGTATAAATTGGCTAAAATTCTAGTTGGAGGTTATTAATGGCCAAATTTGGTGTTTACAATTTACCTATATTTGGGAAGGCATCCCAAGCTATAAGCATAGTAACATCTTCTAAAATAATGAAAAGGTCTTTTATTCCTACAAATGCAATGATGATAAACTAATTGTCTAATGCCTCCTTAATGGAATGATTGGCACAAGTAGGTCAGCAAGCAGTCCCTTGATAAAAAGTGAAACAAGGGGACCAAAGAAAGGAAAGATGATGGGGTACAAATATAATGATATTAAAAAGGTAGTCAAAATCATTAATAATGCAAGTGGGATGGTGTTCAATGGATTTACCAAAGGTGATTAGAACCATTGTACCCTGATAGTGGAAACATGTTTTGATAACATAATGATTTGCTCAAAGGCAGTTATAATCATTGAGAAGATGGAGCTGCCCCAATAAGGATAGACAAACAAGATAATAACATGCCCCTATATGGGTAGAAAAAGGGAAGTGGTGACAACACAATGATTTTCCCAAAGGTTATTATAATCATTGATAAATATAGGTGGGATGATGTGTAATTATTTTCCCATAGGCAGTTATAGTCATTAGACGTTGATTATAGAAAACATGATAAACTTGGTTGAGGATGATAAATTAACATGGAGGGTAATGATGAATTGGAATAACCTACTAGTAGGGAGATGTTATCTAAAATAATAAAGGTTTAAATTCTTTCATGTTTAATTACTTTATATAGGATATGATTAAGATGAAGTCAGGATGTTGATGTTGAAGAGATGTTGTCATTGTTAAATAGACTTCTTGAAGCTGAGGTTTGTTGTAATACATGTCAGTAGGAATCATGGTATAACATCATGATGACTTGGCCAAAATATGTATAAGGATCGAGTCCTATAATTCAATACTCAATAGAAAACAATGTACCAATGATAGAAATCATGATGACAATGTAAACATATGAATATGGATGGATTCAAGTATAAGTGTGGGAAATGAATCACCCAATGAACACACATCAACCGAATTAAGGTAATAGTGTTGAAAGTAAACAAATAGACACACAAATAAAACAACAAAGAAGTAAACAAAGAAACACTCAATAAAAACCATATAAACATTGCCCCTATAAAATAGGTGACAATGAATAAAATGGAGGAATAAAATATAAGGAAGGGCATGGTAAAAGTTTCTCCATATGCACTAGGCAAGTGGGAGTTGCCTACATAGTTTCATGGATGTAATATCCAATAAAAACCTCAAGCCAAATGTAGTTCTTCTAAGGAATGGGAATAAAATGATAACTAGGGATAATAAATAGAATGGATGTGATAGAAGAATAGGAATGGTCTTGAAAAATGGTAAGTGCATGAGAGAAAAAGGCCAAAAAATATGGGGAAACTAAATGATAAGTGATTTTCTTGTAACTTAGTAAGGGTTCCTAGAATCCTTAAGGTAAAGAAGTGGTCAATGTTTTTATTCTTTTCTAATTATTTTTCAAATGTTTTTGGAATTTTTTTGGAGTATCTCAACTCAATCGAGAATGATGATACACTAAATGGTTTAATCTCACAAAATGGTGAGAGCATTTAAACTAAGGTTGCTCATAAAATGGTGAGAGCATTCAAACTTAGGTTGCTCATAAAATGGTGAGATAATTCAAACTTAGGTTTCTCATAAAATGGTGAAATCATTCAAAATTAGGTTTCTCAAAAAATAGTGAGAGAGTTAAAACTTAGGTTGCTCAAAAAATGATGAGAGCATGGCTTATGTTACTCACAAAATGATGAAACTATTTAAACTTAGATTGCTCACAAAATAGTGAGAGCATGCCTTAGTTTTCTCACAAAATGGTGAGAGTGTGGTTTAGGTGGGGTGACTGAGCTAACCTCAATAAGCATCAAGTGCTACCTACATATTCCCATAGTAGGACCTCAAGTAACTGTAGTTTTTCCTTTATAGTGGAGGAATTTGACTAGTGTAGCAATCAATTCAAACAAAATAGTCATAGTAAAAAAAAATATTATGGCATAGGAAGTGGTAAGTTGGTACGTCAAGGCTCAATAAATAAATTTTTCCCTTAGTTTTCCCATAGGAAGTCATAACTATGACACAATGAAATGGATCAATGGTAATCATTTCCCCAAAGGTTGTTATAATTAGTAGCAATACTAGTGATAAGAAAATAATAACAAATGAAGGATGCAACTATCAAAAATTCCATCATACTACTCCAAAATATGATCTCTATCTAAATTACTTGAAATAACTATTGAAACTGATCAAATTCCCTAATGCTGAAAATGCATAATGAATGGAAAAAACCAAGGGCAAATGAGCTAGGTTTTAGAACATGTATGGTTGATAGAATGAAATGGAAAAATAGATGGAATGGGATAAAAAGGAATGATAGGAAATTATATCTATATAAAGAAAAATATTGATAAAATAACACCACTAAAGTGGTCATTATAGATGATACACCTTAGCACTCAAGCATAATACCACTTAAGGTGAATAATATTTATCAGCACAAGAAGTGCATCTCTATCTAGTGTGACAAGCCTATATGCTCTTGATCCATAATTTAAAATAATGATGAAAGGCTCTATCCAATTTGGTTTTAATTTAACTTTATGCTTCTTCTCAAGTATGGTATTCTTTTGGTTTTCTTTAAGAACAAGATCACCAAATTCAAATTTTCTATATTTGATACTCTGATTATAGTGGCCTTTGAGTTAGTTATGATATGATTAAAGATTTTTCAACATAGTTATACATTTTTCATCAAGTAAGTCTAGTTATTACAGGTGATCTACTCGATAGTCATTATCATCTAGGATATTCTTGAAATCTATCCATAGTGAAGGTAATTTGACCTCAATGGGAAGGATGGCTTCAGTACCAAAAATAAGTGAATATGGAGTGGTGATTGTGGGAGTATGATGATTGGTATGGTATTCCCAAAGGATATTGAATATTTACAAGTTCCAATCATGATTGGTATCATTGACAATATTGACAATGGTTTTGTTCAATGCTTTAGCCTGGCCATTATCTTGAGGGTAATATCCTATATAAAAATGTTGTGTGATGTTATATTTAGTAATTATCTAGTATACATCCTTATTCTTGAATGATCCTCTATTATTAGATATAATTTTAGAGGGGATACCATAGGAAAAAATGAGATGGTTGAAGATAAATTTGTAAATTTGCTTTCCAATCATATAAGTGAGGGGTATAGCTTCAAGCCACTTGGTGAAATAATCAGTGGTGGTAAGGATATATTTATGGCCATCAGATGAAGTGGGATTGATCTTCCCAATGAGTTCAATTCCCCATGTATCAAATGACTATGGTGTCAACATTAGTTTTAGAGTTTATGCTAGTCATGAATCAGATTAGAATGTCATTAACAATTGTCATATTTATTTACATATGCATTACATCTACATCCATCATGGGCCAATAATAACTAGTACATAAGAGCTTTTTGGATAGGACTAACGTACTAAAATGAGCTCCACATAATCCTTCATGAGCTTCTCTTAACTCTAGTGTAGACTCTACCAAAGTTAAACAATGAAGTAGAGTTCCATCAAAACTACGATGGTAAAGGGTAGATCCAAGTACAATATAATGAGTAGAATGATGATTAAAGGATTTGGTTTGTTTTTGAGATAGGTTAGGTGGTGGTCTTGAAGGTATTTGTAAAGTTATAAGTACCAAATAGAATTAGGAATAATAATAGCATAGATCATTACAATGGTTGATGGTTCATGAGCTGGTGCAAATAAATTATCAACAAGGAATTGATATTTTCTAGCTTTGGCTATTTTTTGAATCAGAGAGATGATAGTAGCCATGGAGTCTAAAGTTTTATTACTAGACCTTGGTATATGTTCAAATTGAATATTTGCAATTTGATGATTTAGTGTATCGACTAGAGCCTTATATAGAACCAACTTGTCCTCTTTGGTTTAAAAATATTATATGACCTAATTGATGATTAATTAAGAATCACCATAAACCTTTAGATGAGATATATTCCATTATACTACCTATAAAATTCATACTATAAGTGATTCATGCATGGCCATGTTATTTGTATAAGGAAAACTGATTCTGAATGATTTAGGGATTAAATCCCCCTGTGATGTAATAAATAAGAGACCTACCCCTGATCCATGTATAGTAAATAAACCATAAAATTATAGCTTCTAATGATTTAAAAAAAGAGGTGTGTCAATGATAGTCATTACGAGTTCATTAGGAAAATAAAATGTGAGAGGCTTTGTGTTGACAAGGGGTGCTTTAGCAAGTTCATCTATAAGGACCTATCCTTTCATTGCCTTCTAATTAACATACTCTATGTCAAACTCACTAAGAAGCATGATCAATTTAACAATTATACCTTGTAAAGCTATTTTAGATAGTAGATACTTGAGTGGATCTACTTTTGAAATGACCACGGTCTTATTGTTTAACATGTAATGGCATAGTTTCTGAGCTGTGAAGACTATGGCTAGACAAGATTTTTTAATAGGTGCATAATTGTGTTCATATGTGTTCAAGGTAAGGATTAAGTAGTATATTGCATGTTATTTCCCATTGTTATCATGTTGATCCAAAATTTCCCCCAAGGCATTATCAGTAGCTGATAGATACAATAAGAACAACCTTCCTAGCATAGGAGGTAACAAAATAGGTGCATTAACTAGATAGTATTTGAGTTGTTGAAAAGTTGTTTAATAGTGTTAATCCTTGTAAAATGAAACTCCCTTATTTATAATATGTGTAAATGGATGACAATTGTATACTAATTGAGAGATAAAGCATCAGATTAGTTGCATCTTACCTTATAAACTATAGAGTTACTTCAAATTGGTTGGTGGTGACATCTTGATTATAGCATAGACTTTGGATGGATTGACTTCAATGCCCCTACAAGGCACAATAAATCCAAGTAAATTTATTGATGTTACTCCAAACACATATTTATTTTTATTTATTCTAACTTTATACTCATACAATCTTCTAAATATCCTATGTAGCACTACTAGATGGTCCGCCCTGGTTTTGGATTTTCCTAATATGTCATCGACTTAGTCTTCAATAATATCATGCATCATATCATTGAATATGATAGTCATGGCCATTTGATATGTATCTCTATAATTATTAATACCAAATGGCATTACTTGATAGTAAAATGTTCCCCATCGAGTGGTGAACACTATTTTGTGTTAGTCTTCAGGTGTTATTCTGATCTAGTTATATCTTGAAAAGCTATCCATGAGTGAAAGAATTTCATAACCTATCATGGAATCAATGATAATGTCAATATTAGGTAATGTAAATTCATCTTGAGGATAAGATTTGTTTATGTCTCAAAAATTATTATAGATTTTGATTCTTTCTAGCATTTTACTAATAGATACAACATTAGATATCCATTCTAAGTAGTCAATGGACAAGATATATCCTATTTATAAGAGTTTTCCCAAATATTTATTTACCAAGATAACAATGTAAGTATGCATCTTACATAGCTTTTATTTCACTAGTTTGACATTAGGATTAACCATAAGGTGGTGTAAAAACAAGGTGGGGTCTAAACCTGGCATGTGAGAATAAGCCAATGTAAAGTTATTTACAAATTCTCTCAATAGAGTTGTAAAGACTTCACATTCCTCCTCAGTGAGGGACATGCTTCATTTTATCTATTTTGGGTCTGATGGAGTCCTGATGTTAACCTTTATTATATCTTTGACTATAAGGGTCAAACCATCTTCTAGGATAGTAGACAAAGATTTGAACTATTGGACTATATCAGGGTCCTTTATTAGGACTTGCTCTTCAATGTCTCCTAGGCATGTTGAATCTGAGTCCCTTAATGGGATATCTAGCCATGTGATAAAAACAATAAAAAATTATTGAAGAATTTTATCAAATACTTGTTGTTTCTAAAAACTAAACCTGGATTCATAGGTAAGTTCATCATTGATGGTCTCCTAGTCTAAATTCAAAGAAGAATAAACACCTTCGTCTAATGGTGCCTAAAATAGGTTTTCACCACTAAAATGGCCTTTATCTTTACTTTTTCCCTTGTAAAAAACCACTTCAAATAGGTTTTTAACTTGGTGACCTTAATGTTTTACTTTTTTTTTGGAAAGGGTGTTCATCTACTCTCCAAAATAGGCTTCAAGATCTAATGTAATTGAGAATCTTGACTTGTGATCTCCCAATAGAACATTGTCTCTAAGGCCTAAGAAGTCATAGAATGACTCATAATTTTAGAACTCATCAATTGGTATATTGGATTCTTGTTGGTCCCAATCTATCAATTGGGGATAATATAATGGTAATGAGTTACGATGAATGATTGAGGTAAGGGTAAAAATAACATTGTTATCAAGTAGGTTGGCTTTAGCTACATCATCAAAGGTAAGGCTATGATTAAACTCTACTTCACTATCAAAATCATCATCATTAGTCACTGGTGATGGAGTTTGAACATGATATGTGGGGTCACCCCCAGGTGATTTAAAACCAAGTCCATAGGGCCTTTGATACTTAGTTATGGAAATTGGTTCCAGCATTCCTTGTTGATTTACTCTGAGGCCTCTTCCTTCATAGTCTTAAATTTATATGATGTTAATGGGAATAGGATAATTTTCAATTTTATAACAATCATCTTGGTTGTCATTTTACAACCATGATTCATCCCCTTATAGAGGGTCTAATTCTAGGCTTGATGTTGGTACAAACATGATAGGTCCTTTATCTTTGTTCTTTCATTGCCAATGCATGTGTGGGGTGACTTTAGGTCACCCAAAGGGCTTTAGATTCTAAGTAAGATTGAAAATATGAAAGGTATCATGAGTCACATACTCACATGGTCCATTATCTAAAATTTTAAAATGATTGGAAGCTTTAGGAGGTGGTATGTGGGAAAGGGAATCCAAGGTATTAGGATCTATTCAATTATCTTGTGGAGGATCAATAAGTATGGCCTTTCCTTTATCTTACTTAGAACATGGATTCATGCCATAGTGGTAATTATAACTTTGCAACTTAGCCTCAAAATTTTTTGTAATGTTTATATGGGTGTAAATCTCCTAGAATATTCACTTCTATCCCTGAGTGGGAGAACTTCATACATTGATGCAGTGTTGATGGGACTGCATGAATCCGATGTAACCAAGGCCTACCTAGAAGCATATTATATGAAAACTCAAAATCAAGCACATGTCAAAGTGTATCATGGGTGAAAGGCCCAATGATAACTGGCAATCTAATGGTGCCTTGTGATTCTCTTTCTTGATAATCGTAAGCCTTGATGGTTATCATTTCTAATTCAAAATCTATCATTATGTACCCAAGAAGCTTGATGAGCTTTAGAGATACTATGTTGAGGCCTGATCCATTGTATATAAGGACACATTTCACTTTGTGACACTTTATATAAAACCTCTATATATAATGGATTATTATGGAGTGGGCCAAGGGAAGACATATCACTTTGGTTGAATGTGACTTATTAGGTTGGAGCTAGGTGTCCAACCAAAACTTAAATTTTATCAGTGGATATGTCACTAGAAATAGTGGATTGGGTCAAAAATTCATTCAAGATGTTCTTATGGATTATTGACATTTGTAGCAAATCTAAAATAGAAATTTATGCTGATATCTTCTATAATTGTTCCACAATATCAAACTTCTTATCTTTGTCAGTAGTGAATGGTTTATTCTAAGGCTAAATGGTTGGTTGGATTACAAGCAAAGTGGTAGATGCTTATGGAATTGGGATAGTAATCTTTGACCTCTGAGTTGTGATTACACAATTAGGATTAGATATTGGACCATAATTTCTAAAAAATGTTGGGAATGGTGTGGGATCAAATAGGACAAGTTTTGGTTGCCAATGCACTTGTATATGGTCACGTGGTAAGGGTGAATTATTGGTATATGGTCCAAAAGTGGGAGTCCTAATTTATTGGTTTACTTATGTGCAGTTCCAAGTCAAAGAAGTATTATCCATATAATTTGGTTGAGTGGTATTATTTAACAATGGTCTAGATTGATTAGTACTCGATATAGGATTAATGGAGATGGTATTAACACCACCCCATATAATATGACCTACAACCCTATTATAGTCATGTAAAAGTACATGGTAGGTTTGTTGGTTGTTATTATACTAACCTTGGTTTTATCCATTATTCTGATGTTATGAGTTATGTTATTGATTTTGATGATTCTATTTGTTGGGCCTTTGATTTTGATACTATTGATTTTATTGTTATGCTATTGTTATGTGTTATGTTGGGGAAATGGATTTTAATAAATCCTAAGAGTTTGATTAGAGGTGAAAGCACCATTATCTAATGTTATCTCCCTATTCTCCAATATATTCAAAATCAAATGCTTGATTTGCACCCATCTACATAGATAATGCCTATTTACCCAATGATATTCACATAATTCATTTTCATGGTACCAATCAAGATAAGGAATGAATTTTGGATAATTATTTGTTATAGACCAACTAATTAGATTAGCAGTGACAAGTTTGTGAAATACAAACTCAGTAGGTTCTCCTAGGTCACTAAATACATGATGCCTAGGCATAGTTCTCCTTGGAGGAGAGGTTTGTAATGGTAAAGGTTGTTTCATTTTTTGTATGGGTCTTGTTGTTGTACTTTAAATGTTATTTGGAGAGGTTTTGGGTAAGATTAGCTAAAAAGGTGGTGTAGATAATGTTTACATTATTTGAACATGATGTGACTTAGTTACTCCATTACCCATAACATTTATTATGGTTTAATTTATTTGGTCTATCATGGTTATTGGCATGTGCTAGTTGTGATGGTTGAACTTGGATTATATGTTGGTTTTGGCCACTTACTTGATTGATACCTTGATTTTGATTAGTTGACACAAGCTTGATGATCCCTTTACTAGTATGGGATTACCTATTTAATAAGACTTTGTGGATGATCTCCTTGAAATTATGTGCACATTATAGTTCTAGATGATAAGCTATCTCACTATGAAAATTTTTAGTAAACACAATGACTAATTATCTATCTATTAAATTATGGGTAAATTATCTTGCAATAACTCTCCATCACTGTAGATAACTTGCAAAAATCTCACCAAATTTTTACTTTGCTTATGGTAATTCAACCAATGAAATCTCATGTTTGAGATTATAGGAAAAGTGTTGCACAAACTTATTAAAAAGATCATCAAAATATATTACTAAATTCTTATGAAATTTTTAAAACCACTCCAAGGCTTGTCTATCCAAGCTCCTTGGAAACAACAATAAAAGGTATATATTGTTATATGCCACTAGTTGACATTCAACGAAAAACTCAGTTAAATGGGCCTTAGGGTCACCTTTCCCTTGTCTTTTTCAAATTTTGGTTTTTTGTATCTTAGAGGAAATGGTATCTATAAGTACTCCATGTTGAATGGATAATAATACATGTCATCTAACTTAAAATTTTTAGTTTGTTTCCCACCTTGAATGACAACAATTACATCGTTCATTTATTGTAATTCTTGGGATAAGAAACTAGAAGGAATATTGGTTTTAGGGAGATTATTGGTTTGGGTAGATGATTGGAAGGTAAAAAGTGGTACACTTTGACTATGGTATGATGGATATATATATTGAGGTATATTGGTTTAGTTGGAAAATGGACCAATAATATGCATATGTGGATTAGGATGTACATGAAATTTCACATTTGGTTGTGTGATATTTTAGTTTAGGTTGCCTATGAAGGTTTAACTTGGAGGATTTTTTGGTTGGGATGGAGGGATATAACTATACTATGCTTTTTATGGTTGAAAAGGGACATGTTTCCAACTAATCAAACCTAGTTGTTGATTGGGAACTTGTGGACCAAAACCCTGTCTCTAAACTTGTGGCAAATTTTGAACCAATGGTGTTCTAGTAGGTACTTGAGAAACATGGGAGCCTCCTTGTTTCATGAATCACTATGGGTAAATGAAAGTAGGTTGAAGATTTAACATTTGTCATTGACCAATATTTACATGTGGTTAACTAGTCATCATTTGATTTTAGATTGGTACACTAGTATGCAATTGAAGAGGTATGTTTATCATTACTTGGTGAGGTAGAACATTAGTTTCCCCTTGCTAAGGTGGCAATACATTCAACCTTGGCTGCATTAGTACACTAGACTATGTTTGGTTTTTTAGAATGCTACTCATCATTTTTTGAGGAGTAAGATTCATCAGATTCTATTGTGGCATGACATTGGTCACTAGCTGACTACCTAATCCCATAGGTTGCACACTTGATGAAGTATTAAATTGAGGTTGATAAATAGGTGGTGAATATTGGGGTGCAAAATCTCCTATTTCTTGGTATGATGATCCACTCATGATATTAACTATAAGCACATGTTGTTGACCAGATATTTGTGTGTTAGTACCACTTAGATTGGGATTGGATGTTGCTTACACATTATCCACTATTTTTCATAGAAGTAAAATATACTTCTTCAATAATAGGCATATGAAACAATTTTCCTATCAAAGTGTTTTTCATGAATGGGTTTGAAATCTGACTCTCTTGTCTAGTTAACTCTATCAACACTCCTATTGAAGGAACTAAATTAATAAAAGGTTTTCTCACCATGTTCATTTGACTAAAATTTTGTGCTAGCTTTAACTAGGTTTGATATGCCATTTGAATTTTATTAAAGTGGTATTCTATGATATTTTTTCCTCTATTAGACATATTAGTGTTCTAATACAGTGTTTAGACTAGAGCCAAAGGATTTCTAGAAGAAGCCTGTTGATTGTAAATTATGTTGTGGAGCATTCTTACTAAGATTGGTAAATTCTAATGAGGGAAGTCTACTAGAAACATGGCCCCTACCTTTATGGCTCAAACCAAAATCTCATGTTTATTATCTAATAAATGATGTTCAAGTAAAAATGTATCATATGTGGAAGGTGTATTAGTAAATCATGAGTGTTGAGGAATTGGGTCATCAGTTGTCAGTATTGTATCTAAGTATTATGCAATTTGTTCTTCGTCTTGTTCTAAATAAGGTGTTTTATTAACCAAATAATTAGCTAATTGATCTTGGATTTGTGACCCTAATTGAGTATTATAAGAGGGATAAATATTTATCTCATAAGTAATATTATTCATGTAGGGGTTTTGCTTTATTTCTTCATGTGAAACCACATTACTAATCCATGGATTTTACATGAGTCCACTACGAGTGTAGGAATAGATGTTGGGATCCATAGTCAATGCTTTCTGATAGAAAGGGAAGAGATTTATACAAACTCTAAAAGGATAATGTCTAAAAATATGATGTACAAACTTGGTATATATTCATCAAAAGGATTAAAAGGTTTATGCAAATATTTGAGATAACATAAGCTATCATTAAGTGTCTAATGTTACACATCTTACATAAAAAGGTTAAGTAAATGAATCAAAAATTGAAATGCCAAACACTAAGGTCAAAGTGTTTCAAATCAATCTAATCTATGAATTTAAAATTTGCTAGGTCTTTTGGCTAATTGTGGCATCAAAATTTAGGCTCAAACAAGGCATGCACTAGGACTCTTGGCCAAATGACATCAAAAGCTAGACTTTGAAAATAGATGAAAATTTTAATCTAACAGATTTGAAGCACTTCTAATAAACATTAGGCATTTGATTCTTGGACATGGACTCAAAGAAATAGGTATAAGGTATGAAACAAAGGGCACTTTTGATATAGTTTTGTTTCTCACAAATAATGGTATAAAACTTTGTTCTTTTGACAAATAAGCTATAAAAAAGTAAATGGCATAACTGTGCTAGAAAAAGGTTCACAAAAGTATACTTGAATTAGTTTTAAAATGTAGGAACAAATTTGACCTCTATTCAAGAGGGCCTATAAAATAATATCTAATGTTTTTTGGGTAGTGTAATAGTGATAGACTACCCAAAAGATGTGACAAAATGTTTGTTTTAAAAACTCTCTAAGGCAAAGATAATTTCTCATAAATTTAATAGTATAACATTACCTTTATTGATTCAAAATATTATGGTGCATAAACTCAAAGTGCAAGTGTTTAGCATGAAATGACTTAAGTCTATCAAGTGGTGATAATGGTCATGATTCTTAAATGGCCTTCAACCCAAATTGGAAAGTTAGCCTAAGTTCCCTCAAGTTTAGTGTAAATTACAAACCCATGTAAAACATCAACCCTATGAGATTATAAAGGTGAAATTTAGAATTTACATTATAAATGAAGGACTCAAAATTTTTTTGGCAAAGGTATAGACTCATGGGTAGAATAACTATGCCAAAGTGGATGATATGACTCCATGTTTTGATGAAATTTAAATAAGGCAAATTGATTATTTCACATGGGAAACATAATGCCTCTTTTTTCAAAGGAAAATGAAGACCATCTATTTGGTTTACATCATTTGTTTACACCAAGTTTTGACTCTAAAAAAGACTTTAATCTAGGACAAAACCAACTAATTAATCTCTCTTAGATCCTAAACTGGCAAGGCTGCTTGGTATTATTGGAATCTATCAATATAGATCATTTTAAATGATTTTAAGTGTTTATCCAAAAGTAAATGCCCATTATATAGTAGGGTTTTTACACCCCCCTTCTCTCAAATGACAATATTGTGACATGAACCTTGAGGTGCATCTTATACCAATAATACTTTCATGACAAGTGGGGATTTATCTAAGATCTACAAGTTTTCAAATGTTTTAAGGGATTCAATTTCATATCGACTTTCATGTCAAATAATGCAAATGAAAAGCACAAATTTTGGGTTTGTATCACTTGGCTTGTTGAAAAAAGGTCTAGTCATTATTTCAACCACTACATCCTATTGTTCACTTAATGTAGTGTAATGTCCAAAGTGCCACTATGTCCCATGTGCAACTCTAATATGGAGCCAAATGAAGTCAATGATGGGAGGTGAAACCCCAAGTTAAATCTTCCTTAAAGAACTTATGATAGGTAATTGCATCCCCCTTGTAAGCCAAGTTTACATGAAATAAAGAAATAATGAAATAGAAAGACTTTAAGTTCATTTTCAAGGTCACCCAAACTATGACATGTTTTTGGGGGATCACTTTATATGACCTTCTTTCTAAGCCTTAGACTAGGCTACTTGCAATAGGAATGGAAATTTTCATTCCAAGGGTTACCTAAAGGGGATAAAGGGAAGAGCATACATGTAACATCCCTCTCTTTGCTAATCAAAATTAGATCAAACAACTATTGAAGAAAAAAATGACAAGTGTGTTCAATTTTAAGCCCAAACGAAAGATTTGGTGTTCATTTGACCCATTAGTCTTAATTTACAACTTTGAAAGCTAACTACAAGATTTAAGAAATAGCACCCTAAATGATTTCATTAAGCACCAAAAACAATATTCCTAATTCATTTTAAAATCATGCCAAAGATGTCTTAATAACATGTTTTAACAAGTTATAAGTCTACTGATCACCTGTCTACCCTTAAGGCATCACCCCAAAAGCAAATATGTTAGATTATAAACATTTTAAATATATTTTATAAATTTTGTGAAAAACTTATGAAAATTAAAGATAAACTAATGTCAAATTCTCAAAATTTAGGAGAAAACATGTGGCTTAAAAAAATCATCCAAAATGGAGTCCATATGGCCCCAAACTAAGCATTTTAAAATGGCCTATTAGCTCTTAGGTTTGTGTTTTTAATAAAAACATAGTGACCGACATCGTTTCTATAGCTAATGATAGTTACACTTAATAAATGATGATGGTTATCTAATTTACAATGGTTATACCAATAATGACTAATGATGGCTATGCAAACCAATGATGATTTTACTAACTAACAATGGCTACTATGTAAACCTATGACAAAGAAAAATGGCAAAACAAAATTAGAAAATCAAATTGTAAGAGTTTTAATTATCCAAATGAAGATTTTAAAGTTACATAATGATCTTATTCATGTGTTGGATGCATCTGGTCCCATTGAGCATTCCATTATGTGAACTAGGAATTTGACTCAAGAGAGGATGATTAGTATCATGTTAGTTTCAAAATGAAAACAAAATGAAAGAAACATACTAAATAGAATAACATCACTAGGCCTAGACACTAGGGAGATCTTAGTTAACAAAAATGAATAAAACACACAAATGAAATGCAAAATAAACCCTCTTTTACCTTCCTTGGATGCTCGAAAATGCTTGTTGTAGTGGCTTGCTCAGCTTGTGCTCATGAAGTCTTCATCAAAGGAGGATTGGCTATCTCCTCTTCTCCTTAACACCTTATGGATTTGGCTTGGATCGAATTGGAATTAATTTGGCATGGTAACACTAATTACAATAGCTTTTGGAATCATTTATGCATTATAACTTTGCATTATCATATGTTAAAATTCATGTGGTAAGGCATCTTATTTATAGATTTTTGCAAATGTCTACAATCAACCTGAACCATTCATCTCAAGATTGAGATGTGTGGCTAAGGATTAATCCAATTGTGGTATTAAAATTTATAAATAGGCTCATTAATATTTGGGATATAGGAGTAATTAATAGGTATGAAGGGCTTTGATGGGGCATGGGAGGCATGAATCTTGATATTTATGGCATTTATGGCATAGGGATATCTTCTCAAGAAATGAGGTCACCTAATGATGCAAATATTCAATATTCATTTCCAAAAATAAGTATTCAACAAGTCTCCATGGAGTTATTAATTAGGCTCTAATTTGGTTTAATTATCTCTTAAGCATGATTAAGCACTTTGTGCACAAATTACTCAAATTGATCAAAATGCCTTGTTATTGGTCCAAAATTTGACTAGATTGTAATTGGAAGGCAATGTCAAATTCATTGGATATATTATCCAATTTAGGATGTTACTAAAAAAAAAAAGGCATGCATCTTGTGTAATATATTTGATAAAAAATAACAATCTAGAGCACTTAGGTACAAAATTGGCATTTTGACTTGGAATGATCTGATAAAAATTAGTTGGCCCATAAATTTCATTGCCCCATTTAGGGATAAACTATCCAAAATTGGCATTTGAATATGTCAATTTTAAATCTTTTAATCTACTTTAGTGTTTTTAAGCCAAATTGTGTATTTTGAGTGAAAATTGGCTAAAATCCTAGTTGGAGGTTATTAAATGGCACTACATTTTTTGGGGCACCTCCTTAAATACCTAGCATAAAATGTAAAAACGTGATGAAAAGTTTTTTGGACTCATTTGGGTTCATGTGAATGATCCCCACCCCATTTTGGACTCTTTAGCAAGTTGGGAGATAAACCAACCAAATGAGAGACCTATTAGCTAAGTGGAAATCTCACCCCATTTTCTTTCATGACCACTCATTATCCCACTTGGAATATGGTTCCACATTTCACTATTCCACTCCTTTGGTATATTCCTTGATATCGAATGCTATAAATATGACCCTCCCCCTTCACCCATGGTTAAGATGGTTTTTAGTGAAAGCATTCACCTTGCAGGTTGTCTAATTTTTTAAGAGTCCAATCATCTTGGAGGAGAAGGAGTCAAATCCCCAAAACTCTACTAGATTTTTAATCCAACATCATCATCTTCAATAACATCATCATCAACAACAACACCAGTATTCTTCTTCAATCTTGGAAGGTAATATTTACTTTTGTTTATTTAATTTCAATCTTTCTTTCCCTTTGGCCTTTTATTTTATTAACCCCTTAGATCCATTCACCATTTTAATTTCTCCCTTTATCATCTTACCATTTGTCCCTTTACCCCCTTTTACCTTCTTGATCACCATTTACCCTCTTTTGCCTTCTTAACCACCATTTCCCCTTTTTTCCTTCCTGACCATCATTTACCCCTTTGATCACCTTAATAATATTACCACATTTTCCATTAACAAAACCCAACCAAAGTATCTTTTGACCCTTGTTAAATTACCAAACCAGAGCCACAACCTTGCTTTAACTTATTTTTAGCATTAGTGTCAATCAAACATTGCTTTCATTTAGTTATCGTTAGCAAAACATTTAACTTTATTTTCTTAAATTTAGTTATTTAATATTTTAATTTTAGTTTCACTATAATTTAATGAAAGTATATTTATTTTATTATTTCAAACTTAAGTGTTTAAATTAGGTGGATTGATAGCCTCTTAGAAACTCATGCTTTTGAGATCTAGCTCATGCTAGGCAATCCAACCAACTACTTGTCTAACCAACATGTTTTGTGGCAGTACTTTCTTATTTTCAAGTATTATTCCCTAGATAAAGAAGTGTTCTCACAGAATACGGACTTAAATTAGTACACATTTACCAAGTATTCTCTTACACACCCTTAGATTCTTTTTCTACAATACTAAGAAAAAACTTAAAAATAATATAGAAATAAGAAGTACAATCACTAAGATGGGGGGTGAATTGGTGAGCCCAAATATTAAAAATTTAGTTCTAATTCCTTCAAACTCTTAATCATTCAATACATATGTTTATGAGGCCTACACACCATTCATATCAATGAAAAAGAATGATAATGCAAGATCAATCACATAACAATATCATACAATGGAAACCCTCTTGGAAAAAAACCCATTGTAACCTATAATTGGACTACGGTCTTATAATAATAAGAACCAATTTAGACCATCTACAAATGATCAAATAACTACCATTCCCAATTTTAGTGAGATTGTAATCCCATAAGGAGTTACCATACCTATCTAGATGAGCCACCACAAAAACTAGACCTTTAGCAAGTTTTACCTTGCAAAGAGGCTATTACTCCCTTAGATGTTGAGATACCAGAACAACACCTATGAATAAAACATCTCCTCAAAACTAATTTCCTACCAATTTGATGGAGATACAAATTATATTATCTCTCTTCAACTCTACACACTCAATGTATCCAAAGCCACACTTTGGTCCACTCTACACTTCTCAAAAACAACTCTATCACCTCAACACTCTCTATTGGTCAAAGCACATTACATACTTGAACCAACATATAAATATTAATCATGGCACATTACATATCCCAAATATCTCCAATATTTAACCCTTAACTCTATCATAACAATAAAAACATGAGTAGATGGTCATACACATAGTACACACTCTGATCTACCTCTTAGATTAAACACCAAGCTCATATAGTCACTACCTTGTATTCACTCATAATATACTCTCTCAAACAACCTCTTGAATAATTTTGCTCATTCTACTTCCTCTAGGATCATTAGGTCCAATGACTTGTATGTCCTACTATACCAACTTAATCAAACAAGCATATTTGATCCTCTTCACTCTCTATTAGTCTTCACTAACTGATACCTTCTCTTTCAAAAGTTCTTAACTTAACTTGGCTCCACATTCACACTCTCTCATATAATTCTTACAAGTCTAGAAATCACCATCTTTGATTTCACTATTTATAGAGCATTCGTTATCATCATCATCTTGGATGACCATTAGGCATGTCTTAACCCTTAATATATATATCATATGAAGACACAACTCGATACAATATTCATAGGTTGGGGATATAATCTATGGGTCACCCTTAAGTAGCTACACCTTTTAATAAGACCCTTGTAGTTCTTATAGGTCTCATGGAGACCTATTCACCCATTTATCATAACATTGAGCAAAATAATAACATAATACCAATTCCAAATGTATATATTGACACTAAATTACCCTTTAGTCATCCTCAAATGCTTATAGTCATCATTACATTATCTTATACAAGCTTAATCAAAATTATGTACACACAGTCACCATGAACAAATACAAAGTCAACTTATAAACCTTTGTTCATACTACATACAATTAGTCAATCCTTCACAATGCATATAAATTATTCTTATGGAATCTACAACACTCCCCAATATCCAATTCATCATGAAACATAAAAAAAACATCGACACAAGGTCAATTATCCTTTTTGGGTCACATAAAAAATAAGCATGAACACATAGTCAACTTTAAACCTAAATATATTTAATTTCACACACTTCCATATGTTCAAATCAAATTCATTATATGTGTCATGTATTCCTCTTCATATTTTGTTTTTATAGCATGTGTAAATTCATCTTAGATCAAAAGTTATAGCCAAAATATAAAGCACTAGTTTTTCCTTTGTAAATTTAAATATTCAAAAATAAACAGTCACAATTAAACTTTGAATGAAATTCTTACATCTCATGTCCTCTCAACTTTAGATCAATACCACACCATCAATATTCCCAAAAATTTCATGCATAGGTGCTAATGCTCAAATGATAAACCTTAGCTACTTTGACCTCATCTCATGTACCCTTGTAATGTTAACTCAATATGCCCATCAATCTTCTATACGTATCTCAATCTTTAAAAATGATAAATAACTCTCAATTTGACCTCTTGAATCTAATATGCACCATTGATATCAATTAGTATGAATACCCACTCACCATAGATCCTTGGAAGAATCTTGATCTTTATCACTATTCAACATTAAACAACAAACACTTGTGCTCATCTCACTACTTCCTAACTTCTTAGAGTAAATTCACTCCATCGATATCCTTGAGACTTTCTTTATATTTACCTCATACAAAATTGACTGAGTATGGGGACCCTTGTAATTTTTCTTAGAAGCCAACGTTGAGCCTTAATGACTTTTTATGTGCTTTGATACATGATCTAAAATTTGAAACATATGATCTCCCCACATAGGATAATCCATGCATATAACAATTTAATCTTAGAACCTACACATGTGCAAGATATTTCATCATCAACATACTCATTCAAAATTTTCTTCCATAGAGCCACATATGCCTAAAACTACCCAGAAGGATTACTTTACTAATGTATATCTTTTGACATGTTTCATCGCATGATCTAAAATTTAGCACAAATAAACTAGGATCAAAACTAAATATAAATATATGATCAACTTATCCTAAAATTTCCACATGTTCAAGATATTCCATCATCAAAATGCTTACTCATCTCTTCTTTCCATATTTGCAAATTTGGCTAAGTATGGGAATACACTTTCAAAATGCTTGGGAGCCCAAATTTGCACCCACATATCTCAAATTACACTAAGGAACATGACCTAAGATTTAATTTAGAATAAATAGGGACTAATGTGATAAAATACATATGACCAACTCCCCCTAACTCATCCATATGTGGTAATTATGATATCAGTAAACTACCTACTTAGATTTTTTGCCACTAGACCCAAAGTGTCTAGATGAAAACTATGGACAACCAAATGAGTTTCACTTATGCACACAATAATTCAAATATTAGAAAACATCTTAGGTACATATTTTACATTATCAATACTCAATACTCATCCCTGAACATCTCTAACCATGCAAACTCTAAAGATAAACCAAACATACTTCAAGCATACTACGAAAAACACATTGCACACTTTGTCATTGTTACTTAGGCTATCAAAACACTTTATCCTCTCAATAGGACACTCTCATGGCATCACCATGACATCATTTAAAATAATCCAACATAATTCACCTCATATGGCTTCAGTTTCTTAGACTCATAGGTTATCACTGATCCATCTTGCATAATAACTCATCTAATTCCCTTACTAGATACATCAATGATCACTAAGAATTGACCATTAGGATAGGGAAATCCTATCATTGGTGCTAAATTAAGCCTACTTTTTAGTTCCTAAAAGGTTATCATACAATTATCTTAATATATTAAACTTTGATTCTTCCAATGAAGAGAGTTAATTAGATTGGCTATCTTAGAGAAATTAAGAATGAATTTCTTGTAATAGACTTCTAATCCCATGAAACTCCTTACCTCATTAACATTATTAGGTAATAGCCACTCCATTATAGATCTTGTATTTTTTAGATCCACTAAAATACCATCTAGAAATATAATATGTCATAAGTACTACATTTTATTTTAGAAAAATTCACACTTCGACAACTTGTCATACAACTTGTACTTCTACAAATGTTGTAAAACTAGTTTTAAATGCTACAAGTGTTCCTCTTCATCCCTAGAATAAATGAGTATGTCATATATAAAGACCAAAATAAAATGATCTAGGTAATCTATGAATACACTATTCAGAATATTCATAAATGTTGGAGAATTTATCAATCCAAATGATAACACTGTTAACTCATAGTGCCCATATCAAGTTTTGAATGTTATTTTTTGATCTGTAAATAAGTAGTGTCCAAAAATACACAAATTAATTTGTATTTGTGTATGCTTTATAAATTATAAATTTAGAAAAAAATAACTTATAATTTGAATAATAATTAAAATCATCACTAAAAAAATGATAATAAAATAAAAGCATGAGCCACAAAGGCAATATTCAAACCAAAGTTGATAACAGAGTTCACCTTATCTATGTTATGTCTTTAAATCCTAATCAAAGGTAGAACCAATCAATTATTGATGAAAAATCACTTTGTACATTAGTTATCACTAGTAGGGGTTCTTAATATATAAATAAATGTTGTGATGTCCACTAGATCTAAATCTAGCAACTAGCTCTAGCTCTAGCTCTCAACTCTTAGCTCTCATATCTAACTCTCAAATATAAAATTTGAGTCTCATCTCTCATTCTTGGCTCTAGAACTTACTATTGGTTCTAGTTTATCATTCTCAAGTCTTGTGTGTTGTTCATCTCACTTTGATTGTGATTTCAAATCACCCCTCAAGACCATTTATTCAAGTTTATGGGTCCACAAAAAGTGGGAATGGATGATAATCCTTTCCAAATTTAAAATAATATTCATAATTATCCCAACACCAATATTTTGAGGATTTAACATTATCTCCCCACTTATCCCATATATTTTAGATTCACCATTATCTAAGCCTCTAAATAAGGTTCATATGTGGGACGAGGGAAATAATAATTTATTTATTTATTTAAATGCTCCATATTTGACTAGTCTATGCCATGTGTTACCTCAAAATTTGTCCATATGTCCCATGATAATTTTTCCATGTGCCACCATTTAATTGGTCCATGTTCCACATCATCACTTTTACCAAGTTTGACCACAACTTTGACTGGCCATAACTTTCACATATAGACTCAAAATTGGTCTGTTCAAAATGCATTGAAAATATTGTGAAGATTTATAGGCCATGGAACTATTTTAAAAACATTCCAAGACCATTAAGTTTTCTATTGTGTCCAACTTTTACCACTTGTTGACTAAACATTGACCAATGATAATTAGAGCATATGATGTCCATTTTTTACATTCTAATAGTTACTAGAAAGCTCTTCCTAATCTCTACACAATGGAACATGTTTAAAAAAAATTAGGGAACATATGAATATATCCTTTGGATCACACCTCCCTACTAAGAAGGCTTTTGTTCCACCCAAATTTGAAACATTTATTTTCTCGATATTAGCTTTAGTACTTTGTAATGCCTCATTGAGATCTCTATAGTGGAATCTATGGTCACTAAAATTGATATTCTAATATGGGTAAACTATTCCATTCCTTTCTTATGGAAAATCATAAATTCACTATAAACACAAAATCACATAAAATGATCAATTTGAAAAATAAATCTCAAAGTCAAAGATACAAGTGTCTGACTGATTTGATGATCTGCTAGTGAATAAGCTATCTTGTATAACATGGGGATAGCAAAATTTGCCTATGTCGTTAGTTGCACTCCCAAAATGGTGAACTAATTGTAATTAAAAAATATCACTTGGTATAACTATAGACAAGATGATGCCCACGTATGAGTCTTGAACTACATCCTGCACTTTCTATCATCAGATATAGTTTTATAATAATTACTTCAATTGAAATTATTAATTAGGTACAATGAACATGTCCCAAATAACCTACATATAATTCTATCAATCTCACATGGAGTTAATTAAAATGTAAGAAAAACTAATCATGATAAACCTATCATAATATTTTCCTCATTTGGTTACTCCAAAAATATTCAAAGTTGAAACATTGGCTAATTTTCCTTTCATCAATCATCAGAAATCTAATGATGCTTTGAAAAAATTACATGCTAGATAAAAATTTCAGCTATGCAAACATAAAAGTAAGGAAATTCTTAACAACCCATTTTATCAGATTATCCTATTTAGGTCATTTTATTTCCTCAATAAATACCTATGTTGACTCATCAACTAGTGGTGGATTAAGAACTTCATTTACCATTAAAATAGGTCTATATTACATCTTTGTCTTAGTATTTTGAGATGGATGAATTCTCCAACACTACTCAGCCTGATTCCTATTCACATGATAATGGGCACAAAATTTCCTCTTGGCCTCCTTCTTAGATGAGGAATCACATTTACCATTTCTTGCCTTTGAATGATGAGACTGGTATTTAACACATACCTTATTTCTGATGAAAGGCATCAACTTCTTCAACAATGAATTTCTCTTCTAAAAAGTAAAAACATAATGGTTATTTAACCCATAAATAGTACATGGGAAATCATTCCACATTTTATGTATATCATAGCCATATTTTTCTGTACTAAAAGAGAGGATTAAAAGTTATGGAATTTACATAATGTTGTCTAGTGTTATGTTGAGTGTAAGAATAAGGAAGTGAAATTTCATTACCTCTTCTAGTTTTTCATTTACACCTTTCATCATCCTACTATGATGACTTATTCCTTAACATGGAGTAATTATGATATACTAGTGGCATAAGAACTTGGCTATTGAAAGCTTCTCTTCCTTCAGTGGATTTGGAACTCTCTCTAATTTCTATTTTCTCACTAGTGTAACCCAAAACTATAAAATGAGAATGATCCTTGACCTATATTGGGTTATTAATACCTTGGATATTATTTCCAAGATCTATGCCATCAAAACCCACTTTAAATAATAGTTTCAAACTAATACCTCTAGTGTGTTTCTCAAAATCACCAAAAATTACATCAAAAACTGACTAAGAGGAAGTGTTATGGTAAACTTACAGTGTAATCCTCTATCATGGTTTCTACATCTATGGTGGAAGGTAACTTCTTTTTTGTTCATGACTCTACAACTATGCCAAGAGCTCATCTTTTTTTTTCAAATCAACTTTCAAGCATTCAACCTCCTCTTCTAAGGAGTGAAACTTAGATCTCAGGAAAGTATTCTCATCCTAGATCTACTAATTGAATACTTTGAGCTCTTATTTCCTTTCACACTTCAAGGCTTTGCCCATAGCTATCTGTAAACAACCTATATTTCCAAAACAATAGACATTAAAAATGGAAGATTAACAACCCCAAATGTCTATAAATATTGAATCAAAACCAAACTGATATTAAATGCAAACTAAAAGCAAGCCACTTATTTCAATCTCTTTGATACCAAAATTTATTTGCAAATAGGTAGTGTTTAAACCTACACCAATTTCTTTGTTTTTATGAATGCTTTATAAGTTCTTAATTTCCCATTAATTAACTTTTAATTAGAATAATAATTAAAATTATCACTTAAATTTTTATAATAAACCAAAAGCATGAACCACAAAGATAATATGCAAACTACAGTTGATAATAGAATTCACTTGATATGGGCTACATCTCTAGGTCCTATTAAAAAGCAAAATTGATAGATTATTGATGTAAAATCATTTTGTACAACATTTACACCTAGTAGGGGTTATCAATATATAAATAAATGTCTTGATGTCAACTGACTCTATCTCTAGCTCTAGATATAAACTCTAGCTCTTAGCTCTGGCTCTTAGATTTGGTTCTTGGCTCTAGCTCTCAACTCTTAGCTCTCATCTCTAGATCTTAGCTCTTAGCTATGGATATAAACTCTAGATATCATCTCTCCACTCAGGGTCATAGCTTTGGGTCTTGGCTCTAGAACTCACTCTTGCCTCTAGTTGATTATTCTCAAGTCTTGTGTGTTGTTCTTCACATTTTTATTGTGATTTCAAATGACCCCTCTAGACCCTTTATATAGGTTTATGGGTCCACAAAATGTGGGCATGAATTATTATCCTTTGCCAATTTTAAATAATATTCATAATTATCACAACACCAATATTTATAGGATTTAACATTATCACCCCATTTATCCCATATATGTGGTATTTAACATTATTTATGCCTTTACATAAGGCTCATATAGGGGATGAGGGAAATAATAAATTATTTATTTATTTAAATGCTCCACATTTGACTAGTTTATGATAGGACCGAAACACCCCAAAGCTCTAACACAACTTGTCAGATTTAAGAGCACACATGATTACCATTGTATAAGCAATTAAACATGCAAAATAACTAGAAGAACAAATAATATCAATGAGAAAACACACAGAATATGAGAGGCAAAACATATTTGTTTTCAACTCATTACAAAGGAAATTACAATAAAGAGATCACACTCTTCTTCCACCTCTGTGAGGCTTCCTCCTCAAGGGCTCCAAGTAATCTTCCCACCTAGGTAATCTTCTCTCATAGGTCACAACACACAGCTAACACAAGTTGTTGTTCACCTCATTGCACATCTATACAATTGAGTACACAACCGTACTCCAAGTAGATCTCTCCATGATCCTGCTGATGTATTGCTATCACCTTGGACCCTGGCCAACTGGCGATCTCTATTTGACCCTCGCATACACACATCCCTACATATCAAACCTGATCTTACTTATACATACATGGGGAATCCTACTTGATTCCACCATGGGAAGAACTCTCCAAGCTTCACATAGCTCTCCTGTAAATTCTCCACCTAACAATACAGCCCATGAGTCTATTATATAGATCTCATGCATACACAAATTAGACTTGTTGCTCAAGGCTTCGAACAAGCCTTTAACATGCAAACTCCATGTTCACTTAACTGAATATTCATCAACAGTAGTTTAGATCACCACAGGTGACCGATGTCAGTCCTGCCTTCTTGGAGGTGACCGACGCCAGCCGATCTTCTGCCAATGCTAGTTTCCCTTTTACGTCCCCTGACCGTCATCGGTGTGGCCTACCAATGCCGGTGACTGCATACACTAGAAACCCTCTTGTTTGCCTTAAGGTGTAGCTTTTAGCTCCACACCCTAACAATCTCCCACTTGGAGATAAAGAGCTGCACCTATACCCAAACCAGTACTCTGTCTAATCTACATCCTTACTTGTATTCCTCTTCAAGCTCCCACCTAAAGACAACCCACCACACTCCTTGTGGTGTAAACCTATGCCTAATTTTCTTCATTCTCATCGTACCATCTTCTACCTTGCTATACTCCCACTCAAACAGCAACCCTTGTGAGTAACCTGTAATCAACAAACACTTAACAGATCTGGGACATCTATTAGTCAAACTCGCTCTGAGAACATCTAACCTCACTTTGATACCAATTGATAGGACCGAAATACCCCAAAGCTCTGACACAACTTGTCAAATTTAAGAGCACACATGATTACCATTGTATAAGCAATTAAACATGTGGAATAACCATAAGAACAAATAACTATCAATGAGAAAACACACAGAATATGAGAGGTAACACATATTTGTATTCAACTCATTACAAATGAAATTACATTAAAGAGATCACATTCTTCTTCCACCTCTGTGAGGCTTCCTCCTCAAGGGCTCCAAGTAATCTTCCCACCTGAGTAATCTTCTCTCATAGGTCACAACACACAGCTAACACAAGTTGTTGTTCACCTCATTGCACATTTGTACAATCGAGTACACAACCATACTCCAAGTAGATCTCTCCATGATCCTACTGATGTATTGCTATCACCTTGGACCCTGGCCAACCATCGATCTCTGTCTGACCCTCGCATACACACATCACTGCATATCAAACCTAATCTTACTTATACATACATGGGGAATCCTACTTGATTCCACCATGGGAAGAACTCTCCAAGCTTCACATAGCTCTCCTATAAATTCTCCACCTAACAATACAGCCCATGAGTCTATTATATAGATCTCATACATACACAAATTAGACTTGCCGCTCAAGGCTTCGAACAAGCCTTTAATATGCAAACTCCACGTTCACTTAACTGACTATTCATCAATAGTAGTTCAGACTGCCACAGGTGACTGACGTTAGTCCCTACCTTCTTAGAGGTGATCGATGCTGGCTGATCTTCTGCTGATGCCAGTTTCCCTTCTGCATCCCCTGATTATTGTCGGTGTGGCCTGTCGACGTCGGTGACTGCATACGCTAGAAACCCTCCTATTTGCCTTAAGGTGTAGCGTTTAGCTCCACACCCTAACATTTTATACCATGTGTCATCTAAAATTTTGTCCATATATCCCATGCTAATTTTTTCATGTGCCAACATTTAATTGGTCCATGTTTCCACATCATCACTTTTACTAGGTTTGACCATAACTTTGACTGGACATAACATTCACATACAAACTTAGAATTAGTCTATTCAAAATGTGTCATAAAGGTTGTGATAATTTCTATGCCATGGAACTAGTTTAGTAACATTCCAAGGCCATCAATTTTTCCATTTTGACCAGCTTTAACCACCTATTGACCAAACTTTAACCAATGATAATTGGGGCATACAATGTTAATTTTTTGCATTTCAACAGTTACCAAAAATCTCTTGATGATCTCTACACAATGGACCATGTTTGAATAAAACCAAGAAACATCTATAAATATGCTTCAAATTATTTTTAGAATGTCCTCTTCATATATTCTCAACTAATGATATCATTTTCTAAGATCAATCATAGAAAATACTATTCTTCCTTGCATTTTATCAAAGAGATCATTAATGCATGGCTATGAATATATGTTATTGATCATTGATTTATTCAACATCCTTTCATCAATACATATGCAAAGAGTGTCATCCTTTTTCTTCACAAAGACAACTGAAGTACCCCAAAGTGACAACTCCTAAACTTACACATTTAACTCAACCAATTTAGTCATTGTCATTTTGTATAGTGCCTTAGAATATGGTTTTGATCTAGGTATGATATTAATTGAGGAATCAAACTCATGCTTGGGTGGCAATTCTGGTAACCCTTTTGGAAACAAATCATAGAAGTTTCTTATAAAAGGATAATCTTCAATGGATGGTTCCTTAGATTATTCTATCTCATTTATCTTAATGATAAATTCTTGGCATTCTTTCCTTTGAGGTTTCTTGAGTTGAATTTCAAAAATATGCCTTAGCTTTAATTCCTTTTTCTCACCCTAAAGTAGTGTCTAATTTCCAAAATAATCTTGACACTCAACCTTATTTAGATAACATTCAACCCTAGATTTATGTTTCTCAAGCAATTAAATTATAAGATCACATCCTATGACCCATACACATGCAGTAAAAAGATCCACTACTATAGTGAATTCATATAACTTAATCTCTGCTTTGACTAGACATTTGTCAACTTTAACCTTTGACTCATTCCCATACTATACTTACCACACATTTTACAAAACTCTATCTTTTCTAGACAATTTACTAATCATTATAGGAATAATGAAACATTTTGTATCTCCCATATCAATCAAAATAGAAACTAGATGATTTGATAAAATACTTGATAGTTTTATGGGAGAGTCTTGATACTTATCCTAATGATTATCAATAGGTGAATAAATTCACTACTGTAATGTACCTTGCTAAGAATATTAAACCTTTTTATTTGACTTTTCCTAAGGACACTCTTGAGCATAATAGTCACCTCCACATATGAAGCAACCTCCAACTTTCTTATCAAATTATTAGTTTCCTTTGAAACCACCATTGAAACCATTACCAAGTTTCACATTTCCTTAGCTAATGTTAAACTTGGCATATTAATTATTGAACTAACTCTTCGATTCTCCACTCCCCTACTACTAATTATGCTTTTTAAAACTTGGTATTTATCTTCAAAAACTTTTTTTTGAACTTATCTTTGATTTGGTAAAAAGATTTTAGTTTCTATTCCTACTTGACTACCTTATTTAACACCTACTCCATGGTAGATGGACCATCTACATATACTTCAAAACCAATTTTGGGTTTTAATCCCATGATAAATTTCTTGATATTGAACCTCTCATCTACCTTATATTGAGTTCATATTCAAAGAGCTTAGTGAATTACTCCTAGTATTAATTCACCAATAAGTCCCCTTACTTAAGATTATAAAAATATGTAATATTTTGATCAAAGTATAATTTTGAAATCCATTGTGACCTAAAAACATCACAAGTTATTCCCAAGTGGTGGTGGTTGAGTCAAGGTTCATCTCAAGCTTCTTATTTTCACACCAAGTTGTTACTTCACCAACAAGGTGATATAATCCCCAAAATACTTTTGTGACTTTAGAATAATTCTAAATCTCAAAATATCTCTGCATTTCTATCATTCATGCTTCATCTCTATATCCCAATATATTTCCATCAACCTTGGGTGGATTTACCTTTTTCATGTCATGTGCCAACTCTGTAGCTACTCAATCTCTCACATCTTATGGCACTTCATATTGCCTCTACTCATGAGGATGTTCCTACTCATCAAGATTCTCTTCAAGTTCCTCCTAATCATTATCCTCTTCATATCCATGCACTTATTATTCTTGGTCCATAATTTGATCTCTAGTGTCTTGGGTGGTCATAAGGATTTGATCCAACTTTATAGATTGCTTAGTGACAAACTAATTTAGATCAAAAGGGTGACTTGTATTTGGAGTACCTTTACATTCTAGTATAAAATGAACCATTACTCTTCCTTCTTAACAGGAAATAAAGTTTACATTATCATACACATTAAGTCCTAAATCTTGAACCTCAACTCTGATACCATAATGTAAAAACCCCATTAGGTTTTACCATAATATAGTAATTTAAAAAAAAATAATTACACATATTCATTTTATAGATTACACCACAAAAAATATAATTAGTGATCTTTAACTAATTGCATTAATTTAGATAACCATAAGGTTTATATCCAATCCAATTAGATAAGGATCACTATGATCATATATAATAATCATGAACTATGTTGATTAAATAATAAATACTACATCTAGTCATAAATAAAATAGTATAAACTTAGCTATGACTAATACAACATTACATTCAATGTTGTAGAATTATAATGAATAAAAATTATATTTTTTATCAATATATAATATATAAAATAATAATACATCATATAAATCTCCAAGGATAATGAGTTTCCATGACTTAAGTGTCAATTTGTAATCTTAAGTGTAGTGTCTAGTGTAGTACTATAGCTAGGAGAGAAAACATCATTATAATGGTTTTCCATACCAACCACAAACCATATATCCATCTCACTATCTCCAAATAATGGGATGTCCATCCCTTCCTGGATGGGTAGATAATTATGGTACAAAAATCTAGATTGACAAACTAGAACCTGTGTGTTGTAGATATATAATGCATAATGTGTATCATAAAGTAATTTTTTTAACATGATATCACACAAATATGAAAACTATATCAACATATGAAATGGAAATTTTTAAATATAAAAATTACTTTGGCCAAATCTTTAAATAATTAATGATCTCTAGGATCAATCAATTTCATACACACCACTCAATTAGATTACATCTCATCTTATATTGTTGGCACTAATTAAACCAGTGAAATCTGTCCACTACTTATTTAGATTCATGAACATGAGATTTGATTAAAATATATAATAATATAAAAAATAATAGATTCATTCATAATATTTCCCTTTAGTTAATAAAAATATGCTAAGTACAAAAATATCATTTACACACATTTAGTCCATTGAATGTAATGCAATGAGTCTATAACATCTAGTTTATTACTGAATAATAATCAGAATCATAAATAGTCTTTAATATAACATACCATATGGGTATTACCATATCTAAAATACCAATTAACCAAATTAAAAAGTAACTTATAATGTTATTTAATCCCCAAAACAATCATTATAACACAGACTTACTTAACTATTCATATTCCACATATATAACAAAATCTAGTCCAAATTTTTTTAATATGATTTATATTTAAAATGCTTAAAACCTTATTTTAATTATTTTTTACAAAAATTACAATAAATACAAGCACCTACTTTCACACTATTATGGTAATAATGTTTTCAAACATAACACAGTCATAACCATCTATATATGTATATAGCGTAATCTTATTCAAATCTATTACATAGTTAACAACAATGTAACTTATACCATCCATATATATATATGGATGGTATAAGTTACATTGTTGTTAACTATGTAATAGATTTGAATAAGATTACGCTATATACATATATAGATGGTTATGACTGTGTTATGTTTGAAAACATTATTACCATAATAGTGTGAAAGTAGGTGCTTGTATATATTGTAATTTTTGTATAAAATAATTAAAATAAGGTTTTAAGGGTTTTAAATATAAATCATATTAAAAAAAATTTGGACTAGATTTTGCTATATATGTGGAATATGAATAGTTAAATAAGTTTGTGTTATAATGATTATTTTGGCGATTAAATAACATTATAAGTTACTTTTTAATTTGGCTATTTGGTATTTTAGATATGATAATACCCATATGGTATTTTATATTAAAGACTATTTATGATTCTGATTATTATTAGTAATAAAGTAGATGTTATAGACTCATCGCATTACATTCGATGGACTAAATGTGTGTAAATGATATTTTTGTACTTAGCATATTGTTATCAACTAAAGGGAAATATTATGAATGAATATATTATATATTTCTAAAGTACAATTTTAACAAAATATAACTATTTTATTGTATACAATACAATCTAGGAAGACACCTACTATCAAATGACTTAGATTATTCTATATATGTAATGTATGTATACAACTAATAAAATACTCCTAAAACATCTTTTGTATACTTGATAAATTTAAAATTTACATTTTGACATAGACTACATGATGATTTATCATTTATACACAATCAACCAAATTTTATCCCAAATCCATTTTATTTAAATTACTCAAACCATTTGATTCATATAAACATTTAAATAACTTGTATAAAAATATGATCAATCATACATTCAATCATTTTATGTCTAACGTGGAGAATATTGTGTCTATGTAACACAATTATGAAGTTACATAGTCCACCAAATAATATATTTGATAAAAATAACCAATCCATGAATATTATACTATCTAATTCAATTTACATAGAGTCTACAAATCTCATTTGATTTATGAACTGATTCTTCTATATTAGACTTACATAATTCTTATACAAGTAAATATGCACTCAAATGATTTAAGCATAACTCAAATTTTATGCTTACATAATCCCTATATATTTAGTTCAAAATGAAGTGCATAAATCAACCAAGACATTATATATTGGATAAATTCCACATTTATTAAATAGTATAAGCTACAAGCTTATATAAATAACTCTAGGTGTGTGTGTGTGTGTGTGTGTGTGTGTGTGTGTGTGTTATGGATATATATATATATATATATATATATATATATATATATATATATATATATATATATATATATATATATATATATATATATATAGATATATATGCATAATAGTAGGTGTTAGGGATATATATATATATATATATATATATCAAACCATGTTAAATATTTGCCAACAAAATTTGAATGAAACTTGACCTTCCATTTATATATTGATATCTATAAATACAAATACATGTGTGTGTGTGTGTGTGTGTTTACTCAAATTTATATACATATATAAGTCAGTGTGTGTGTGTGTGTGTGTGTGTGTGTGTGTGTGTGTGTGTGTGTGTGTCTGTGTGTGTGTGTGTATACATAGTCAATAAATTTTTCAAACACATAATGTATATATATAATTTCATAGTCAATATGTATTAAAACACATTACGTATTTCACCCAAAATTTCCAACTAAATATATACATAGTCAAATTTTAAAAAAACATGTATTGTATTTCACCCCAAAATTCAAATTAAGTGTAAAAATAGTCAAACCTCTTGAAAACCAAATAGGATTTCCTTAAATTAAACATTAAGCTTATGTTCTTATACTAATTCAATAAACTAAACTAAACCATAATACCCTATCCATATGCCTTTAAAATGAAATAAATAATTGATGAATTCACTATGACTTTTGATGTGATAAAGGCTTAAAGATAGATATTTCATAGAATTGTATACAAACATGGTGAACACTTACATCCCTAGCCCTTTTTTATTTTTGGTTATGGGGTTGGATGTAGGGTTTTGTGGATGGCTGAGCCATCCATAGGGCCCTACATGAAGCCACCTAAATATTTTATTTTTTAATTTCAAAATAAATACAAAACCTAATCACCCATTTAAATTCCAATATCCATCTACATAATATAGGAATTTAATTACAAAACCAACCTGTAACATAAGCCCATTATGCCAAGAAACCCAAATCCCTTCCTTAACTTGAATTTATTTCTATTTTTCTCTTTATACCTACTACTCCTCATATGTGGGCCTCTAATTCCTACTTCCTATTTATTTTATTCATTTTCATCACCCTACTTACCACCACTTTCTCTTTCATTCATGATAGATAAAACTGATTAAAAATATGCATGCCAAAATAGCTCAATAGAACCCCCAGTAGGCTACAGTCTACCACCATTTCTCATGCAGACTATAACCAAAATCCCACCATTATTTTCATAATAATGATGGTTAAATGAATTCAATCAGTGATTATCAACCCTAATCATCTTGAAACTTCCCAATGACTAAAAAAATAGTCATTAAATATCCTTTATAAAATATGCATGCCCTTGACCTAAATCAAATCTAGCATTGACATCACAAACTAACTAAATGACAAGTCACAATCACCAATATTATTTCATGCAATGTCAAACATCAATTAATAGATTAACGTAATGACTATATAACATAGTGAAAACATATATGACTTTAAAAATACTATTGTAATTATTTTTAAGTCATCCATGATAAAACATTATACATTTGACCTCCATTATAAGTTATCCCTCTAGGTTTAAATAATAACCATAGACTTTAGTAAATAATTTGACAAACATAGTGACATTTATAAAGCTATTTCATAGTGATATTATTATATAACACCTTGAATTATGTTTATTTTTCAATTACTTTACTTAAATTGAAAAACAAATCTCATTTTACCATGCCAAAATCATTCATTAATATTTAACAAAAAGCATATAATTCTTTGTGTATTTTACAATTTTATATTACTATTAGAATTAGTAATAGTAAAATTTTAAATGTAAATATTCACCAAAAAATAGAATCAATTAAATAACATCATACATATATTGTTTCTAGCAAATAATCCAAACAATCATTATTAAACAAATATTTAATTATGTACAACACTATAGTAAATCATGTTAAACTAGTTTAGTTTGGATTTATCAAATCAGCTAACTAATAATATCAACAATAAATAGATTTATGAAATCACATAATCACATCAAATAATCTAAGAACAAAAAATATCACACAAGACATTCATAACAATTAAAAAAATCATACCAAAACTATCTAACTCAAAAAGTTAATCACAAAACATGATATACTATTATGATGTGTGCATGGGTTTCTAGTTTCACTCTCTATTGTCCTTAAACATCTCCATATACACCATACTCTCTAATGATTCTTTCCCTCCATCATACTCTAAGAGATATATTTTTATTGCATCCACCTCTTAACAATGAAGTTAGTTACCCCAATACATAATTATATCCATAAAATAATGTTGTATTATTAACAAACATGGTCATAATGTATACACTAAAAAGTATATCTATCTCATAGCAAACCAATCATGTAAATTAAGTAAAATGTAACTATCCCATAATCAAAATATGACATCAAGCTTAATCAAATAATATATCATCAACTAACAACCATAATAATCCACATATCAAACAAGTTTTTCATCTGAGATAGAAATCAAGATGTGACAATCGACTATGTATACATGTATATTTTTTGTTGTTTAAGTTGAATACCAAATTGAAGGACTAAGAACATATATATATATATATATATATATATATATATATATATATATATATATATATATATATATATATACATACATACGTATGTACATAAATACACACACACACATGAAATTTATATTTTTATAGGGTCACATGTTTATTATACATATTATGGTTGAGTCAATGTAATTCACAGTTAGTTATATATAATTGGTTATTATAAATGATGAATTCTTTGAATATAATTGTTATTAAGATTTTATGTGGAGTAAAAAAAACATACATGCAATGGTTGGTTGAATAGTATAAATATTACTATGGTCTACATCATTTTAAACATATAACCATAGATGAATGTGAAGATAGGGATAAGCATTATCAGTTAATTTTTTTTCCTTATTATCTATGTTTAATATGATTAGATGGATGATTGAATTATGTTTAGTCAACTGTGATGGATGCACCGTTCAAACTTATTTTTTAACATTTGAAAAATGTTTGAAGTTGAACTCTTTTTGGGTCTTTTATGTTTAATTTGGGGTTAAAATATTTTGGGATGATTTCAATAGGTCAATGTACCATATGGTACATAAAAATATTTAATAATTTATGTTTGTGTTTAATGCATTTGATTTGGGTTTTAAATGTTATGTGGTGGTAATATGATTTATATTTTGTTTAAATATAATTTTATGAAACTTGGAATATGAGAATAAACTCAAACATATATAAATATGTATATATGTAATTATGGATTATTTGTAAAGATGATATAAAAAAATTTATGAATAGTTCATAAAACACATATATGTGTGTACATATATATATATATATATATATATATATATATATATATATGTACACACATATATGTGTTTTATGAACTTAAAAATTATAGGTGTGTGTGTGTGTGTGAGTGAGTGAGTGAGATAATTTATGTGTATATATCATCCCATTAAGAAATTAGTGGCTAAGGGTTTTACATGTATATAAATATAAGTGGACATACTTGATATATATATATATATATATATATATATATATATATATATATATATATATATATATATATATATATCAAGTATGTCCACTTATATTTATATACATGTAAAACCCTTAGCCACTAATTTCTTAATGGGATGATATATACACATAAATTATCTCACTCACTCACTCACACACACACACACACCTATAATTTTTAAGTTCATAAAACACATATATGTGTGTACATATATATATATATATATATATATATATATATATATATATATATATATATATATATATATATATATATATGTACACACATATATGTGTTTTATGAACTTAAAAATTATAGGTGTGTGTGTGTGTGTGAGTGAGTGAGTGAGATAATTTATGTGTATATATCATCCCATTAAGAAATTAGTGGCTAAGGGTTTTACATGTATATAAATATAAGTGGACATACTTGATATATATATATATATATATATATATATATATATATATATATATATATATATATATATATATATATATATATATATATATATGAAAATAATTTGGTATGTAAGTAAATTTTTGTTTATAGTGAATATATTTATTCATATGCAAACTAGTATTTATTAATTTAATTTATAATATATTATTTTAGTCATAAATTATGAGTAAAATGATTAATTGTTGATTAGAATAAATAAATGTTATATTTATTATTGTTTATTAGCTTAGGATTTATTGTGAAATTCTTGAATTGTATCATTTTTATTATAATACTTTTGAACAAGGGATATTTGTATGGAATTGATAAATTCTCAAATAGTATGAATATTGTTAGAAAACAATTTATTTATAATATAGTCTTAATGGAAAATGGACTTTGGCTATATTATAACTTATTAATTTGTATTAGTTAACATGTAATTATTTCAAGTTGTTTCTTGTATCTAATTATTATGGTATTAATACTAAATCTATATGATAAATCCATGGAAACCTTGTATATGGATTATTCAATAAATATGGAATTAATGAGACCAAGTATTATTATCATGATAATGTTCTCATGCATATAATTAGAGTCATTAATACTTAGATTAAATGAAATCTAATTGAGTTTGTATGTGATTATGATTGATATACTAGATTATTAAACTATATGGAAAATTTATTCGATGTAATGTTTATCATTAAACATTATTATTTCACATGTTTGATTAATATGCATGTATGCACAATGTCATATTAGAATGTAATTATTTATGACATGCTACATGTAGTTAAAATCTTAAAACATATGAGTTTTAGTTGACGTCTTGATACATACAGATTATCATCTACTCATATTTGAAAGGAGGGTCATTGCCTAGTTGTAAAATTATGCAAGGGTATATGGTCTATGGTTTGTGTGGAAAATCACTTTGATGATGCTCTACCTCTCCTTTAGCAGTCAATTGATAGTGACTTTTACTCATGATTTCAGTTTTTATATATATTTTGTAGTTCTGTATACTTGTTAGTTCTATATAAAAATGTATTTTTTTTTAACATATTTTCATGTATAAATTTTTTATTATTTTACGTGATAAACAATAGATTAGATGCTCTTATTATATAATATTAATGTATAACTTTCAATAGTTAGTTGAGTTATTATACAACAAATATATTTTATGTGATGAGTGAAATTGCAATTCTATGGAATGTGTTAAATTGATCATAATATAAATGAATAATAATTATTTATTTTGAAATATGAATTTATTTAAAGATCATTTTAATTATCCTAATTGGGCATAATCTAGTTTGATTATTAAAGTTTTAAAAAAATTACATCTTTTTTAGTTAAACCTAGTGGGGTTCTAATAGATGCTACAAAAACATTAGATAAAATAATCTCAAGGGATGATTTAGATTGGTAAAATTAATTAAAAACCAATTATATCACTAGACTTAAAGACTTGGTCAACTCACTAGTCTAATAATTACAAACTTTTAATCTTCTCAATAACAACTTAACCCACTTTATAAATTGTAAACAACTTAAAACATAAATGACACAAGTTTTCATCATAAAAAATTGTCTAAAAAATGTGAGAATAATATGGTGGATGATAACCTCTTATACCTACTCATTGATTCTATATACCCCAACTTACAATATTAGGTTAGGATTGTCTCCAAGAAACTTGGAAGAAGCTCTTGACTGGGCAAAATGATAAGACTTCCTTGCGAATCAATTGAAACCACCTCAACCAACAAAGGTCACTCATTTTATCATTAAAAATAACAATCATCATGTAAATAGTGATCATGTTACCAACACTTATGACACTATTCATACCATTCAATCAATTTCTCCAAATAATGTTATGGAACATGATCCCGCTATAAACACTCTTACTCATATATTTTCTCAACCCAACCACACTAATGTGCACAAACTATTATTCCTATTAGAAGTTAAAAAATTCCTTCAAATACCTCTACCAAGAGACATTGACCCCACTCATCGTATGAAATCATGGTATGATCCAAATAAATTTTGTTGGTTTCATACAAGTTGGGTCCACTCTCATGAGACTTGTAGAAAATTACACACTATTTCTTTGGATTTTTTTCTAGGTCCAAACATTGATCATGAAACACTTATTTTAAATCATCATTAATGATATAACATAGCTTTTAAATCCCATGAAACACAAAATAAAAACCAAACTTTAAACCAATATATTGCTCATCTTTATATTTATAAAGATCCTCTTTCCAACTACCAAGATAACATTGAAAAACCTACTCCTACAAAAATGATGAAATTAATATATGCCTCACTATTCATGATTAAAATGTGGCTAATATGACTAACATGAAAATCTTAGTTGATTCTATTGAGTCAAATCCAACACCTACGCATCACACCTCTTAATAATTTTTCATCATTAAAGACACTTCCCCATCCCATCTAATGGAATTAGGTCAAGAGGAACTTATAACCATTAAATCACCACTCTCAACAACATAACTTTATTATACCTCTCATACCATTTATAATCTTCCCCCAACATCTACACAATAAGACAACATACCCTAGACTTTTAATAGTATTTATTTTACCCAACCACAATAAATACTTCAACCAACCATCACATCATCTAAAGTAAATGAACCCATTTGTAAATAAACTAAACCAATTACACCCTATCAACACAAGTTTAATTTCACCTATAATCATCCTTCCTAGGATATCTTACAACACTATGCACCTATATCTTATAATCATCCCATAGGTTATGATGAATGGGATCCCATTGCAGAATTTTCTCATCTCCCATCTCAGATACCTTTCTTAGAATTAATGATAACTTTTCCACATCATCAAAACCTTCTAATATAAGTTTTTTTTGAAATGAAAATCCCTCATCCTCCTTTGGTAAGACATGAAGCTTCCTTATCTAGATCCAAAGATAGTATACTTCAATAATGTGAAGAGATGTCCATCCATGTTGATGAAATAGTGGACACTTATATTTCACTTAAGTTCCTTATTGCTTCCATGATACCTGATGAGATATTGATTCATGTTGATGATCCTCCTCTATTAATTAGCATTCAAATTAGATATATCTATGTTAAGTGTGGCTTAACTAACTAAGGTTAAGAGACTTGTGTTTCCTTCCTCAATTTCATTAATACACTTGGATATTTCAAATTCAACCTCAAATCTACACATAACACATGTTAAGGATATGATAGAATGAAAATGCCTCCTCTAGATTATAGTTGGATTAACATTACCATTCCTCCCATTACCATCTATGTCAATGTTATATTCTATAATTTTTAACTTTCTTATAATATCTTACTTGGTTAATCTTGGACTCATCATATGATAGTAGTCACCTCATCCAAATACCAATGCATCAAATTACCTCATAATGGAGATATTTATAATATTAAAGGAGATACAAACCCTTACAATTTAAAATAATTCTAAGAATGTTTTTTAAAATTTATACCCTTGAACCTTTGCCTAGTATCCCATTTTGGGAATCCCAACTCTTCAATTATCCTATCAATTACACTCAAGGTTATAATGGTCACCCTGAATTAATAAAAAATGTTCCACCTAAACTCTTATATTCTGATGATGATGATGAGCCAAATGAGATAAGCCTCATGATCAAAACCTCTGATCTATCCCCTCACATCATATCCCAACTTCCTCATTTTTTTAACCTCAATCCCATCAATCATCTACCGATTATACACATGTTGTCTAAACTAAAACTAGATACTATATCTATCATGTGTCCTCTAATAATAAAGTCATTCCTATATGTACCATCAACTTACATACACTTAATTATGATGACGTCTATGATTTAGATGACCCATTTTTATCCTTATTCATCAAATATAGAAATGTTGAAGTTATTCAATATTGTTCTTATTTATTTCAATCTTTTCATTCATCTTTTAGCATTCATTCCTTTATTATTGGAGGTATAATCACTGAGAGGGGGGGGTGAATACATGATTTAAGATATTTAAAACTAAAATTTTAATTCTTTTAAACTCTTCATCAATGACCACAAGAATTCATAAATAATACAATATATTCATAATAATGAATAAGAAATATGATGTAAGATCAAACATACAAGACATGAATTCTTTGGGAAACCCTCATGGGGAATAAAACCCACTCTCACACCTAAAAATACATGGACTAATTGTCCTATAAGATGATAAAAAAACATGAGACCTTTTAGAGAAGCACCTACTTCATAAAGATCACCCCCCCATAATTATGAACAATAACCTATTTGTTCTAGAGGTTGAGAACCCACAAAACACCTTATGAAATCAACAACTATAAAAATATTATTGCATTTCAATCTAATTGGAGAAATAACATATAATACCTATCTTTCAACTAATAACACACACTCAAACTTGATCATACAAAAAAATCATCTAAACACCCCTTTTGGATCACTCTAGACTTATTCACTCATCTTCAATCTACTATGTACTTTAGTCCATCCATTGAGTGCACTCACTCCAATCTCTTTCCTTCATCTCTTTCTTCTCTCTCAACACATCCACATCAATTATTTAAACCATTACCTTTTCTTTTACTCTTTATAGAGTCTTCATGAATATCAACTTATAGGTCAGCCATAATACTTTCCTTAACCCTTAAGACTTCTTTAATGCTAAAACATATATCAATATCATCCTCACAGGTTGACCATAACACACATGGGTCACACTTAAATAGATATGCCTTAGTAGCCTTTATTGGTCTCATGGAGACCTATTAACCCTTTATCAATTCATCAATAAAATTAAAGACAAAATATCACTTTCAAATACATGGGTCCACTCCATATAACCTCTATGACATCTTTAGGTGATTACTCCCACCAAAACTCTCTTCTGCTAAAGCACAAATTTCTCAAACAATATTATATACATAAGAACACCATGAATAAAAAAATATTAAACTTTGGAGCTTAATAAATTTTACTATAAAAATATTCAAACCATACAATAAACTTTTCATGATGCATATTGAAGTTCTCTACAACTTTTCCTTTTACACCATTATCCAATGTTGCATACACCAAAAGTTATAGATAAAAACCCATCACTGGTTTTCCTTCAAAAATTTGAATATTAAAATTCCAATGGTCACTATGTAAATACAAAACATCTAATACTTGTCATCATATTATGTCCCTTAGAAAATTTGAAAAAATACACTCCATTGATCTCTTTATACTCTTCCCAACCTTAACTATGTAATTCTCATCATTGATCATTCATCCTTACTTGTGAGATAGTGCCACTTGGTAGCTCTACATGCAATCTACACACATTGACTATTTTACTTGAATCAAACCATTTATCTCAATATATACGAACACCCATTTGTCATTGATCTTCTATCGAATCATTAAGATTGAGACACATGTCACAAGCATGTGCAATCTTAGGAACCTTTGACAAATTAAATTCACATGCATAGTTGATCTCTAACTGATAAGATCACACTCTCTATTAGATCATTATATAATTAGACTAATTATTCATCATAGATATTCAATTTCTAATTAAATTCTCATCATACATCTTTTATAATGCAAATTTGGCTGAGTATGGGAAGGTTCTAAATATATCTGGAAGGTCAACTTTGTACCTTATTAAATTTTCTTATGTTCAACCTCATGACCTAAAATTTTAACCACAAGATTACATCTTTTAGGGTAATATATACATATATCAAACTACTACTAAAACCTTCACATATGTTAAATGTGATGTTGTCAAACTGCTTACTTAGCCTTGTCTACCAAGATGACTACTTGAACCTAGATACTCATATGACTGCTCTAATGAATTATTTTCACTTACATAGGCATTATAATCACTCATTATACCCCATAGGGTCTATGAAACATGAAAATATTATCAAGATATCAAACACAACTTCTTTGTCATTAAAGCACTGGTATCTCATGCTCTCTTTGACATCAATGATAACCTAATACTAATGACCATGCTCAACAATCTCCCCCTTTATCATTGATGTAAAAATACCCTTATAATGAATTATTACTAATTTTAAATTCTTTATTATGATCTTTCTACCCCTTTGACATTAATGACAAAAGGTCTCTTCCTCAACATGCCAACAATCATTCCTTAACATCATGTATGCATTCAAATACTATTTCATACGCTCAAGATACTTACATAATTTTAAGCAAATGAATCAATTGTTCCTCCTTTGATACACACCAATCTAAATATGGAATTCTCTAATCCTTAGACCTAAGAAACCACTCATAGAGCTTAGAAATCTCCCCCTAAAATCAAGATCCATCTTATGTCATCTATTCTTTGACATACACCAATCTGAACTTGGGCTTTCTGAACCCTAGACCTATCTACCTATAAAACTCACAAGATTTTCTTTCTCATTCATGAAGATACAATACCATATCAAAAATACATGACTTTTTTTGATCAATTCATCATATCAATCTTCTTGAATTCACAATTGTAGTAGACATCTTCACACTTCTATCATGATTGAACCATCTTCACATATGTTACCCCTCACATAATGCACATCTTTTACAAGCCACTCAATCTAACTAAGTTAGCTCCCCCTTAGACAAACACATGTTTCATATTATGAAATTGAAGAGATCATTCCTTTGTACATATTGGCATTTGTATCATTAGCTAGAGAACACACACACTTTCTTCCACACATGAAAAAATCTTCAAAGAAGCATGGGTAGAAAAACCCACTTGTTGTAAAGGGACTAAAGATATAAAAACTCAGGAGACTGCCATATCTCCATGCTCTTACTTGAATTTTAGTCCTTAATTATATTTATATTAACTTTCAATGAGTTCTCAACCTTATTATTTTCTTTTATCTTAGGATCTTGCTTGATTTCCTTGTTCATTTGAGTAGATAAGGATTATTCCTTGATAAATAAATTTGTTCCATGTTATGCTGTGACAAATAATCCACTTTGAATTTGTATTTCATTTACCTCTTTAGGCCTCTATTCACTATGGCTCTTTCTCTTCATGACATAATTGATACTTTTTGAAGTAGAATATTGATCATTCTTGCACAACCTTACTATGTGACTTCTCCCATAACATTTGAAACAAATGAGGTTTATCAGATTCTTCATACCTTTTGATTGAGATATATGATTATTATTTGAATTTTAATGAGTTTATTTATGTGCCTAATCATTTGGTCTCCTGATAAAGATATTACAATACTTTGTAACATGACCATATCTTTGACACTTATATCAAAAGATGTCATTCTTTCCTTGTGAACATGTTGACTATCTTGAGTGATGATGTTCTTCATTATTACCATTGTCTTGCTCATAATTCCATGAAAATTCATTCCTTTAGGATATTTTATAATCTTTTGACCTATAACCAAATTGATTTCAAGAGTAACAATGACCACTGAAATTTGCATACCTTATAACATGTGGTTATTTGATCTGATTTATCTTCATTATATCAATACCTTAATTCCTTGAATGATGATTGATATTAAAATTCTTTACCTTGTCTTGAGTTACATGTTTTTATTATTTTTCTTGTATCCAAGGCCAAATCTATCACTAGCATGATTTTGAATACTTAAAATATTTTCAAGATCATTTTATCTCTTGTCTAAATCATCTTTTAATGACTTAATTTCAATCACATACCTTAAGCACTCATCTTCTTTGGCTTTTAAGATTATAGATATAGTCTATAATTGACTATTGAGATGCTTGATAATATCTTCATGTTCCTTAGTGTCATCATTCATTCTTTCTTCAAACACACTAAATTAATCTCCATAGTCCTTGATTTGTGACATCATATTATTGTTCTTTTTATTCTCAATATTCATATCTTAAAGACCCTTCATCAATTCATCTTTATTATCTATATCATCAGTTGTATCTTTTCTCATAGCTTAATTTAGTTTCATCTAAAAAGACTCTATCTTAGATTGATACATGATACACTCTTCATCTTTACTCTTCACTTATTTATTAAGAGTATAAACTTAAATTTCAAGCTATTATGTGATCTCATCATGATCCTTGACTTCATTACTTAGCCTTCCTTCAAAAATTCTAATTTTATCCTCGTAGGATTTGTTCATGAAATCTTGTTTTCTATTCTTTCTCTATAATATCTTCATTTCTTCCACAATATCTATATATTTATCTTCAAGAGTAAATTTCTCATCTTATTCCTCTAAGATATATCTACCAAATAAATTTATTCTTAAATAATATTCACCTTCATCATTACTAAAATCCATAAATAATGTCTCCTTGTCCTCATTATGAAAAGAATCATCACTGTCATATGTGTTTACTTCTTTTGCAAATGAGTTATTATCTTCTTCCTGGTAATGGCTCTTACTACTTTTGTATGATTCTTTCATTCGATTTTTATTATTAAAATTTTTTATGTACTTATTAATATCCTCAAATTTCTAGTGTTCATCCTCATGAGATTCCTTATAAGCTTCTATGAGTTCAAAGTTGTCTAGACATTTAGATACAAAATGACCAACTTTACAGCATGAAAAACATTTGAAAATATGTTTTCCTTCATACCTACCTGATCTTACATTAAATATTATTTTAGTCATGGATTCAAGTTGATCTTCTTTAAGATCAAAATCTTCAAGACTTAACTTATTATTCTTATCTTTCATCTCCTTGATCACCGTGAAATCTACTTCCTTCTTAGGATTTCTATCCTCATCAAATCTCATCTCATAGGTAGTAAGGATTCCATGTAGTTCATCCATCTTCAACTAAGTGAGATCATGACTTTATTCTACAACATAAACTTTAGAATCAAACTTGAGTGTAAGAGTCCTCAATACCTTTTGTACTATATTAGTTTCATGAATCACCTCTCCAAAAACTCTGATCATGTTTTCAACCCTTAGAAGATAAGATGAAACATTATCTTCTTCATTAATTTTGAGACCTTAAAATTGCCTTTGATAGGTGTATAATTTTGCTAGTTTTACCTTTGAGTCTCCTTCATAGATAGTCTATAATTTGTCCAAAATTTCCTTGATAGACTTAAAATGTATCACTTTGGTGAACTTAGCCTTGGATAGACCATAAATTATAACATTCATATATTTAAAATTATTCTCACTCAACTTCTTGTTATTATCACTAGTTGGAGGAGTAGGTGGTGTATTATAACCATCTATGATAGATTGAAAAGTACCAAACCTTAGAGACATGATGTATGTCCTCATCCTTACACTATAGAAAGAATGATTTGACCCATTAAACAATGATGATTTCTTTGTATAGAAACCCTTATTTTGTTAACTTTCAATATTTTCCCTTAAATCACCTTCAAGTGGTTAAAATTGCAAATAAGGTCACTCTTTGATACCAATTATTGGAGGTACAATCACTGGGGGTGAATTATAGATGAAATATATTTAAAAGATTAATTATAATCCTTTAAAACTCTTAAAAAATGACCACAATAATTAATAAATCATACAAGATATTCATAATAGTGAATAATAAATATGATGCAAGATCAAACACACAACACATGAATTTTGTGGGAAACCCTCATGGGGAATAAAACCCACTGTGAAGCCTAAAAACACATGGAATACTTATCTTATAAGATGATAAAAAACATGAGAACTTTTAGTAAATCACCCACTTCACAAGGAGCACACACACCTAATTATGAACAAGCATCCACTTATTCTAGATGTTCAACACCCACACAACACCTTATGAAATCAACAACTCTAAAAGTCTGATTGCATTTCATTATGATTAGAAAATAAATGTATAACACCTCTATTTAAACTAATCACATACACTCAAACTTGACCATACAATAAATGCATCCAAACAACTATTTTGGATCAATCTAGACTTCTTTTCTCACACTGGTTTTTGCTATGTACTTTAGTCCATCCACTAATCACACTCCCTATGATCTCTTTCCTTCATGTCTACTTCTCTCTCAATATAACCACATCTAATATTTTAACCATTACCTTATATTTTATTCTATATAGATTCTTCATGCATATCAACTTATAGGTCAGAAATAATAATTTCCTTAACCCTTAAGACTTATATAATGCTAACACATAAGTCAATATCATCCTCATAAGTTAGCCATAGCATTCATGGGTCACACTTGAATAACTATGACTTTCAAATAAGCCTTAGTAGCCCTTATAGGTATCATGGAGACCTATTACCCATTTAAAACTTCATCAATCAAATTAATAACAAACTATCACTTTAAAATACATGGGTCCATTCCATATAACCTCTAGGACATTTTAGGTGATTAGTCCCACCAAAACACTTTTATGCTAAAGCATAAATTGCTCAAATAATATTTTGTACACAAGAACACCATGAACGAAAAAACATTAAACTTTGGATCCCAATAATTTTGAATATAAAAATATTTATATGCTTTAATGAATTTTTTTTGATGTGCCTTGAAGTGCTCTATAATTTTTCCTTTTACACCATTATCAAATTCTGCATATATCAAAAGTAATAGCTCAAAAACCCATCATTGGTTTTCCTTCACAAAATTGAATATTCAAATTATATTGGTCACTATGTAAATATGAAACATTTGACACTTTTCATCATCTCGTGTTTGCTAACAAATTTTAACAAATACACTTCATCAATCTCCTCGTGAGCTTCCTAATTTTAACTCTTTAACACTCACCATTGATCATTGATACTTACTTCTGAGATCATGCCACTTGGAATCTTTGTGTGCCTTCTATGGAGACTAAATATTTAACTCAAACCACATCATCAATATCCATCTATATTAACACCCACATGTCATTGATCTTCTATCAAATCATTGAGATTGAGACACATGTCATAAAAGTGTGTAATCTCAGGAACCTTTGAAAAATTGACTTCATGTACTTTATTGACATATATCTAAAAATATCATGCACTTTGTTATATCCCTATCTATTTATATTAATTAATCATATTATATCTTCACATCCCTATTAAATTCTCACCATATATCTTAAATAATGCAAATTTGGATAAGTATGGGAACCACTGCAATTTACCTAGAAGGTTGAATTTGTACCTTAATATATTTTTCTATGATCAACCTCATGACCTAAAATTTGAAACATAAGGTAACTTCTCATAGTAAAATCTATTCATTTATAAAAATTATCTTTAAACCTTAACATGCGTGAAATATGATGTCATTAGACCACTTACTCAACCTTATCTGCCAATATGACTACTTGAACCTAACCATTCATATGACTACTCTGATGAATTCCTTTCACTTCCATAATAAATATAATAAATAATAACACCCCATAGTGTCTATAAAATATTACCATAAAATTAATTTATCAAATGCAAATTCTTTGTCATTAATGCACTAGTATCTCATGTTTTCTTTGACATCAATGACAACCTAATATCAATGAGCATGATCAATATTTATATCACCTAATACTAGTGTTATTACTATCTATCATAAGGTTTAGATAGATCAATCACATGGTATGACTATATTCATAATAAATCCCCTAAGGATTATGCTCATGGATCATGCCATATAGGCCTTTATCACTTTTTGAAATACTAGGATGCTTATAGTTTGCTTCCTCTAAAGATGATGTCCATGTACTTAAACTTATTGCATAACAAACCTAACCTTAAGATGAGCCTAGTATATTTTTTATTCCAACCCCACCTTTCCTTTTTTATTACCCTCTTAATTTACCATATCTTGATCTTTGCTTGCCCAATGGGTAGATCAAAGTTTTTATGATATCCACAAAGTTATTGATCTTTGGACCAAATATTTCTAGTTATATTAGCTAGCCCCATCTTCTTCTTCCACTCCTTTAGCTAGTAGGATCCCAAAGTATACTAATAAATGTATTTATTTATTTCAAAGGATAGATAACCACTGTTCTAATCATTGTCAAAAACTTGGGCAATATATCAACACATTGTTCCCAGCCACTACTCGACCCAAAGATAAGGTTGTACCTCCTCCTTAGATATTGCTAGAGTATATCCCTAAATATGGGGAAGTATACTATTTTTTTAACTTTTTTGATACACACCATACTAATCATTACCACATTTTATAGAAATACCTTCATGACTTCCCATAGTCAACACCCACACAAGTCATTCCTTCTTTTATAGGTCACACATGTAATAAGGCTCCTCCTTTTCATGTTTCACCTTCTTCTTTCCATTTGGACACTATTAATATCCATTAATTCATTCCTCTCCTTGATTATCCTATGCATAAGATCCCACATGAGCCTTTATCTTTGTTAGACACTCCTACATTATTATTTAAGGAGATATGAATGGAAGACTTTTCATAACTTTTCATGAAGATTGATGAGACTCTCGATGTTATCAGAATTTAGATTCATAGAGATGTTTCAAATGTTATGGATAATATTTATAGTCAAATATATTAGTATTTATGAACACAACATGGTGTTTTTTCAATTTATTCTATGTCTTGCTTTAGATTAGGTTTGTGATCCACTTTTTATATCTCTTAAACACTTGACTAGTAATCAAATTTGGTTTCACTTATCTATTTTACATGCATCATTGTATTATTATTTATGTGTTTTATATATTTTCATTTAATTTCACATTTTTCATGGATTATTATCATTCCTTTCATCAATTCACACTTATGATTATGAGTTCACTTCTTTCATGGATTCTTCTTTTTCTTTTACAATGATTATTTACTTTCTTATCTCACTCAAAAAATAGATAATTATTA